>JALMQS010000531.1:117436-423930 GCA_024734495.1 Forficula auricularia | reverse complement strand
AACAAACTATTTTCAATAGTTATTATTTAATAGTTGTGATCATATCTAAACATTAATTTAAATAATCACTTTTTTGCTTCAGGTTGCAGCAGGGATTGCAAGATAAGGGCTATGAAGAATGGGTTGGTGAAATGATTGGTATGCGGGAGATTCTTCGGCATTTCGCCAATGTTAGTAAGAGCAATGTTGTTGGAATGCGAGCCCCTTATTTGAAACCAGGGAGAAACACACAATACGAGGCAAGTCACATAGTGGATACATGAAATATTAAAATCAACCGACAACCTCCTTAACCATTCAAAACCATACCTTTGTGCTCCAAGAGTTTTTCTAATCAACTCAAACACGTTTACTGTCCAACATTCCTATTCAATCCAAAAGACACGCATGTTACAGAAACATTCCTCCTTGGCAGTCAAGAAATTAAAATAAATCAATGTTAATTGTTCTTAGATTAGATCTGATTGGTTCTCACTTTACATCTGTGAAACTACTATTACCCATGCGAAAAGACCAATATATTTATGTTATTAACCTGTTAAAAACTACGCATGATTTAATTAATAAATTGGACTAAATTATTTATATCATACTTGTTATTGGTGGACTTTACAAATATCATATACAGGGTGTTCCACAGAACTCGTTGATTAAAAGTTTTCATGGAAGGAGTTGAGAGAAAATTTTGAACTTTGACATATTTATGTTTTGGAATATGCTCTTTTTAAATAAATTATTAATAACTTTTGGACACTTTCTGCTTTGCCGCAATCGCTATCAACTTTCTTATTTTCTATGGAACTCCCCAAATATTTTTGCATCATTAGATTAAGTGTTAAAAACTAAGATGATTTTGTATAATGCACTTGATGTCTAAAATTTATCATTTCTGAGTTATTTTAGATAGTTTGTAAAATCTACCAATTTAGCGTTCATCTTTAAAAATTAATAATAATTAAACTATTGTTTGTAGAATTAATTTGATCAATCAGAACTCTTAATTAGACATTAAAGAATCTTACTTAATCATAAAAATTCAAATTTTATATCCAGGATGACCATAATAATCGTTTATTTCTGAAAATCAAAAAGTTGTTAATACTCAATTTTTTCAAATGGAACATGGCATAAATTTTAGTATTTTTGAATTCTACATAAAAATCCAATAGGAGTTTATTAAATATTCCCTATACCTAAAATGAATAGTTTTTTAAATAAAAAATATTTTAAATTTCACTCGTCTAGATCTTATTTATTATGTATAAATAATTAAGATCTGGACGAGTGAAATATTAAAATATATTTTTATTTAAAAAACTATTCATTTTAGGTATAGGGAATATTTAATAAACTTCTATTGATTTTTATGTAGAATTCAAAAATACTAAAATTATACAGAAGTATGTAGGTAACAAAGCATTAAGATCTAGACGAGTGAAATTTAAAATATTTTTTATTTAAAAAACTATTCATTTTAGGTATAGGGAATATTTAATAAACTCCTATTGGATTTTTATGTAGAATTCAAAAATACTAAAATTTATGCCATGTTCCATTTGAAAAAATTGAGTATTAACAACTTTTTGATTTTCAGAAATAAACAATTATTATGGTCATCCTGGATATAAAATTTAAATTTTTATGATTAAGTAATGGATACTAGCAATGGTCTAATTGAATTTAGGGGGGCGCTAAAATTTTAGAGGCTGCAATTTAAGAATCGATTTGGCTTAGTTTTCCTCTGATTGTGTAAACGAATTTCAGTAACGTATTTATAAAATTGTTAAACAAAAAGTTTACTTAAGATTTTTTTTTAAACACACCATATTTATATTTCTAAAACTGAATTGTTTTTATATTATTAATAGATTATAGAAAGTTAACGTTTATTTGAACTTAAATACCAAAAATATTTATGCTTACACGGTTAAGGTAATCATTAATTTCATCAATATATTAATTTTCCATATATATATATATTTTTTAAGTGAGATTAATAATTTCACTCTATGTAGGGCGCCCCAAAATAACTTCTCTAATTCTGGTTTCAATTTTCAGATATTGAAAATCTTTTTGGTAATACTTTACAAGTGACTCCCCCTATTTTTTCCTATAAAAGTAATTCTTCGTTAAAAAAATTTAAGATTTTACAATTTTTTTTAAATATTTAATTCGTCGAATCAATGAAGCGATTAAAAAAAATAATTTAAAAAAACAAACATTAAAAGTACCTATTTAGAACATAAATGATGAAAGATGGTTAAAAAATTCTATGGCCCTGATTATTACACTGAACATTTGTAATTATAAAAGCAACGCAAATATTTACGAATGGGGTTATTTTTCTTACTTTATTTTCAATAAAGCGATTATTTCTATAATAAAAAAAATGCAGTAATTTTAGTCCATAATTTCTAAAAGTACTATCGAAAATTGGTGCAAGAAATTGATTATGAGAATAGAATTTATCTTTCCGCGTTAGCTAAAGCGAGAAAAAACAGTTTATGTGATTATTCGTAAAAAATGTATTTACTGTTTAATTTTAAGAAATTTATTATTATATCTAAATTAATAAACCTCAAAATAAAATATTTTTAATATTCGTAAATTAGATGTTTGATAATACCTAATAATTATTACTATGAAGCAAAAATGGCGACATATCGAACGGGACTTAGGGCGCTCTCGAATCTAATAAACTTTCTATAATCTATTAATATCTAATATAATATATAAATCAAATATAAAGATATGTATGTTTATTTGCATAAAGCAGAGGACAACCTCTTTGTTTCTCTTTATGATTCAACAACTCTGCTACTCTCGGCAAAAACAAAAACTTTTCAATTAAATTTTCATGATTGAAAAAAATAAACGTCCATGACACAAAAACAAAAAGCCTGGATTGGTTATGTGTAGGGTGGCCATAATTGCCAAGCATTAATACGGGACGTTTAAGTGCTAAATAAATAAAACATGTTAAAATTGGGTAGATAATGGTTTATTTTACTTTGATAATAAATCAATAAAGTTTAAGCAATCTAATAAAATGAACACGAAGTATAATATAAAAAAGATGCAAGGCTATTTCTTTTTAGCCCAGTCATATTTTAAAGCTGATTTTACTTCCTTAATTAGATCATTTTATTCTTTCGCATAATTATAAAATTGGGCCCAAGTTATTTCAAAATTATAATGACAATTCCAAATTGCTTCAATTGCCTCCACTGACAACCTATTTCTTTCGTCCGACCATTGAGTTGACATCAGGGAACATATTCTCTCCACATTTTAATTTGTGGGCTGGAATAGCAAATACGTATACGTATTCGCATAGCTTCATTAGACAAAAAAAGACCCGGAGACGCTGTCGGGAGCTGTAGGCAGAGTTTTCTGTTCTGTATGAGCGTTCGAGTTCCTGGAATTCTCTAGCAGTGAGATAGGGTTTGGAACGCGTAGAGCAAAACGGGATAAAAACGGGGCAAATAATAATACGGGACTTAGTAGTGAAATATGGTGATAGTCCCGTATATATGGGACGTGTAGCAACCCTAGTATTGTATCTGACTTAGCTTTTCTCTTTAACATTACTAATCGTTTAAATAAGATAAGTAGGTACGCGACTTCAGGGCAAATTCAATCTCAATTCGTAACTCCACGTTACGGCCACAATTTAACTTTATGGTTAAAGTGAAATATACTTCAAAACCAACCAAAGTCAGCAAATTAGGTCCATTTTCATTTTTTCAAAATTTTTTGAAAATAGAAATAGTTTGACCTGAAGATTGCGATATTTTCTCATCGAATACACACACCCCCTAAAATTTGTTTCATAATTATGGTGTCAACAAATACAGAAGATCTCGTTGGAATATTTGTTCAAGATAGACACATGCGCCTTTAAAACGTCCCATATTTGAAGATGTTGTGTCACAACAAACAGCTTGTACTTTATTGGAAAGACCCCAATCAATTAATTGATTAATAATATATATATATTAGTGGCGTGCGGTCCATGGATGCTGTGGATGGGGCGCATCCCTAAAATTTCAAACATTTAGAGTGTTTTCATAAATATCAGGAGGATCTTTAAATTTTAAAATTTTATACGTAATTTCAAATATATCTATAAAAAACATTTTTTGTTTTGAAATGTATATTGGTTCTCGAAATGAAATAAAATTGTTGCATAGTTTCAAGGGGCAATTAAAATAAATGATTTTTCCAAAAAGGGTGTCGATAGAAGGTTTGAACTCCCTGCCTGGTAGACATATCTTCCAGTTCAAGCTTGTCAAAGACAAGTTCAGACGAGTTTTAGTCGAATAAAAATTGTTCTCGCTGAGAAACTATTAAAATAGTAAGAATACAGGGGATTTGAGAAGATAATGTTTATTAATTTCATGGTCATCGATGTTTTTATTTTGTGTTTCAATTTAACGACGTATAACAAAATATAATAACCAAATAAAATTTCAAATTTTCAAATGAGATGTGCCACCTCTTCGCGTTGTCCGATCGATCTCAAATTTTGTACAAATTATTTTCTTACCTAACCTAATTTGAAATTCTGTCCCGAAAACTTATACGAAATTTTTTTCCACCAGGTAGCTAAGGTCCACTAATGCCCACATACATACATCCGTGCCCATGAACTAAATTTTTTCATATTTTCTTGGAAAAAAAAAACAAATTGTCTATATGAGGGCCATTTTTCATATTTTTTTTTTTAATCTATGTATTTTTATTTATAAAAATTTCTAGCGCAGGAAGAAGTTGGGGCTATATTTTCTAGATAAGTTATAGCTATATAAAGTTTCAAAAATGGAATTTTATTAAAGATTTTATACATATAAAGTAATAATCATTAAGTTACTTAAATTTTTACCAATTTCGAAACTATAACTTCTCTAAAACAGCTTCTTCCTAAGCTATAAATTTTTATAAAAATACATAGAATTTGAAAAAAAATTCTTCTTCTTCTTCTTAATCCTTCAAATAGACACACGTGTCTGTTCTTCCAATTTGATTTAGTCTTCGGGGTCTTACCTTTCCTTCCATCTTTTTAACCGACTTCAAAAAAGGAGGAGGTTCTCTATTCGACTGAATTTTTTTTTTTTGGGTCTATGTTACCTCATATCTCCGCCAATTGTGAACCGATTTTGAAATTTTTTTTTGCATTGGGTTCGGCCTAGCTTCCGATTGGTCCCCTTTTTTGTTAGGTTTGTTCAGGCCTAACTTCTTTGTTTATAAACCGATTTCGATTATTCTTTTTTTTATTGGAAAGGGGTATTTTAGGGATGGTGGCATATTAATTTGGTCAAGTTCTGATGATATGACCACTATTAATAACATCACTCAAAAGAGAAAAATAAAAAAAATTTTAAGAAAAAAATAAAACCGACTTCAAAAAAAATTAAATGCAACAAATAAAATCCACTAAAAGGTATAAAATAATTAATATCTTATTTAGTTACAACTAAACGACGAAATATTAACATGAAATTACTTTTTGAAGTCGGTGCCAAACATATACCTTTTATGAATCGCACTCGGCGGATCTTCCTTAGTACGTTTGGCGGGTACGCTCGCTTATAGGCATAGTTTGTTTGGCACCGACTTCAAAAAGTAATTTCATGTTAATATTTCGTCGTTTATTTGTAACTAAATAAGATAATAATTATTTTATACATTTTAGTGTATTTTATTTGTTGCATTTAATTTTTTTGAAGTCGGTTTTATTTTTTTCTTAAAAATTATTTTTATCTTTGGTCTGCTTCTGCTTCTGTACCAATCCCTCCCTCCCCCCTAAAGGGTTATTCAGAACGATCTTCGGGAGACGGTCGTCAGACATTCTTTCTACCTACAATAGGTCGCTACTTATTTTGGATATTTTCGAATATTTACGCGGACTGGGGCTCTCATATGGTTCTGAATAAATAAAAAAAAAATATCTCCCAAATTTCCAGTCTCTATCTCAATTTTAACCTAGTGCTACACAGCGATTAAGTTTCCCGTCTAAATAACATGGGGTTTAAAAAAAATTGAATAATAAAAATAGCCCTCATAGAAAATTTGTTTTTTCCAAAAATAAAATGTGGAAAAAAACTTATATACGATTTATTTTCAAATTGGAGTATTTTTAGTTTACCCATAGCGAAGCATGTCTAAAGTATTGTAATCAGTTTCGCACTTCAAATTTGTTTTCAAATAGGACTATTTTTTTTTAAACTACGTTAAAATATGATAAAATAAACTGACACACGTTCTGATGTGGCCATCCACTTGACTTTACCATACACCCTGGCCCCTCTCTTGTAATTAATAATTTAATATTTAATAAAATTATTTATAATCATGTATAGGGGTTAGTTTTTGTATTTTTAGATGACTGGTTATGTATACAAAATTTGGTTGAGTTTGGTACAAGGGCCTAAAGAAAAAAACAAAAATAAGTGTCGATTATTTTTTTGTCTAGAAAATATATCACAATTGTAGGAAAATTTAATTCGGTCTGGAAAAAAATTGAAAATTCCACGTGAAATAATAGCCAATTCCAAAAAAAAGATTAATTTTAGAAATTATCTAACCAAACAACATTTCACTTAACATAAGGTCAAATATGGACTGTTTTTCTAATATTTATCAAATTATTTTTCGTAAATATTCCTATTTATTATTTTTGTTCAAGGTAATTTCATCGCCAAGACAATCTGTATTAGTCTATTTTCAAAATATTTATTAGTTTATAGTTGGTGAATATTTTCTTTTTTAAAACAATATATTTTCCAAATTCCATTGATAAAGGATAATTTTTCCCGAAACGTTTAGATTTCTAATAAACTTTTTCAAATTGTTTTATAAAAAAAAATACAATTTTTTTATGTACATTAATTAATCAATATATACAATTTTGAATCAAAAAGGGCGACATATCGGGATAAGCCTAGAGCATAATTTGCCTTAAATCTGCTTCTGCTAACTTATTAAAACTAATGACTTTACATACTTACCATTGGAATTAATTGTGATATGAGAAATTGTAACCTTTCGAATTATGATCGATGGACCCCAAACAGTGGTGTAGTAACAAGTGAGGTACATTGTTACATTGACACCCCCTCCTGAGGAGAGGGGGACAATATTTTGCTCCCCCACTCTTGATAGATTCTTTTTTACTAGGATATTTTATTTTTTGCAATTTTTTTCATAAATATATTTAGTTAAAACTCTAGCAAACTGCTTTTGTATGAAAATCTACCGATTTTGTTAAAATCGGGAATATTTACCATCCCAAATTACATAATGATATAATAAATATCATATCTTATATTATTAAATGAGCAATTCTTGTATATCTATATATATATATAAAATTCTTTGCCCGATACACTCACTCACTCACTCACTCATCATCAAAACAGCCAGAACCACTGGACATAGAAACATGAAATTTGGAGAGGATATTACATCTATGACATAGGGGCTCACTAAGAAAGGATTTTTCGAAATTCGACCCCTAAGGGGGTTAAAGGGGGCAAAGTGTGTTTTCACTGATTATGCGATATCTCTTACGGACAATAAAAGATCTACTTGCTTTTTACTTATAAAAATACTAAATTAAAATATCTAAAAACTAGTTTCAGGATTTTTTGAAATTTGACCCCTAAAAAGGTCAAAAGGGGCAAAATATCTTTGCAATGTGTTTACACTAATTATGCATTTTCAATTAAGAACGATAAGATATCTACTTGATTTTTACTTAATAACATTCTAAATACAAATATCTAAAAAGTAATTTCAGGATTTTTTGAAATTCGACTCCCAACTATCCAAAATGTGAGTGGGGGCAAAAATTAAAACTCTCTCCTATCTTGATCAAATTTTGTAGAGTTATTCTTTATTACTTTAAGAAACTATTTCTGTAAAAATCAACTATCAAAATTGACTGTATGGGGCGAAAAGGGAGGGGGGGCAAAATATAGAAATTTTTAGCTTTTTTGTACATTTACTCTTTAGAAAACTGAGAGTTATTTATTTGCAAATATCTAAAAAATAATTTCAACCTCCCAAAATGTGAGTGGGGGCAAAAATTAATACTCTCTCCGATATAGATCAAATTTTGTAATGTTAGTTTTTAAGACTATATAAAATGTATGCTGTAAAAATCAATAGCCAAAATGAGTGCGTGGGGGCGAAAGAGGGGGCAAAATATTACAAATATATATTACAGATCTAATAATCACATTCCGAGACGCTGCCCGCCAGGACCACCTGCCCGGAGGGCCGGGCTGTAGAGGGCATGCCGAAGGCACGCCTGGAGCAGCCCGTGTATATAATATATACATAGAATAGGTTTCTCGAAAACGGCACGAACGATTTTTTTTAAATTTGTGTACTTATCAATTAGTACTGTATAAATTTTAATCCGATTGAAATAAAGGAAGGGGGTGTAAAATTAGTCATGTCGCAAAATAAATATCTCGTCTTCGGAAAGTCTCAGAGCCTTGAAATTTGAAACTTAAGCTATTTAGAGGCAAAAAGTTACCGAGCATCGCTCGATGCTCCAGGCATTTAATTTTTGTATCATTAAAATTTTATAAATCAGTTAATTAAAACTAGCAAAGGGGGCTATTCGTTCCATAATTTGATTTCATATGCTACAGGATTTAATGGATATTTAGAAAATAATTAATGCATAATGGATCAGATGAGCTCGATTGTACAAAATTATTGTATTGTCACCTGAATTATATATTATACTTCCATAGTTTCAAAACGATACGACAATTAGAAGTAGGATAAAATAGACTTTCTAGAATCCTTTACATCTATACCTGTTACATATAAGTGAAACTAATATAAAGCGTTTGAAAATAGTTTTAAGTAATAAGCTGTGTCTGTCTAAAAATATGAAAAATAACTCTGGAGATGAATATAATAGTTCTCAGCATATATCAATTATCAGTTATTACATAATGAAATTAATATAAATATAAAAAATTTTAAGAAAAAATAAAAACCGACTTCAAAAATTAAATGCAACAAATAAAATACACTAAAAGGTATAAAATAATTATTATCTTATTTAGTTACAACTAAACGACGAAATATTAACACGAAATTACTTTTTAAAGTCGGTGCCAAACAAACTATACCTATAAGCGAGCGTACCCGCCAAACGTACTAAGTAAGATCCGTCGAGTGCGATTCATAAAAGGTATATGTTTGGCACCAACTTCAAAAAGTAATTCCGTGTTAATATTTCGTCGTTTAGTTGTAACTAAATAAGATAATAATTATTTTATACCTTTTAGTGTATTTTATTTGTTGCATTTAATTTTTTGAAGTCGGTTTTATTTTAACCGACTTCAAAAAAGGAGGAGGTTCTCTATTCGATTGAATTTTTTTTTTTTTTTTTTTTTGTGCCTATGTTACCTCATATCTCCGCCAATTGTCAACCGATTTTGAAATTTTTTGTTTGCATTGGGTCCAGTCTAGCTTCCGATTGGTCCCATTTTTTTTCGATTTTTTTTCATAGGTATTAGACCTTTTTTATTAGGTTTGTTTAGGTTTGTTTAGACCTAACCTCTTTGTTTATGAACTGATTTCGATGGTTCTTTTTTTATCCGAAAGGGGGTGTCTTAGGGATGGTGTCATATTAATTTGGTCAAGTTCTGATGATATAATCACTATTAATAACATCACTAAAAAGAGAAAAATAAAAATTTTTAAGAAAAAAATAAAAACCGACTTCAAAAAATTAAGTGCAACAAATATAAAAATACACTAAAAGGTATAAAATAATTATTATCTTATTTAGTTACAACTAAACGACGAAATATTAACACTGAAATTACTTTTTGAAGTTGGTGCCAAACATATACCTGATGATATGATCACTATTAATAACATCACTAAAAAGAGAAAATAAAATAATTTTAAGAAAAAAATAAAAACTGACTTCAAAAAATTAAATGCAACAAATAAAATACACTAAAGGTATAAAATAATTATTATCTTATTTAGTTACAACTAAACGACGAAATATTAACATGAAATTACTTTTTGAAGTTGGTGCCAAACATATACCTTTTATGAATCGCACTCGACGGATCTTACTTAGTACGTTTGGAGGGTATGCTCGCTTATAGGTATAGTTAGTTTGGCACCGACTTCAAAAAGTAATTTCATGTTAATATTTCGTCGTTTAGTTGTAACTAAATAAGATAATAATTATTTTATACCTTTTAGTGTATTTTATTTGTTGCATTTAATTTTTTGAAGTCGGTTTTTATTTTTTCTTAAAAATTTTTATTTTTCTCTTTTTAGTGATGTTATTAATAGTGATCATATCATCAGAACTTGACCAAATTAATATGACACCATCCCTAAGACACTCCTTTCGGATAAAAAAAGAACCATCGAAATCGGTTCATAAACAAAGACGTTAGGTCTAAACAAACCTAATAAAAAAGGTCTAATACCTATGAAAAAAAAACGAAAAAAAGGGACCAATCGGAAGCTAGACTGGACCCAATGCAAAAAAATTTTTCAAAATCGGTTGACAATTGGCTGAGATATGAGGTAACATAGGCACAAAAAAAAAAATTCAGTCGAATAGAGAACCTCCTCCTTTTTTGAAGTCGGTTAAAAATGTTTCGATTGGTCTTAAAAGAGAGATCTAGGATACGCCCCGCAGCGCTATGGGAGGGAAATATTTAATATGTCTCTTGTCCGCCTGACCCCAAACAACAACCAGATACATTACGATTTCACTAATTCATTAATCATTATCATGGAGATAAATAATTTTTGTTGTTAATTTATGGACGTTGTAGAATAAGCTAAAATATTAGTACAAAAATTTAACCTATTGAATATAATATCTAGCCATCGTTTAATTCATCTTCCATTAACTTTCATTTGTGTCGTCTAGGGGGGTTGGGGGGAGCAAGGGAGCAAGCGAATATTCTAAAAAAAATCTGTCAAAAAAGTTATGCAATATATAATAAATATAAAAATCACTATATATATATATTTCTTATTAGCGGTTTTACGGGTTTCTCTGCGTGGATTTGTGAGGTTTTCTCGACATTTCGGCTCTTCTTTTGAAGCCATTTTCAAGAGAGGGGGTGGGTTGTATCCGTGGCCTGGTTATCCAGGCTTCGTTTTTAGGAGAGTTTTCAGGTTGAATTTTTTCATTTTGAATACAGGATCGGGATAAGTTTGGAGATTTTGGTTGTGGGGAACCTGAAGGTTGAGAGAGGTTATTTTCTCCCGCACAGCACTTTGGGTTAACGTTTCGGTTATCACTGTCTTGAGCAACTTTCTTGTCACTTTCTTGAGGCACTTTTTCTTGAAACGTCGAGAAAACCTCACAAATCCACACGGAGAAACCCGAAAAACCACTAATAACATAGAACCCATCCCCGGAAACCCCAATGAACATGTATATCAGTGCCGGTTGGTGACTTTTCAAGTGTGTCCAAAAAGTATTCTTCAATTTTTGAAATTTTATTTTAATCTTCGCTCTTTTTTTTTGCAACAACGACATCATTTTCATTATAAGAAAATCTTAAATTTCTCCTAATTCTATTGCTATAAGCAAGCTATGACTTGTCTATAGCACTCGTAGTTATTTCCGATCTTATATATTGAGAGTTGTTAGAAATGGATTAGTCCAAAGATTCTAGAATCATTTTTTTTTTTTTTTATTCTTACTACTTTAATAGTTTCTCAGCGAGAATAATTTTTATTCGACTAAAACTCGTCAGGACTTGTCTTTGACATGCTTGAACTGGAAGATATACCAGGCAGGGATTTCAAACCTTCTATCAGAAACCTTTTGGGAAAAATAGTTCATTTTAATTGCCCCTTGAAACTATGCAACAATTTTATTTCATTTCTAGAACAAATATACTTTTCCCAAACAAAAATTGTTTTTTATATAAATATTTTAAATAACGGATATTAATTTGAAAATTTAAAGACCCTCCTGAAATTTTGATGTAGATATTTATGAAAATACTCTAAATGTTTGAAATTTTAGGAATGTACTGCATCCACAGCATCCATGGACCGCGCGCCACTGATATATATATATATATATATATATTCAAATAGTTTATTGATTGTTTCTTTGTATAAAATAAATACAAATGATTTTAGAAAACAATCTGGAAACGTTTATTATGAGTTCAAACCGTTTCGAGAGAAATTTCCGTAACAATCTAAGCAATCAATTTTGTAATCTAAATTATTTTGATTTAAGAGAGGATCTCTGTCTTTTCATTTTGAAAATAGGAATAACAGCGAATTGGTTGGTTAAAAGTGGCTAATAATATATTTTCAATATTAGGATAAGCCTATTGGCGTAGCTAGGGAGTTTTGGTGGGGGGGGGGGGGGGACACCTGAGCCGGCCAGCTGATTAGCCACCACAAAGTTTCGATTTCTGTAATCCGATTAGAAATCAACTAACTTTTTAGTAGAATTGGAAAATTTTGGAAGTAACAAAATAATTTAATGTGAAATATGTACATAAGTGATTTCTCGTAATAATGGAGTTTCGATTTTTCTAGGGGGGACAATGAGTTTTGTAGGTGGGTCACTGCCCCCCCCCCCTAACTACGCCCATGGATAAGCCTTTTATGTATGGGAAAGAGATGTACCTTAAATTATTATTATTTTGATTTATTTTTACTTTTTTGTTAAAGAATCGACAAATGATTGTTTTAACAATTTCTATTAAACATTTTTCTAATGGTACCCGCAGAGGTACGCTTACCACAGGTTGAGAACTGTTGCACTAGAGGTCAGAAAAATAGAAAACACCAGAAATTTTGGGTTCTTTCGTAATATTATTATTTGAGTGTTGAGTATTACTTAAGTGACATGAAACTCTTAAATGTAACAAATTGAATAGATTATATTTGTATGTGTGTGTGTGTGTGTGTGTGTGTGTGTGTGTGTGTGTGTGTGTGTGTGTGTGTGTGTGTGTGTGGAGGAGGGGGGGGGGGGGGGCTAGCCACATGGGCTTTTATCATCTTTTTTGCTGATAATCACAATAGCAAATTATTTTCTTTTGGAATGTCGCAATGATTCAGTAATTCATTTTTTCGCTCTTGTTAAGATTTTTAAAAAAAATAAAGAGAAAATAATTTAAATTCTCATTAACAAATTACGATTATAAGAAACATTGAAATTCGATGAAAAAGTGAAAAATGTTTCAAATCTCGGTAACTTCTCAGGCTGGACCCTCCCTAGCAATAAATAATAAACTTAATTAATTAATTAAATTGTATATCTATGCCTATATTATGATATTGGTTTAAAATATCATTAAAATCATTCAAAAAATCACGTTTACTGCATTTTTAAACAGGTCGTTCTAAAGTTAGAGATCCCAAAATCTAGTCACTTCTCTGCAATGGAAATAAAAATATTTTGGTACAAGAACGACTTTCACAGAAAGAAAAAAATTATGGTTGAAAATGCTTTTTCTTCATGTTTCAGACATTTCAAATAGAATGAGGAAAAAACATTCTTTTGAGTGAATTTAAGGGGCACTCTGTAGGCAGGCTTCCATTCTTTTTTATAAATCTTATTATATTAAACGAGCAATTCTTGTATATATTTATATATATAATCGGTTTCGCGAAAATGGCTCTAACGATTTGGATGAAATTCACGGGTTAGAGGGTTTTTTGTTGACAATTCGATCTGTCACGGTCTCATCTTCGGCTAAGTTGTTTTTGATGGGTTTTTTGTTAATTGAAATAATTATTCACAGGTGGTTGTCTCGATAAAAACGTATAATTACATTTTTTTCAATTTTTTTTAAATAAAATTAATTGTTTTTTTACTTTATCCAATGCGAAACATGGGTAAAGTATTGTAATCGGTCTCGAGGCAAGCACGACTTCAGGAGCTCCTCAGTTAAAGACTACGGATCTCAATTAAAGTCATAAATTGTAGTATTCAATTAGGTTGAATTTTAACACGTGACAGTTTTTCCAAAAATTACATGGAGTCTCGTCGAGAGGCCAAAAAGTGCGATTTTTTCAGGAAGTGCGTGTGGATGGATGGATGGATGTTATCGTTTTTTTCGTCCACGATTTTTTCCACATCGTTGAACCGATTGAAATGAAATTGAAAACCTAACATTATTTTAATAAAATGCATAGTTTTTGGTACATATCGGCCTGCAAACATTAGTACTTTATTTCGGTACTTTTTTAGTTTTTTCTAAATAATTGAAAATGACTTAACCAATTTTGATGAAATTTAATATCCTAATTAAGTACCTTGGGGACCACACAAAAAGCTAAATAAAGTTTTTAGTAAAATTATATTTTAAAGTTCTTTGCTCTAGAATAAGATAGTACTTTTTTTAATTCTATATTATTTTATTTTAAACATGGATCGCAAATAGGCAGTGATTAATAATAAAGGAATAAAAATATTGATATTTGAAATGACTTTGGATAAAGTTTAGCAACGATCCGTTGCAGTTTATTTATTTTAAATTCCACTAATAGATCATTACAAATATTATTATACATTAGAATTTGCCAATTTAATTAATTAAAGGTATTTTTCTATAAAAAAATTTATTAGAATATCAATTTCATTCTCTTAAAAAATCCGACAATTCGAAGGATCGTACCTCCTTCTTCAGGATTTAAAAGGGTCTACGAAAGAACCACGGTGTATATTAATATTATTTTTAATTGCAATTACATTCAAAACTTTGTGGCCAGAGTGATACGTCTTGATGATGGCCATAGCGGATGTAAACAGTGGTATAAATATAAATCAAGTTTTATTTCAATTTGGCTGCGATTAAAAAGCGACCTTTTTAACTGAATTTAAAATTAAAAATAATATTAATTTATCGATTTTAACTGAATCAAAAAATTACCGAGCATCGCTCGGTGTTCCAGGTACTAAGACTTTAAAAAATAATTAATTAAATAAAAAAAATCAGGAGATTATTTTTTACTAATATAAATAAGTGGTAGGATATAATTTTTTGATTTTTTTCAAATAAAGTTGAATCTAATACTTCCCTCGGCAAATTTTACTTTATTATCCATTAATTAACTAACTATTAATTTTTACATAACGATTGTTTTTAAAATGTTAAAAAATAATTTCTATTCAGTTCAATATTTAAGATATTGCGAAAGCTCCATTAAATTATAGTGATGCAAATTGAAAAAGAGAATAGAAACTGAAAGTTTTATAATAATAAAACTTGAGCAAGATGCGAGGTAGTTTTCACAAAAAAGAAATAAAACAAGATTGAGTTTTGAATTCGGTATATTTCGGGGGTGAGCCCATTCTTTATTATTATAATAGTACAATAGTAGGTAGACCTTCCCTTCAGCTGGTTCAAAACTCAATTTTTTTCATCTGTCGAAAATATTAATTCTTAGAACAACTTCCCTTCTTACCCCTACTTTCCCCTCACCACATACATTTCAAAAAATATTAAAAAAAAATGAGTTATTTTTAAAATTATTTTTCCATTGTATAATCAGTTAACTTTGACTCCTGATGATGGGCTCACCCCCGAAATATATCGAATTCAAGACTCAATTTTGTTTTATTTCTTTTTTGTGAAACCTACCTGGCATCTTGCTCAAGTTTTATTATTATATTAAAATGTTTCACCTAGAACCAACACCTAACTCCTTAAAAGTTACTGAAAGTTTTGTTTGTTAGGTTTTGGAGGACTTCGGCTACATCTATGATAGTTCAGTTGGAATACCTCCACTAAAAATTCCAATCTGGCCTTATACACTGGACTATAAGATTCCTCATGAGTGCAGATCCGGAACCTGCCCAACAAGAACATTCCAAGGTACAAAATAAATAAATAAATAAAAAGCAGACATCCAGCTGTCACCCAGGTGTATCAATCAATTATAAATAACATATTTTCATTTGAATGAATCATCCAATTGACATCATTTAATTAGCTTTCTTAGTCACTTTTATATTAGCTTCGTTCGTGGTCCTGTAATTACCGGCTCATGCGCACTGAGAATTTCATCTTTCGTGGTAAAAAAATTACATGTTCAGAGTAAAAAAATTCCTGCAATATTATTTGATTAGGGATATGTTCCAAATGTGTTTATTAGATCGTTGGATCTTGGACCTTTGCAAGAATTAAAAATCCCACGCCGAACATGCACATGCTCTGTTAAATGATTCAGGACATTTCGAAAATCCCGAAAATGTTGGGGACATGTCCCACGAACGAAGCTGTTTCATTTATCAATTTTCTAAGCCATTTATAGAGAAGAAAGCGTTTTGATTTCTATTTTCATTAAATTAATATGACAAATCATATTAATGTATTATTTTTATATCATCATTTTATTTATATAAAATAATTAATTCGAATAATTCTTTAGCAAAATATAATTTGATTTGATAAGTTTCTTGTTTATTCTTTTCCTTAGCTATCTTATAGGTAATAAATTAAGCTATTGATAAGGAACTAAAAATTTGAATTCGAGTTTTAGAAATTCACTTTTTGAGGTGCAGGCAAAACAATTTTCAGTCAGGGCGTTTGTGCGAGGCTGAGTGTGGGTCTGGTACTCTGATAACTCGTCAATATCATCTAAAAACAAAAAATATCAAAAGTAATAGACAATAGACTAGTGAAATTTGACATTTAAAAAGGAGTTTTTTAACACACCTCTAATTTTTATTATAGTATTCTATCAAATAAATCGGGACCATTTATATTCAATACATATTTGTTTGTTTGTAAATAAGGTTTTTCAAACTTTATCCAGTTGATATTCATTGTGTGAAAAAAAATATTACGATGATCGCTCAAGAGACGCAAAATCGATAAATTTTGCTTTACGAGTGCCCCAGAGATCGGTCTTAAATTACGTTATGTGTTTGAGGAAGATGGACACTTTGATCGAAAGGCGCAATTTTGGTTTTAAAAAAGAGGATGAATCTTTCCAGTGGCGTAACTATAACTTCGTGGCAAATTTATCGGATGGGGCTCTCCCTCAATGTTAAGAAGCTAAACCAACGTTGTAGTTTCTTTTTAATAAATCACTATGTAAATTACGTACAAACGCTATTATAATTATTGTGTGTATTTTTCGTTGATTGAAATAACAATTTTATTTTTAATCAAAATTTTAATTATTAAAATCTCTTTTTTCGGGCTTTCTGTTCGGCAAAAGTGTTAATGACAAAATCGATGGATAAAATAGCTAAGTTGCGTAACCATTTTAAGCCTATATAATTTCTTAAAATTTTTTTTATCAATTTTAATTTTGAAAATGATCCCTCGACACTAGCCGTAGTTACGGGAATGATTAGAAATAGAAATGCCAGTGCACATTTCAGGAAAGCTTGAAGACATAAAATGATACTTTATGATTAATAAATCAGAAAGTTCTTTTAAAGAAGTACGGGAATGATTAGAAATAGAAATGCCAGTGCACATTTCAGGAAAGCTTGAAGACATAAAATGATACTTTATGATTAATAAATCAGAAAGTTCTTTTAAAGAAGTACGGGAATGATTAGAAATAGAAATGCCAGTGCACATTTCAGGAAAGCTTGAAGACATAAAATGATACTTTATGATTAATAAATCAGAAAGTTCTTTTAAAGAAGTACGGGAATGATTAGAAATAGAAATGCCAGTGCACATTTCAGGAAAGCTTGAAGACATAAAATGATACTTTATGATTAATAAATCAGAAAGTTCTTTTAAAGAAGTACGGGAATGATTAGAAATAGAAATGCCAGTGCACATTTCAGGAAAGCTTGAAGACATAAAATGATACTTTATGATTAATAAATCAGAAAGTTCTTTTAAAGAAGTACGGGAATGATTAGAAATAGAAATGCCAGTGCACATTTCAGGAAAGCTTGAAGACATAAAATGATACTTTATGATTAATAAATCAGAAAGTTCTTTTAAAGAAGTACGGGAATGATTAGAAATAGAAATGCCAGTGCACATTTCAGGAAAGCTTGAAGACATAAAATGATACTTTATGATTAATAAATCAGAAAGTTCTTTTAAAGAAGATGACTTTTCTATTTCGTGTCTAAAAATGGATCGAAAACTGAGAATTTCCTTGACAAACGAGACACGAATTTTGTAATAATAAATGTTAGGATCCTCCTATGGTCGCGGCCGGCCCTGAGGTCGGGGGCCCGTGGCATTTTGGCCGACATGCCACCATATTGTTACGCCACTGAATCACTCATGGATTAATATCACAGTGGAATACCGGAAGTTGTCGACGACGCCGTACTGACGTAAATCATAGTCTGATCCGCACCAAACTTGTGCAGAAATAACCAGACAACTCAGTGAATTTGGGACATTTAGTCACGTTGAAAAAAGGTTTCGGAAAGTGATGGTGATTATTTAGATCAATAAAACAATAGTTTGCTTCATTCTATTCTTAAAACAAAAAAACGACAGGACTATTTGCAGCACCTAGTATATGTATATAAAATTGCATATATCGTCACTGTTTTATCAAATTGTCGTATGTCAAAATTACCATAAAAATTTCATTGAAGAAAAACACTTATATTTGTTAGCTACATCTGCTCTCAAATTGTTGTATTTTATCAGGTGATAAAACTCAAGTTACAGATTAAAAATGAAACGCCAGAGGTATTAAGTATTTTTAGGGTTAATATAAAATGAAAACAGAGCTACTGAAAAGTGTAGATTTTTACATACGACATTTTGATATACCAGCAGCGATATGTAAATAATTTATTATTATGGGACAACAGTTTTGAAGGCTTGCCTTTTAAATGATGAATTTTATAAACAATTACGGTAGAATAAAAAAATGATTTTTTTTTTGATATCGAAGTTGTCAGGAAAGCTTAAACTACAATTTTTTTTTATTATTTTGCAGGTGTTTGGGAAGTTCCGCTGAATGCTCATTATGTAGAAACTTACGAGGGAGGCCATTGTCCTTATCTAGATCAATGTGTTTTACACAACCACGATCCCGATGAGGTTTTTGAATGGCTCAAGGAAGATTTCAATCGATATTATTTGCAAAATCGTGCACCCTATATGATGCCCTTCCATACCAATTGGTTTCAAATTAAAGAGCTTGAAAAGGGCTTACATAAATTTCTTGATTGGGCACAAACCTTGTAAGTAATTTAAGATTTTCCAACAATTACTAATGACTTTTGCTTTTTGTCATGAACAAACATTTATGCCTATTTCGTGACTTTAATAGTTGATTCATTTATTTCTTTCACTTAATTGATGATCATTACCTTTGCAGACCCGATGTTTGGTTTGTGACGGTAACACAAGCTTTAGTTTGGATGACGGATCCCCAACCAAGTAAAACTCTAAATACATTCGAGGGCTGGCGATGTGACAAGCAACAGAATGTTCCGGAAGCACCATGCAATTTGCCAAACAGCTGTGCATTGAATTTCCGTCCCGCTGAAGCCAATGTGACCGGCACCAGGTGAGATGAATGCTAGCGATTATTATCTTCAATTAATAATGCTTCTATTCTTGAAACCTTTTTCAGATATTTGGTGACTTGCCGAGACTGTCCCGCGAGGTACCCTTGGCTGGGAGACGCTGAGGGAACAGGCGTAGATGGAACGGACGTTTACAATCCAGAAAACTGAGACCCCGTAGCAATGTGTTTAATTAAATTAAACAATAAACTACTTAAGATGAGCACGATGTTTAATAAACATTTCCGTTGATCTTCACTCTAAACACATTTTTAATCAAATTCGGATAATTTCTTTTTTTTTTTAATAAAACATTTATCATTGTTTCGCATTTAGTTGTCAAACTTGTTTTATACTTTAATAATATATTATACATGTTACATAACGTCATTGTGTTTTTTAATAAAACAAAAAAACAAAAAAATTAAACTTTACATACATATAGTATAATAAAATTAAAATCAAACTCTCTTGAACGGTTGTAGTTAATGTTATGTACATTAGGGTGGTCCTTATTTTGGGTATTTTCCAATTTTTATGCTGATGATGATATGGTTTGAAATAAATAAAAAAAATATCCCCAAAGTTTCAAGTCTCTATCTCAATTGTACCTGTGTCTCACAGCGATGCAAGTTTCCCATCAAAATAATATGGGGTTTTTGGCATTGACATATCAATTTTTTTATTCTGTTCAAAGGAATCGTTTAATAAATTTGAAACTCCATAGACTTTATCTTTGTAATAGTGGCTATCCTTCAGAATTTTTACAGATTTTTAGCTATTACAATTTTAGAGTTACAGCTAGATAAAATACAGATATATCTTAGTGTTAGTAAGTTATAGACTCCAAAATTATTAAAAATCTGTAAAAATTCTTAGGGATAGCTGCTATTATAAGGATAAAGTCTACAGTGTTTCAAATTGTTGGCCGGAATAAAAAATTGATCGTTCAATGCCAAAACCCCATGTTATTTGGATGGGAAACTTGCATCGCTGTGCGGCACAGGTTACAATCGAGATAGAGACTTGAAACATGGGGGATATTTTTTTATATTTATTTTGAACCATATGAGCCACTGACAGCGTAAAAATTCGAAAATAACCAAAATAAGGACCACCCTAATGTACATAGGTAGTAGATACACATGTTTCAATTGATAAAATTCATTATTGTGCCTAGTTTCAGCTTTCCAGCACCGTCCTTTCAGCAATAATTGATTTAGCTCTATGCTAGAGGATTCTAAATTACATAAAAATCGGCCATAAAGTTCTTCCGTAAAGAAAATGGCTTTAAACTAGTACACAATTTACCAAAATTTTGCAAATTTTACCATCACTTCCAATTGCCAACTGACTCAGCTAATCTATTCTAAGACTCGAGACAAAGTTGAACTAAAATTAATTAAAAATAAATAATAATAATAATAGCTAACAGAAATGTGTCTATAAGTGGAATAAATCTTGACTTGAAAATTTAATCTACTTTCTTCTTTTTAAAAATAAAAAATAAAAAAAGGTTCAAAGCCTCTTTTGCCAACTCAACAATTTTGAAGGAAACCCCCCCCCCCCTCCAGGCGTCGGTATGGATAGAAAGAGAGCAAGGTGGTCCTCTTTTAGAATCTTCGTAAAACAAACTAAAATATCCTGGAGTGGGCTTTTCATCATGAGATCAGAAATTGAACAATTTAATCTAACAGAGCTTTTAAATACATATATTCCAAAACGATATTACATAAGCTATTTTTCATATTTGAATGTATGCTAATATTTGACCCTTTTGTAAATTCGGTTCGTTTAATTTCTTTATTCTAGGCTGTAATCTAATAACAAGGAGATAAACTTCCAAATATTGAATTAAAAAGTAAAATTTATTACAGTCAAATCAAAAACAAACAAATAAATAAATTGAACATATAATGATTTTAAAAATAAATGATTTATACGATTTTTTTTCATTTTATAAAATTTTTGCTATTTTTATGTCCAATTTAAAATGGTATCTTTTAAATTTTTTAGTACCACTTCAGTCGAGGGGCTAATGACCCTACTACGAATCCGAATGTACCCCTCCTTTTTACTTTAGAACCCTTTGATTTAGAAATCTGTAATAATCAAATGTAGCTTATTGAGATTAGTGTCAATTAATATTAGCTTAATTGCAATTAAATAATTAATTTGATGGAATTAAGATGAAAAGTTGATATGTAAGTTTCATACGCATTTGTGGCCACTTTTTTCTAAAATTTTGACTATATAATTAAAAAATGTATTAAAAAATTCTCACAATGTTTTTAAAATATTAGCAAAAATTGACTTTAAAATATTGTTTTAATTCATTCATTACCCTTTCAAAATTAATGTCTAGTTTTTTGCTATTTAAGTATAATATGTAAATATGTATACATATCTAGGTTGACATGTTACTTGTCCCACAATCCAAAAAAATAAAAATAATAATCATTTCTGACTACCCCTAAGTTTCTAGTGATAATTTATATATAGTATAAATTTACTAAAGTTTTGATTTTTGAATTGTTTATTAGAACTTATTAATTTTTTATGTTCTAATAAGTAATTTATGTAACAAAGCCGAATTCATATTTTTTTTGTCGAATAAGTTTACTATGCCAATGAGGCTTTTATCGTATAATTATAATTTTTATTAAAACACTATTAAATGAACTTCATTGTTCCTTTCTGTTCAATCAAACAGTAAAATAAATTCATTTTTTTTTTATTGGTGACATCATTTGTTTTTAAATCGACTTTTTTATATTATATTTGTTCTTGTTATATAACTTGATAATGTAGTATAGGTAAATGAACAGTAAGAAGAATGTTTTTTATTATAAAATAAATATATTTATTTTGTGTCTAATTTGTGTTATTTTATTTTTATAATAAAAATCAAAGTATATATTTATATATAATTTTTCTTTTTTTAATTGCTCTTTGTATTTTTTGTTAATAATTTATTGACAAATCTTGAAAATGTGTTGTACTATAACATTATTTATGTTGTAAATTTGATATTTTAATGAGTTAAATACCATATGTCATTATATAAATAAAGTTATTATCTAATTAATAAATGGGTTTGTTTAATGTATGCATTTTTAATTATATATCAAATCCAGACAAGCACACATTTATTAGTCATCAACGATGATTTATTTTTTACTTTCTTAAAAACTAAAGTTGTTAATTGAAAATATTTTTTTTTGCCGAGATTAACAGAATGCAGTGGCGTAGGCGAAGGTGAACCGCGAACTAATATGCTGTACACCTACTTCCACTTGTACTTCCAAATATTTCCAAGTACTTCCAAATATTTCCAAATAATTCCAAATGTTTCCAAGTAATTCCAAATATTTCCAAGTACTTCCAAACATTTCCATGTACTTTCAAATATTTCCAAGTACTTCCAAATATTTCCATGTACTTCCAAATATTTCCAAGTACTTCCAAATATTTCCATGTACTTTCAAATATTTCCAAGTACTTCCAAATCCAAATATTTCCAAGTACTTCCAAATATTCCCCAAGTACACCTACTTCCAATCGTGGATCACCCCTCGGGCGTAGGTATAGATATTTTATGGGGGGGGGGGTTCAGTGCCTGATGAGCATCTGATTTGTTCGGATATCATTTCCCCCTCACCCCGGCATAGGTGAAACAAAATTGAAATGCTTTTCTAATATATCATAATTCAGACACAGCAATAGGATGTGGTTCTAAAAGAAAATCAGAAGAAAATTTAACTGTGCTCATGTATCCCCCCATACATGGGACAGTTAAATTCTTGAACCCCTTGAACCCTCCTCCCCCTTACCTATGTCCTCATGGTTGTATGACCAACTCACTGTTACAACAAAAAGAAAAACATCTCAATCGGATATTTGAACCCATGAGAAATAAAAATTAAATATTTACAATTAAAAATGACTGATGATTAAGGTCAAAACCTTCGAAACTTACAGTCGCTAAAAAATAAGTTACATATACCTATTTATATTATATTAGCATTAATCAGATGACAATCTCATTGATTTCTATTTATTAACTAAAGTTGCGTTTGTTCTAAGTGAAAAATAGGTGTTTTCAACCGAGATTTTTCCACTGTTAATTAAAGTAGCAAGAGGAAATTTTAGGTACGTATTTACAACGTTTAAATATATATATATATATATTTTTAAGTTATTTTTTAATGATAGTTTTCTCATAATTTTAAAATTCATTTAATTGCCGTTTTCGTTCCTTTGCTTTGAATTAATCTCTCTTAAAAGGTCTTTTTTGAATAAAATATTGATTTTTGATTGGTTTATTATTAATTAAAATTGTAAATATGCAAAACGGAACATGATGAATAAGTCCGTGCTGCTTAAAAATGAATAATTTTTCACTAATTTAAGATCTAAGAGCTATATAATCTGAAATACTTATTTCTAACTTTTTCTATATAAATAAATATATTTGATGATTAGAAAAGAAATGAGAAGCAAATTTAATTTCGATTCAGAGTTGAATAAATTCTTTTTCTGGACCAACTCTCTAAATATTTGTAATTACCTCTTGGACAATATATATAGTAATTATTTGCATTAATTAAATCCATGGAAGAGTTGATAAAATATTCACCATATAATGTCTATATTGAATTTCATACTTCGGCTCGCCCAGATGCTGGGAGGCAGCAGAAAACTGATTATATCTTTGAAAATATTTCAGATATCAGATTCGTTTTTATTCCTTGTTGATAAGAGCGAAATGAGTAAATTTTTGGAATTTTTGTATAATTTTAAGTTAAGCCGTTTCTAAACGCCAAGAGGTACTAAAATCTCCTAAAACGGCCTTACACCGTCCTTTTGAATTAAAATAATTTAAAAAATAAAAATTTAATTCTTCTTAAAAATATCTACAGGAAAGGAATACTTTAAACTCTATGTGATCAAAAATTGAAAACTTCTTTACCTGCTTTGAGCGATTTTACTAGGGAAAAATCTTCGAGGAATTTTTTCTCCCGTCAATCAATTTAATTCAATTAATATCTTATATTATAGTAATATAAAGTGACCAGACGTCCTACATTAGGTGGGACTGTCCCACATTTGGGTTTCTTGTCCCACATCGAAAATGTCCCACAAAGTTTTCCACATTGGATAATCTTTTGTCTTTTGAATTAAAAAATGTATGAATTATTTATATTTTTACAAGGTCGATATTGGAATTTAGCGACACTAGAGCCCGTCTTGAAAGACTTTTGTAATAATGCTAATGTGGAATATATGCGCTTGCTAGGCTACAGCAAAATTAGATGGTTACCATTACTGCCTTCAATTTGAAAGAGTTCTAAAACTATATTCCCCTTTCAAATCATATTTTTTGTCTACTGCTAATTGTCCAAATGTTTTGCAAAATTTTTTTGAAGATGAGAGCTCCGAAGCATGGCTATATTTCATGGACGAGGACACATTTAGTCATCATCCAAGTTCTGAACAAACCATAAAACCATCCATAAAACTGTTTCCAAAAACCTCAAACCTCCAAACCAAAAATATTCTAAAATATGTTTGTTTAACTTTTTTAGAGTTTGCTTACAATCGCTAATTTAAAAACTTCTTCGTTTAAAGTTAATTCTTCTTCTTATTATTATTAATAAAATGGTTAATTAATAGGACGATTTTCTTTAATTCTTTCCAGGAGTGCGTACCAATTCTCTCTCTACATTTGATCCAGTCATCTATCTTTTGGATTCCACATTTTTCCTTGATGTCTTCACTTCTTTGTTTATCAAACAACGATAGGCCAAGAATTCTTCTAAGTGTCTTCATCTCAGCCCTTTCGTTTTTGATATTTATTTATTTTTTCTTATTTAAACTTTTTGAATCTTAATTTGAGGCTTCTTCCAAGATGGAATTGTTTCTTTTTAATTTTAGTAATTTCTTTGACTTCATTTGGTTAAGCTTTAATAAAAAGTCTTCTAATTAAGAAATTGTTAAATATACACCTTGTTTCTAGGAATTTATTCAGAAAATTAAAAATACGAATTTATTTATCAAAATCGATATTATCATCTTCAAAGTACTTTCCATCGACTGCAACGCACTTATGCCAGCGCTTGATCCAATCCTCGAAACATTTTTTACTAGCTAATTTTACATAATGAACTTCCTTTAGTAAATTAAATTAACAACATGTTTCTTCATTAGAATTTTTTATTTGTAGAAAATCTAGGGCGTTAGAGCAATATTTATACAATCATTCCACATAAATTTCACCTTTACTGCCTAACGCTTTGAGTTACACAAATTAATATTATAGAAGATTTAATTGCCAACAAAAAAGTTCATATGCGTGAAATGTCTAAAATCAATAGTTTAAGCATTAAAAAATATTCCAATATTGTAGAGTGAATGGACTTGAATATACCTATAACAAATTTCTCTCTAATGGGACTGAGACATCCTATATCGAGATATAACAGACCAAAAGAATTATAAATAAGAAAGAAATCAATCTTATTTTATCGACTTAATCTATCTTGAGTTTCATAGAAACATTTTAATATAAGAAAATAGCATTATGATTAAGAATTTTGTAGTTTAAAAAAAATTGAATGAAAAGATTCAATTTCTTCTCTCCGGGAGCGAATCAACTAGAAATGACAAAAAGTTTTTTTTCTCATTAGATATTTATTCCAATCTATTGAAATTTTATAACTGTCATTTATATTTGATATCAAATAATAATTATTAAGTAAATTTGCATTTTAAAGGGTAGTTTATTTGAAGTCCAATTTGAAAAACGCTAATAACTCCGTTGAAATTTTTTAATAATATGAAATCAATTAGATATTATAAAACAATTAATTATTAATAATTTAATTCAATTTTGAACGAAATCGATTGAGTACTTTTTGAAAAAATCGTCAAAAACCCCGAAAACCGCCATGAAAGGCCGCTTAGAAACATTTTAAAAATCGACCAGCATGTCACAAGTCAATGTTTCGTTTCATATGGCTTTTTTAACTTTTTTCAAAGGCATCCCTTGCTTTCAAAAAACGGCCTTTCATAGACGGGTTTCGGTGTTTTTGTCCATTTTCTCAAAAAGTACTGAATCGATTTCGTTCAAAATTGAATTAAATGATTAATAATTAATTGTTTTATAAGATCTATTAATTTCATAATTTTAAATAAAATTTCAAAGGAGTTATTAGCGTTTTTTCAAATTGGACTTCAGATAAACTACCCTTTAAAATAAAAATTTTCTAATAATATTTTTTTTCTATAAAAAGAAATAAAAATAACACACAGATATAAATTTTCAATAGATTTGAATAAATATCTAATGAGAAAAAATAAAATTTGTTGGCATTTCTCGTTGATTCGCTCCCGGAGAGAAGAAATTTGAAACTTTTCATACGCTTTCGTTTAAACTACAACATTCTTAATCAAAATGCTATTTTCTTATATAACAGACATACTGTGAAATCAATAAAATAAGACCGTTTTCTTTCTCATTTACAAATCATTTGGTCTGGAGGCTGAGTCGCAAGTCACCTGGCATCAGCGAGTCATTCGCTACGGTTTTCTAGCTTTTTACGATTTTCTTAAAATCTAAATAATCAATATCGTTCAAAATTGAATATAATTATTAATAATTTATTGTTTTATATTTATTAAAATCATATTTTTAAAAATTATTTCAAAGTACTAACTATCATTTTTACTTTACCATACAGGTAAGGTATTGTAATCGTGAATGGAAAAAGTGTTTTTTAATCGTGAATGGAAAAAGTGTTTTTTAATCGTGAATGGAAAAAGTGTTTTTTTTTTCGAAATATCTAAAAAACGGCTTAAAATATTTTGATTAAAAAAATTGAGCAAGACCATCACATTTCGCTCTGCAAAAAAGGCCTAATAAGTGAACATCGAAAAAATTATATTTTTCGAGATAATTATTGTTTTGTCAAAATGTCTGTTAGTCTGTCTGGATGTCTGGTTGTTAGTCTGTGCGTTACCAAATTTTTGTGGATGAGCTAGCTCAAAAACTAGTGTGAATATCGAAACTCAAATTTCACACGTAGTTTTGGTCCATTGAGATTAGATTTTTATTGCATATCGACCCAAAATTAAGGGGGCGGAGGGGGGGGGGGGGGTTAAAAATTAAAAATCTAGGCCGTTTGAACAAACTAAACTAAATTTTGTATACATAATCAGTAGGCCCCCAATAGTCTAAAAATTCATAAACTAACCCCCCCCCACTACATGATTATAATTAATTTTATTGAATATTAAATATAAGAGAAGGGCCAGGGTGTATGGTAAAGTCAAGTAGATGGCCACATCAGAACGTGTCAGTTCATTTTTTTTGTATACCTCATTTTTCGTGTTTAATAAATGTCAAACTGAATCTGCATTGCCACCCCTAAGTCCTCGTTTCCTTTCGCTGGAGCCGAGGAGTGAACCGCGACCTACTGCTGTACACCTACTTCCAAATATTACCAAGTACTTCCAAATATTTCCAAGTAATTCCAAATATTTCCAAGTATTTCCAAATATTTCCAAGTGCTTCCAAATATTTCCAAGTGCTTCCAAATATTTCCAAGTACTTCCAATTATTTCCAAGTAATTTCAAATATTTCCAAGTACTTCCAAATATTTCCAAGTACTTCCAAATATTTCCAAGTAATTCCAAATATTTCCAAGTATTTCCAAATATTTCCAAGTACTTCCAAATATTTCCAAGTGCTTCCAAATATTTCCAAGTAATTCCAAATATTTCCAAGTATTTCCAAATATTTCCAAGTGCTTCCAAATATTTCCAAGTGCTTCCAAATATTTCCAAGTACTTCCAATTATTTCCAAGTAATTTCAAATATTTCCAAGTACTTCCAAATATTTCCAAGTACTTCCAAATATTTCCAAGTAATTCCAAATATTTTTATGTAATTCCAAATATTTCCATGTACTTCCAAATATTTCCAAATATTTCCAAGTAATTCCAAATATTTCCAAGTATTTCCAAATATTTCCAAGTACTTCCAAATATTTCCAAGTAATTCCAAATATTTCCAAGTAATTCCAAATATTTCCAAGTACTTCCAAATATTTCCAAGTGCTTCCAAATATTTCAAAGTACTTCCAAATATTTCCAAGTACTTCCAAATATTTCCAAGTAATTCCAAATATTTCCAAGTGCTTCCAAATATTTCCAAGTAATTCCAAATATTTCCAAGTAATTCCAAATATTTCCAAGTACTTCCAAATATTTCCAAGTAATTCCAAATATTTCCAAGTATTTCCAAATATTTCCAAGTGCTTCCAAATATTTCCAAGTGCTTCCAAATATTTCCAAGTGCTTCCAAATATTTCCAAGTACTTCCAATTATTTCCAAGTAATTTCAAATATTTCCAAGTACTTCCAAATATTTCCAAGTACTTCCAAATATTTCCAAGTGCTTCCAAATATTTCCAAGTAATTCCAAATATTTCCAAGTACTTCCAATATTTCCAAGTGCTTCCAAATATTTCCAATTACTTCCAAATATTTCCAAGTAATTCCAAATATTTCCAAGTACTTCCAAATATTCCCAATTACCTACTTTCAAATATTTCCAAGTACTTTCAAAATACTTCCAAAGAAGTGTACACCTACTTCAAATCGCGGATTACCCTTCGGCTGGAGGCCAGTGAGTCTTTTTCCAGAGCGCACCATTGTCTCCTGGATTCGTGCAAGTTCGTTGATGTTCGGCTCCGTTCGGCTTTCCCTCGGGGAGAAACAGCTGTCAACCTGGATCTCTTTAATTAAATGTGATATTTCTATTCTATTAAATATGATCGCATTGGAAAGATTATTTAATTATTAATCGGTAGATTGGACTACTAACAATTTGCCATTCAATATTACAATTTCCCTGTAAGTACAATAACAAACGAATTCTATTTGTTGCTTTTTATTTATATCCAAAGAAATTTTTTCCTCAATAACTATATGAAAATTAATATATTTTTGTGATATCATTTAATAATCCAATAATTATTATTTAAAAGCTATATTTCAACTATTTACATTAATAAAATTACCTACTATTTTAGATTCTTAATTATGGATTATTCAATAAATACACGACCACTTTTACAAAGTGAAACAGAAAGTGATTTCGAAGATGATATTTTAGAAACCAATTCAGTGGAAAATATAAACGATCATGTTATTATTACACGAGATACAAAGCCTTTATTTAAAGTTAGAGAACATGCCGATAAGTAAGTATTCAAAATATTCACTTCAATGTTTAATTTAATTTAATTTTTCTAATAAATATTTGTAAGCGATTATAATTATACGTAAAATTTATTTATAAAAGAATTTCTCTTTAAATCACTAAAATTAAATATTTTTGATTGATTATTATCTTTGTTCTTTTCTTTAAAAATGTTCCTATGCCAGGGATGCATTTACATTTTGGAGGCTCTATGCTCAACAAAAATTATTTCAAAAGAAGCTTTATTGTCAGCAGAGGCGTAGCCACGGGGGGGGGCTCATGGGATGAGTAACGTCAACGACAAATCGTTTCTTATGGCAAACTAACCATAATTAAATATATTCAAGAATTATGTTCTTTTTACTTTATTTAATTTCTTGAAGTACCTTTTTAGTTCAGTTAAATTGTTCTCTCCGGGAAAGTTTTGGATTAGTTTTGATTTCTTGATCCTATATGTTTTTTGCTATGCTGAATCCGAATCTGAGGTTTACTAACAAAATTTCGTGACAAAACATTGTCAAAAATGCAAAAAAAGGTAAGCCTTGTAAAAATAAATTAAAGTATCCTTTAGGTTTTTCTCTTTTTGGAAATATTATTTAGAGATTCACTTTATACTGATGTATTTATTAACTGTTTATAGAAAGAAGCAGGAGCTACCCTTGCACTTGTCAGCTTTTTTTACTAAGTACTTACAATCAGTGGCGTAGCCAGAAAATTTTCGGGTGAGAAGTAATCCACAAAGCAAAATATTTAGTGGGAATTTTTTTTTTATTAAAACAAATAGTCCAGTTAAATTGTGTTTTTACCCAGAAAGTTTTGGGGTAGTTGTAATTTCTTCGACTCTTGAGGTTTACTAACAAAATTTCGTGACGGAACATTGTCAAAAATGAAAAAAAAATCTCCATTTTTGGCGGTTTTTTGCCTATAAATCGAAAACTATCAACTTTTCGTAAATAACCTTCCTTTTCAAAAAATTATAATAAAATTTGAAACTTGATTTCTATCTCATTCTCTAGGAAATTTTATTGACTTGAACGTTTACTTTTTTGATAAAACTCTTAGATTTATAGATATCTAGCATATTCCATGACAGAATATGATCCGAATCCTCAAGAATGAGACAGAAATCAAGTTTCTAGAATGAATCCAAATGCAGTTTTTTAAAACTTCGACCTCATTGCGTCACGAGTTACAATTATCCAATTAAGATCTAACCATGAATTGTATAAAATTTAATCTAATTTAAAAATGTATGGAGTGTTCTCTGTCGAAAATGTACTCGTTCATGGTCAAAATGAGAAAAAATCGAAAAAAGTGCTAGTTTTTTGGGATTTTTTGAAACAAAAAAAAAAAAACAATTTTCAACTAGAGCTTGAGCCGAACAGTTAGTCGGAGAAAAATCCTAAATGATGAATTTTGTAGGAAACTTTATGAAGTTTCATTTTGAATAGGGAGGTTATTTACGTAAAGTTGATGGTTTTCGAGTTATAGGCAAAAAACCGCAAAAAATTAGATTTTACCTTTTTTGCATTTTTGAGTCTTCCGTCACGAAGTTTTGTTAGCAAACCTCAGATTCGGATCCAGCACACCAAAAAACACAAAAAGTCAAAGAAATTATAACTACCCTAAAACTTTCCGGGTACAAACACAATTTAACTGGAGTATTTGCTTTAATTTAATTTTTCTAGTGGTGTTAGACTAGGTAACTTGTTAAAATAAGTCTTCTATTTTATCCCTCATTGAAGGGACTTATGAACAAGTACGTTCTTTATTGCTCTATATTCGTCGGTCATTCGTGATGCCCTTTGGCTGGTTGCGGAGGGATCGGTTTGGGATGCTCTGCTTGCCCTACTGTGCCCCCGAGCTTTAGGGATCAGCATTTGAGGGGTGGCGAATTTATGGAAATATGAACGAATACGATCGGCTGGCTAAATGTGCATCTATGTTCCCGAGGCCAATAAAAGAGAGGAAAAAAAAAATTGTTTTAATAAAAAAAAATTTCCACTAAATATTTTTCTTTGTGGATTGACCTCCCCCATGAAAATTTTCTGGCTACGCCACTGATTGTCAGTACTTGATAAAAAAAAGCGGACAAGTGCAAGGGCAGCTCCTGCTTCTTTTTATAAACAGTTAATAAATTCATCATTATAAAGTGAATCTCTAAGTAATATTTCCAAAAAGGGAAAAACCTTAAGGATACTTCAATTTATTTTTACAAGGCTTTAAGATAATTAAGAACTACAAATTTTATTTTCCTTTTTAAATTAAAATTTGAAAACATTATTACATATTAAAAAAGGAATCGTGATATGCAGATTATTTAATCAATAGGACCTTTTTAAAAAGTTCAAATATGAAAACCACCAAAATATTAACTCATGAATTTAAAAAATATAATTAATCAAACATCTAATATTCAACTAAGTATATCTTAATTTATATTAAAAAAAAATAAATAAAATTTTTTAAATAAATACAAATCTTGTGTAAAAAACAATCTGAAAACGTTTATTTGCAATCCCAACGTTTCGGGAGAAATTCACCCTTTAACAATGGAATTTGAAAAAAATAAGCTGACGTGTTCTGATGTGGCCATCCACTTGACTTTACCATACAACCTGGCCCCTAAAATGATTGATAATCATGTAGGGGGGGGGGGTTAGTTTTTGCATTTTATACTTTTGGTGTCCCATTGTTTATGTATACAAAATTTTGTTGAGTTTGGTAAATGGCCAAGATTTTCATTTTTTGTCCCCCCCCCCCCATTTTGGGAGGTTATTTGCATTTTTAGACTTCTGGGGGTCCACTGATTATGTATACAAAATTTGGTTGAGTTTGCTCAAACGGCCTAGATTTTTAATTTTTAACCCCCCCCCCCCCCCCCACCCCCCTCCACCCCTCTTAATTTTGGGTCCATATGCACCAAAATCTAATCAGCTCTCAATCTCAATAGACCAAAACTACGTGTGGAATTTGGTTTCGATCACTAATTTTTGAGCTAGCTCGTCCACAAAATTTGGTAACGCACAGACTAACTAACAGCCAGACAACCAGACTAACAGACATTTTGACAAAACAATTATTATCTCGAAAAAATCGAAAAATATAATTTTTTCGATGTTCACTTATTAGAGCTTTTTTGTAGAGCGAAATGCCATGGTTTCTCTCAATTTTTTTAATCAAAATAGTTTCAGTGAGATATTTCGAAAAAAAGAAGGAAAAAAACCACTTTTTTCATGCACGATTACAATACTTGACCATACCCTGTATGGTAAAGTAAAAATATAGTTACTTTAAAAAGGAGTGGAAAAAGCAACTACAGTAGAGTCCCGAAAACTCGGCACTCGATAACCCTGCACACCCTGGCATGTTGAAAAACCCTTTTTGCAAAATCGGCTAGTTAATTTTCATTATATAAAAGCTTTATGCCTTCATAAAGTACGTACTTTTCCTTTGTTTAAAGTATTTGTGCAGTTTATTTTCTGTTGTATTCTCAACCAAACAATACATACAAATACAGTACTGTATTTTCTTAGGAAACTCTCGTACTTATTCTTTTTTAACCCCATTTACGATAACCCGGCATTTTCCAAACTAGGCCACACTTCGGTCCACATTAGGCCGAGTTTTCGGGACTCTACTGTATAAGCAACTAAATATTTTGAAAATATACAATGATACAGATTGTCTTGTAGATTAAATTACCTTGAATAAAAATAAAAAATAGAAATATTTACGAAAAATAATTTTTTTCTAAAATTTTTTGATTTCTATTTTATTAGAAAAACAGTCCATATCTGACATTTTGTTAATTGAATTGTTGTTTAAAATTTCTATGATTTCTAAAATAATTATTTTTTTATAAATGCTTCACTTTAACCAAAACTTAGAGATTGGAAGTCAAAATTGTGTCCCTAATAGAAACTATTTTTTAAATTTCTTAAAAGTTCCATTAAGGTAGTTGTTTCGCGACAATACTAGCAAAAAGTTAATGCTAGAGTATATAGAACAGACAATAAGGATTCATAATTCATAAGCCCAAAACTTTTTGCTGTTTATGTACCGATTCTAGCCAATCCCGTGCTCGCTTGACAAATCTGGCACCATTGTAAGAGATTGAATATTTTTTATATTAAAATGACAGATAAAATATATTTTAAAGGTCGATTTATTTCTATAAAAATCGTTTTGTTATTTATTAACAAATGTAGTCAACGCCTACGTTACACCTTATGAAAATTATAATTTTGAAAAAATCTAGCGCATGCACGCTTTATACATCTTTCGCTGGTTAAATAAATTCGCTGTTGCCAAATTGTTTTAAGTGTAAATTTTTTTTATACATTTTTTATTATTTATTCATTATTATCTCAGAAACTGTGTTGTAACTATGAATCAAAATTGTCCTAAAATATGTATTAGCTATTGTTTAATGTTGGTTGTTTTTTATAAAAATGGTAAGAAGAGTTTCTTAATTATAATTAAATATGTATGTAAATTTTCCGATATCCCGTATAGTGCAAGGTATAAGAGTCTGAAAAACTCTATATTTGGAATTTAATATCTCCGGAACTATATTGTTGATAAATTTTTTTTTGCCACCAATCGATGTAGAAGTATTTAAATAATAATCTAGCTAAATTTCAAAAAAAATCCTAAGAAAACCCATTTGGCGGAACAACTACCTTAATGAAGAATTTCTCCTGAAACGTTTGGATTTCAAATAAACGTTTTCAGATTGTTTTTTAAAACAGATTTTTATTTATTTTACACTAAACAATTAATAAAAAATTTTCATTATAAAAAAATTTAATAATTAGCCCCATAAAATTTAAAAATAAATGACTAGTCTAATAAATATAACAATTTATTCTAAAATGTGTTGAAAAATTTGTCTATTTCTAATAAATTATAGACATAGATATGGCTTATTTTAATATATTGTTCTCTTGTTAACAATGCTTACATGCAATCCCATAGTCATAATTATTAATTTAAATTTTTTTAAATATTATTCTAATTATATGGGATGGAACTTAATTCTAACAGAGTTAACGCAAAATGGAGTAGATTATCGTAGGTATTTTACCTTTTCATTCTTTTTCAATTAAATAACTGTTTTAACTTATTTTCTTTTACAGATACAATTTATCTTATTTTATATTTTATTTACTTGGAATGACAACACTTTTACCATGGAATTTTTTTATTACTGCAGACGACGTAAGCCATTTATATACATTTAACTTTTTTTTTAATTACAATTATTTCAATACATATTTTTTTCTACTATTAAGTAGCTCTCAATTAATGACAACCCAAGCCATGAAATAGTAAATCGTATGGCAAGGGATTAAAGTGAGGATTATCCGACAAGCAAGAGTTGCAGCATTAGCTTAGAGCTTATGGTGCTTTTTCAATTAAATAACTGTAAAGTTGTAAAGAAAATCGAACGCAGGAGCCTTAAGGCAAGTACAGTGATTCACACGAATACTTAGGTGAATGTATGATAAGCCGTAGCGTTGATTGTCGGAGTGTTCTTCACTATATATCCATGCCATACACTATTTTTAGTAATACCAGAGGAGAAAAAACTATTTGAGAGAGAAAATAACACATAATTATATTTAGCTAAAATTTTATTTAATAGGAATAAGATTAAAGATTAATTATATCAATAAATAAAGTAATAAGTAGAGACCGGATTTTTATGCAGTAAAAACTGCCAAAATATGTCATAAAACATCCAGTTAAAAATGCTGAAATATGCAAGCAATATGCAGAATAAGGTGAAATATGCAAATATATGCAGCAAAAGATGGCAAAATAAATTTTTTATGCACTGAAAAATTAAAATTAAAGACAAAAAGACTATATATTTGAAGGAGTGCTATGAAAGGAATAATGATAAAGTAAGCTATAGACACCAAGTGTCAAATATGTACTTTTATTGCTTAAAACATTGGACAAAATTCTCATTTCATTTAATATATTAGAAAATCTCTTAACTCAAAGAAATATTAGGTGGACTTGAATAAAATCAACATAATAAATATAATGTTTCAAAAATGTGATCGAAAAAATTCGGTGGGGGGGGGGGGGGTAGTTTTATTTCACAGACACTGTTGTATTGCTTTTATTTTTTTATATTAACAAGCTTTTCTTATTGACATACAAATAATAAATTAATAAAATAATGCAAATATTTGACCGGCTATAATCTGATTCCTACAATAATTTACACCCACTTCCACACACACACGAACATTCAATGGCCAAAATTGGCTATAGTTCCCGAAGGCCATTAAAAAAAAAATAAAGAAATAATTAACAAAGGATCTCTAATTAAAATTTGATTGTAATTGTGAATAATTTATGTTTACAACTATTTTTCTAAATTATCTTCAGGTTATTATGTCTACGGTCACTTAAAATTGATTTAACACTACACTTTGTGTCGTTGAGGCCTATTTCAGTTTTCTTCGAATTTAAATTAGTGTCCTCCTGTTTTATTTAATCTTTTTTTCATTCTTTCTCCGAAAAATTACTTTTAAAACCTTTGTATTTGGCGCGAAATATGCAATTTTATGCAATATCCTTCAAATATGCAATATTACTCAAATATGCAAAAATATGCAGTATAAAATTTAACCCACAGTATCTTAGATGCATGATTCGGATAGATAATTTATCTGGGTCGTACGTGTCGGCAAACAAAATATGCAATTGCATAGGAATCCGGTCTCTAGTAACAATCATTTTAATATAAATAACAGTAAGATTAATTATTTCACTAAATAAAGTAATAAGTAATGATCATTTTAATATAAATAAAAGTCAATGGCGACGTGTTACACGGATTGAGATTCTCTGAATTTTTAGTTAGATTGTCACTACCCCTATTTTTTTTGAATATATGATATAAACACCATTCTATATAGCGTTTTAGAATAAACGTGCGGGAAAGTAGAGGTGGTTGTAAAAAAAATTTGACTTTACGCACATCGTTCGAGAAAAGTGTATATACTATAGTCATTCAGAAATCTTTCGGCTTTTTTTTTATATCTAGGTCGAGTTCTAATTTGACGGCGAAGGGGTGCTGGGCATTCGCAATCCGCGTGTTTCTTACAAAAATCTCTTTACGAGGGATTATTGATTTCAGGTCGTCTGAACAAACACCATGGAGGTATCTCTAGTACAGGAAAACCAGGGAGTCGAGTTAGTTAGATAAGACGGGTTCTCCTATTAGTTTAATTTCTCTCTTCTGAATTGTTTCTAGTATAGCAAGAGAATGCTTGGAGGACCCTCTCAACAGATGAGAGCCATATTCTAGACAAGGGCGAATTTGATATATAGGGTAAGAAAGTGGATGTAAAATAGCGACTGGACCTAGATAGAAAACCAAACTTGCACGTAGCAGCTTTAACAGCAGACGTGATTTGGCCATTCCAAGAGAGGTCAAACCCCAGAGTACACCCACTAAACCTCTCTCAAAAATCAGTCTTTCGCAACTGGTATTACAAAAATACTTTTTCATCAAGTCTGAGGTGATTGTCCGCCAAAGTAAAAGTCTCAATATTTCATTTTTTTATATTTATATTTTCTTTCATTAATCATTATTATCTTGACTGAATATTAAATCCAATGCTTTTTTCTTAATACAATAATAACATTAATAAAACTTAATTAAAGGGTTAATAGATATGATTCATAAATAAAAATAATAATTTTGATGCAAGACTCAATATATATTTCAGGCGAAGAGCCCATTTCAGCAGGAGTTTAAATGACTGAATATAAAACTTTCATTTTTTTGAACATATAACTGATAATTTAGAAAGAGAAATGGGACAAATATAACTCTTGAAGGAAAATTGTTATATTCTCAAAGAAGAGGGAAAAAAGGGTATGAGGATGAAAAGTATAACTAGAGATAAGAAGAATGAATGGGCTAGGGAAATTGTATTGTTTAAATATGAATAAGTCAACTATTCTCTCTGCAAAAGAAAAACTTTTCATTTAAGTCAACTATTAAAATTGCCACTTTGTCCTTTAATTCAAAATGTAACGGTGTGGAGTTGTTTGAAGAGGCAGAATGATTTGATTTGTGGAGATGGTCTGCGAATGCGGAAGGGTTTATTTAGTTGCCTAAGAGCATACTCATGTTCTTTGTATATTGAGTCTTGCTCATAAACAATATTTATTTTATTTGTGAAACCTACCTAGTTATTATCTCTTTAATTTTTATTTTATTAAATATGTTTCACCTCGAACCAACACAAAGCTGAACAAAAATGATAAAATTATTGCCTTGATTGAAATTTATATAAACATTAAAAATATCGTATCTAAATTAAAATGAAATTTTGCAAAATTTCAGATTTTTAATTTATATATGATACATTATTATGTGCTTCTACTTGTATTAAAAAGTCAGAAGGCTCGGAGAGGGGGGGGGGCAATGTATTCATGTACATTCATGTTCCTACTCAACTGCTTGTACTAAATAGATATAAATATTTCAAATAGATATAAATTCACTTATAGCCAAAATTCTATTAAATATAAATGTGAAATATTAAACTGAAGATAAACTAAAGTAAGATCAAAAACAAATAAAAACACTTATATTAAGTAGTAGACACAATAATTAATAGAGATTGTGGTGTTGGTGCAAGGTGAAACATATTTAACAAAGATAAAAGTAAATAAATATTATATGAAATATTCTTTTACTACGAGTTAGGTTTTCTAGGTCACTTGTTTCACATTAAAAATTAAAAAATAAAAGAGGTAAATTTTTTCAATATATATATTTCGGGCTTTGAACCCATCTTCAGAAAAATACAGAGAGTTACTAGTTACTCTTTGTATTTTTCTGAAGATGGGCTCAAAGCCCGAAATATATATATTGGAAAAAAATTTACCTCTTTTATTTTTTAATTTTTAATGTGAAACAAGTGACCTAGAAAACTTAACTCGTAGTAAATGAATATTTCATATAATATTTATTTACTTTTATCTTTAGTAGACACAATCTTTAATTCATTCCATATAAATATCTTTGTTGTAAAAATATCTTCTCAATGATAAATTTAAATTTTTACTGTTGCAGTATTGGAAATATAAATTTCGAGATATTAATTCAAATTTTACTCAACTTCAAATGGGGCTAAACTTAAACAATCTCGAATATACCTTTATATCATATTTAAGTATTGCTTCCTCTGTACCAAACACCGTTTTTTTAATTTTGAACACATTCCTAAGTCATAAGTAAGAATAATGTTTTATAATATTTTCCCATTTTATATATATATTGATAAAATTAATATACTAGTACATATATTTTAAGAATTTTTTTTCCAGAGTCAACCTTCAGATTCGCATGATCGGTTCCCTTTCTGTCATGATACTTCTTTTTATTATTACGACATCGTTTGTAAGAGTGGACACAGATTCATGTAAGATTCATTTTTTCTCTTTATTCTTAGTTGAATTTTTGATGATTGTAATGTAGAAAAGTTGAAGAATTTCGGCAAAAAATTAAAATATGTTCTAATTTGGACAAGCGTCTTTTCAAACCTTATTTTTAGACTCCTTTTCAAGTAATTGCTAAGTTCTTTTTTGTAATCACTCGTAACCTCTCCAGAATTATGGTTCGATCAGATCAGATTATCTCATGGAAATTTATTTTTTTAATGGTTTTAAAAACAAATCTAATTACAATCTTTAGCTTTTTTACACAAGTAGATAAAATAATAAATACGAATAAATACATTTACTTTACTTTTTCATGGCAAGAAAATTTCTTTATATTTACTATAGCTATAGTAGTATTGTTAAACAGTAAGTATTATAATTTTCCTTCCTAATTAAGGTGTATTCTTTTAATTTTCTATTATTTTTAGTTGCTAGCGCTATATTGCAAGGAGGACTTTTCGGATTAGTTGGAAAATTTCCTTCTAGATACATTACTGCTGTAGTGAGTGGCCAAGCACTTGGTGGAATATTTGCTGCAGGCGTAGAAATTATAACACTCTCTGGAGGAACTAATTCAAAAACAAGTGCTTTGTTATATTTTTTGATCGCAATTATAATTCTCGTTCTTTCTTTGATTTCATATATTATTCTCTCGAACTCGGTAAAATCTATCTTTAATATAAGTTATTTTGTCTATTTACTAAATTTGCATATTTTTAAATTTTAAAGATCTTTTTTCGATTCCATATAAAAAGTATATCAGAAATAAGTACTTTACCATCAAGTGGAGAGACTAGCAATCAACCTCCGACAATATCTTACTGGACTATATTAAAAAGGTAAAATTTTAGTTTTTTAAATCTTAAATAAGGTGAAATATTAAACTTAGACACCTTTCTAATTAATTACCTTATTATCTTTTCTATATTGTTGAAATAATTTATAATATACATATGATATCGATCTTAGTCTTAAATACATTGTTAAGTATACAAAAATTTTGATCCTTATATAATTTCAGTTTAACTTAATTTATAATTAATTTAAGGGTAACATTTAGATTACTTACAAATCAGGATTACTTTCATTTTAGTCAAGATATATTTAATGGAATTTTAAATATTAGAAAAGGCCTTATTCAGCTTTAAACTATTTTCATTTAAAATTTTAACACTTATGGGGCTATGTAAATTAGCTAATTAGGGTAATTATTAAGATATCAATAGAATTACGTGAAGCTTTGGGAAAAATTGTCAAAGGAGTCCCAATTTGCTTCTGATCTTGCAATAAAATTTTCGATTATATCATAAATAAATATTTGAAATTTAATTGAAAAAAATTTATGTTCAAAAATTGCTCTAGATATGGCTGCACTGTTTTTCGATATGGAATGTGTTTTTTGTTACGATTACAATATTTCCGGCCGTAACTGTTTTAGTTTCATCATTTTCCAAAGGGAACAATAATCCATGGAATGGTAAATACAGATAATAAAATACAAATTTTTCCAAAATTTCTTACCAAAATTAATCTGTTTTATTTTTATTTCAGATACTTATTTTGTTCCTGTAGTTAGTTATTTTATATTCAGTCTTTGTGATTACATAGGAAGACTTTTAGCTGGATGGATACAAAGGGTATCGTTAATAATTCGATTATCAATATAATATATAAATTATATAATATATAAATATTGTAATATATAAACTTATTTTAGCCCACCTCTGGATGGATTTTGGGACTTGTCAGTATTTTAAGAATCGCCTTTATTCCCATTATCATGATGTCAAATGCACAACCGAGAAGCCATTTGCCTGTTGTGGTTACATCCGACATTTATTATATTTTAATAATTATTGCTTTTGCTCTTTCAAATGGATATCTCGCTAACATGGCTTTAATATCCGCACCCAAGTATGTCTGAAATTTTATTATTTATACCAGTGATTCTCAACCTAGGTTCCGCGGAACCCCAGGGTTCCACAAAGGGAGGTTTAGGGTTCCCCGCGCCTAGAGGTCAATAAAAAAAAATAGAAAAACAAAAATAGTAGTTAGTAGTATCACCCCTCAAAAAAATTGTCATGTAAAAAAAAATACTAAATTTAGAGTAATACCTTATAATCAAATAAAACCATCGATATTTAAGAATGCGATGAACATCACTAATATTTTGATTTTTTATGTCCATCGATTAAATTAATAAGTTGTAGGGAAATAAGGACAATGCAAATATTTTTTATTTTATGCCAACGTTTCGTAAACTTTGTTGACTTCCTCAGGGCTCTAAAAAATGAAAGGCCTCAATTAGTACATGTTATAACAATTTCAAATCAACAACAAGCTTTGATCTCAAACCACCTCAGTACATACAAAAACAATTCAACACACACAAAAAACTCATTTTACATAAATGTTGGCATAAAATAAAAAATATTTGCATAGGCTATGTCCTTATTTCCCTACAACAACTTATTAATCACTAATATTGTCTCAGTGATAACATTTTTGTTAACTTTCTTATAATACAACGATTACATTACATTAGTAATAAAATGAAAACATCATTTAAATTGTTTTATTATTATTTTGTTATTAATAACGTTTGAAATAATATTGCTTTTCAAATAGATGAGAATATTATTTATGAGTATAGGTACATTGAATATGTAAAAAAAAACCTGTCCGATCCGAAAGGAGCATATGTGTATCCCAATGACATTACCAAAAAAATTTAATAATAATATTATTCATGAAAATAAAAATGTTAGGTTAAAATGCACGTTTTTTGTACCCAATTTCCCCAAAATCTAGCAAATTTTTAAAATGTGGCAACACTGTCATCGGCGGCGGTATGTTATATTTGGAAGCTATAAAAGTAGCATGATGTTGATATTTTGACGAAAAATTAAATATCTCATATTTTAGTACCAGAGGGTTCCTCAGAAATAAATATAGGTGCTCTAGGGTTCATCGCTCTACAAAAGGTTGAGAAACACTGATTTATACTATCCATATATATAAACTATAAGTATATTATTGATTAGACCTCTCTCTAGTGAAATTAGAAAACTAATTGAAATTTTCTAATATTCTCACATCATTTCGACTCCTACTTCCAGAACTGTATTCAACTGTTGAAAAATTGCTAGAATCTTTAAGGCCGGTCCTCCATTGGAAGCGACAACGCGCTACGGCAATGCAGCTCGACAATGAGCCAATACTCTATTTATAAAATACTACTACTAATACTACTCTATTCCATTTGCTAATTGTCGCGCTTCATCTCCGTAGCGCGTTGTCGCTTCCAGTGGACGACTGGGGTAAGTCATTGGTCCCGAACTGAATGATTTAAATGTCTTTCACCTACAATAGCAAGAGATTCTAAATACATTTTTCAATGAAAGCAGTATCCCTAAAATAATTACAGATCATCAATATTACCACCAAAACCTCAACTGTAAATCTATTTAAGGAGGTTCTTTCGCGAAAATCCACACAAAATTTTTTAGCCTCGTAACCACTCTATAAATATGAACGGAACTAACATTTTAGGTAATGTTTTTTTAACTTGACTGTCCACTCACACTACGAAATCTCTATATAGATACACACATACTTGCCGGATCGTTTCCAAGCCATTGTGCTTATATCCCCTCCACTAAAAATAATCGCCCAAATATGTTGTTGTTTTTTGTTTTTTATCAAAACTACGTGGTAAATAATTTCAATTTTTTTTTAAGTTACTCCGAATATAAATATTATTCTAACAAATATTAGTTTTTCATCAAGATGGTGAAAGTCCTTCAATGAAAAAAAATAAAATAATGATCATATCCCCACCCTTTCCATATCTACCCTATGTTAAAAATGTCATTTTTAATTGCAATTATTTCACGTTTGGTGTAGTAAATCATCTTCAAATTTAAATAGTATGTGTATTATGCTTTTAATGACTTATATTCCAAGTTTCAACGACGTTTTGAATTTTTGCATTAGTGAAAGAACTACCTTAATCTACCTTTTGTTCCAGAATCGTAGAGTCCTATGAACAAGAAACAGCTTCTTCTATGATGGCTACATTCTTAGGAATCGGCGTAACTTCGGGTTCTACTCTCAGTATATTTATAGTTAAATTATTATAAATTATGAATATATATATATATATATTTATATATTCTCTAGTCAATTGTTAATTATTAAAATTGTTTATCCATCTAGAGATATAATTACATTCAACATATATTTATTATTAAAACATTTTATAAAATTCCTAAACTCAATATTACTTATTGTATATGTTACGCCTAATCTGTGAAATTGTATATTTCTGGAAATAGGCAACATTTTGCCCAATCCATGAATTAAGCAAATCGCTTGCCCATTTGGGCAATAACTACCGCTAGATTGAAATTGTCATGGCATTTCTTAATTCCGGAAATCGGTAAGCGATTTGCTTATTTCGTGAATTCGGCAAAATTTTGTCTATTTCCAGAAATAGACAATTTCAGAAATTAGGCGTAACATATATATTGCTAAATTATCCTCCTTAATATTTTATTTATTGTAAAGTTAAAACGAAAAATTTCTGCTGGAATCAGACCAATTAGATCTTTTTATTGAATTAGTACGTTGAGGAACATTCAAATTTATTAAGTCTTGGTTATGATATTTAAGTTATTAGTTGACCACAGCAGGCAATTTAACTTTTGAGTTCCTCTCAATATAGATATATTTAAAAAACAGATCACCAATCTGTCCGTCAACTACTAATCTGAGTGATGTCAACCGAAGTACAAAGATTTGAGGGACTCAGAATGCATTTTAGCCATTCTTAGAATTGATCATATTTTATTAATTATTTTCTAAAACTTTTTAATGTAAATATTATCTGTATCATTATATTTTCCTATGTATTTTAACTGGTGATTTGAAAATCTTATCAATATAAAGAACAATAAAAATTATTTTAATGTTATTAACGCTCTTATTATTAAATGAAAGTTTTTTTTGCCGAGGGTAGCAGAATTTTTATATATTGAAGGAGACAATAGAAGAGTGTGTCTTCTGCTGGAATTATAAATTTTTATTTATAACAAGACTATAGTTTCGAGGGCTTTGATCTCTTCGTCAGTCTATTACAATTGATTCACAGGAATTGATGTGTGGATGGAGGGTGAATTTTTTGAGGAGGGCAAACCCCTCGAAACTATAGTCTCGTTATAAATAAAAATTTATAATTCCAGCAGAAGACACACTCTTTTATTGTCTCCTTCAGTAGTTCGATTTTTAATGGGGATCCAAAGAACAGCCCCAGGATCATTTATGATTACCTATCCCAAAGCTCGCACATTTTTTGATTTTTTCCCATTTTGACCATGAAGGAGCACGTTTTCGACAAAGACCACTCTATACATTTTTAAACTAGATTAAATTTGCTACAATTTAAACAAAGTTCCATCTTAATTGGATAATGGAAATCCGTGCCGCAATGAGTTAAAAGTTTTGAAAAACTGCAAAATTTTGCAAAGGGTCGCAGTTTTTCCTTCATAAAATGAAAACCGCTGATCCTAGAAACTTGATTCTTATCTCATTCTGTAGGAAATCTTGTTGACTTGAACGTTTGCTTGGACAACTTTTTTAATAAAATTCTTAGATTTATAGATATCTAGCATTTTCAATGACGCTTTTGAGGATTCAGATCAAATCCTGTCCGGAAAATTTAGAATATCTATAAATCAAATAGTTTTAACAAAAAGTGGTCCAAGTAAACGTTCAAGTCAACAAAACTTTCTAGACAATCCGATAGAAATAAAGTTTCTAGGATGAGTGGTTTTCATTTAATGAAGGAAAAACTGCGATTTTTTGCAAAAAATTGCATTTTTTCAAAAATTCAACCTCATTGCGGCACGGGTTACAATTATCCAATGAATATGAAACTTTGTTTAGATTGTAGCAATTTTAATCTAGTTTAAAAATGTATAGAGTCGTCTTTGTTGAAAACGTGATCCGTCATGGTCAAAATGGGAAAAAATCGAAAAAGGTGCGAGTTTAAGGGATATTCATAAGTGATCCCGGAATTATAAATTTTTATTTATAGCGAGACTATGGTTTCGAGGGCTTTGCCCTCTTCAGAAAATTCACTTTCCATCCATACATTAATTCCTGAGAATCAATTGTAATAGACTGACTCTGAGATCAAAGCCCTCGAAACTATAGTCTCGTTATAAATAAAAATTTATAATTCCAGCAGATGACACACTCATTTATTGTCTCCTTCAGCTTTTATTATTGTCGAAAAATCTATTTAAATTGATTTAAATTATTTAGTCTTATTAAAAGATCTTGTTTTGTTTTCAATTCTCTTAAGCACTAATTATCATAAGTATGTACATTATCAAGTACTTACTCTTAGATTAATATTTATTGTCAGGCCGGTTATATGGAGGGTTCACAACTCGATCATTTTAAGTCAAATTTGACGTATATATATAATGTATATCCATCATATAGGTTTACCATATATGTATATATACTATATTCATAGGTCTAACAAGAATAATATTTTCTGCTCATTAATAAAAACATAATATAAGTACTTAACATATACCTGACTACTGGAGTTTCTATCGCAAAACATTCTTTGCTGGAGTAGCGATTGATATTCTGTAGAACAGGATACATCCTTCTAATCCAATTATGATTTTATCTAATCTCTTTGACCACAGTTTTTCCTTTAATATTTTAATAATATGCTTTTCACTATTTTATTATTAAATTGTTCTATATAGTTTATAAATGATCTTGAAAGTTTTTGAAAAGATTTTCTAATGCCGAGACTAGCAGAGTTGTTGATTCATAAAGAGAAATCAATGAGGTCGTCCTCTGCTTCCTGAAAATAAATATATATATACCAAATATAATATGTATATATGTATATATATATTAGGGTGGGTCAAAAAAATCCATTTTTTTTTACAAGTGACACGGCAAAATGGGTTGCTAGACACCTTAAAAAATCTTTCTAAATATGAGCTCTTAATTTGAATAAGAAGATCCTCCCATCGCAGTTTTTTATTTTTCTCAGTCCAATAGAAAAAAATTCATACCTCATCATTAATTGATTGTACAGAAAAATGTTCTTGAAGAATTTCGTAGAAAATTTAATGCTCTACAAAAAAGGTATCTTATATTTTTCCGTAAACCTCACCATTTGAAAGATATTGAAGATTTAAGTTTGATTATTTTAAGACAAATTTCATTTTTGTTTATGAATTTCATAACTCAACAATAAATGGCTATTATAAAATTCGCAATACAAATTTTTATAGGAAATTAACTGCTCTATAAAAAGGGTGTCTTATGTTTTGGCGATTAAATTAAGCGTTCAAAAGATATTCATCATCAAACTTTCATGTGTACTGAAGTTTGATGATGAATATCTTTTGAACGCTTAATTTAATCGCCAAAACATAAGACACCCTTTTTATAGAGCAGTTAATTTCCTATAAAAATTTGTATTGCGAATTTTATAATAGCCATTTATTGTTGAGTTATGAAATTCATAAACAAAAATGAAATTTGTCTTAAAATAATCAAACTTAAATCTTCAATATCTTTCAAATGGTGAGGTTTACGGAAAAAATACCTTTTTGTAAAGCATTAAATTTTCTACGAAATTCTTCAAGAACATTTTTCTGTACGATCAATTAATGATGAGGTATGAATTTTTTTCTATTGGACTGAGAAAAAAATAAAAAACTGCGATGCGGAGGATCTTCTTATTAAAATTAAGAGCTCATATTTAGAAAGAATTTTTTTGAGGTGTCTAGCAACCCATTTTTCCGTGTCACTTGTAAAAAAAAAAAAAATTGATTTTTTTGACCCACCCTAATATATATGTATATATATGTACACTCAACAGCGGAAAAAAACCGGACACTTGATAATTTTTAGATAAAATAAATAAATAAAATAAAAAAATATTTCCATATTTTGACTAGATAGGTAATTAAAAAAATTATTTCTTAAACTAAATTGGCATTTTAATTTTTTCTGGCTTAATTTATATGATTAAAAAAAAACAGAAACTTGTAACAGCTACCTATTAAAATAAAAAAAACATGATTAATTAAAAAAATGTCTCTTAATGTCTCGTATAAGAGCTTTTATAAGAAGAACGTATGAACAGTTTCGAAGACAAAGAATAAATGATCGATTTTAATTAAATTCATTTTTTTTTTATTTGCGATATAGTATTAGAATTAATCGAAATTGTTCACATTTTAAATTATATTAAATTAACGAACGAAGAAAAGATTTTTATATTATAGACAAAAGGACCTGGGATCTTTGCATATGTACTGCATTTTCGACCCTTGGGTTTGTGATTGATTGGGAGGGGTTTGAGAATAATTTTAAATTATGTCTATTATTATTCAATATATTTTGGTTCGGCTATTTTATAAGAAAATTTATTTTAATTCATTTTATCAAAAAAGAAAAAAAATTATCAAGTGTCCGGTTTTTGTTTTGCTCTTGAGTGTTTTTATATATATACATATATAATTTAATTATTTGAGACTATAGTTTCGAAGGTTTGAACTACATCATCAGTCTATTAAATTAGAAATATTTTATCTGTTATCAAGCAGAGGAAAACCTCATTAATTTCTCTTTATGATTAAATTTTTACACTAAGTATAAAAGAAATTCGCTTATTATCAAAGATTTATTTATGGATATATCATAAAATGAAATTTTAGTCAAAATTAATCTAGAAATCTAGAAAAAAATAACGCGCCCCGAGTATTCGAAAGTATAAAAATCATCCACCAATTGTAATATACAAAGTGTATACCTTAAAAAATATAATGTTAATAACGCATTTTTACTTCCACATTTATATTCTATAGAATATAATGGGAGAGTATTTTTTTATTCAGGTAAACAGTCATTTAAAGTTTATTTTTTCTAGTATTTTACAGTTAAATGTTTAGTGTTCCAAATAGTTTAACATTTTAGGTTTGTAAATGTTGAATATTATTCAATAAATTTAATTAAATGACCATTTATACCCTAAAAGACATCATTTTTTTAATGTTTTTAGGATATCGTTAAATCTGCGAGGAAATCTAGTTAATGATAATATAAAAGTTAACAAATTACTATTGTATGGACAAATATATAGATCTATATTTAGAAATCATTATATTTGTCTTTATTTATTAAAAAATGAAAAGTAAATATGTACCTATAATACCTATAATAATAATTTATTATAGAAGAGATAAGACTTATTTTTTGTATTTTTCATTATAATTTTAGAAATATATTTTTTTTATTGTTAATTTTACAATTATAATAACCTAATATTTTAACACATATTTATTTATAATAAAACTTGGAAATAATGAGGAGCGTTGTTGTATTGTTACCCTTACCTATGTTATCCTGTATTTTTCATCCGCATTCTATAATCTCTAAATTCTTTACCCAGTGGCGTTTTAACTCAATTAGAAGGCCTTAGCAATCTGATTTCGGGACTCAAAAAAAAAAAAAAAAAAAAATAAGTGGAGTACCGTTGAATCGGCTTTTTCAGATATAATTAAAATATTTTGTATACTAATCGGGAATATTTTTGGGTGTAAGTTCAGGCAGGAGAAACGTTTGTAATGAGGTGTGGGACAAACAAGGATATCTTTTATTATTAAATGAGCAATTCATGTATATGTTCATTGAGGTTTCCCCGAATGGGTTCTATGTCATTAGAGATTTTTCTGTTTTTTTTCTGACAAAAACTCAAACCCGCGCGGAGAACCCGAAAAATCTCTAATGACATATATATAGGTATACGGGTTCTCGAAAACAACTCTAACGATTTCGCTAAAAATTGGTGTACTTATCAAGTGTCATGAGTTATTATAAATCCGATTGAAATAAAGGAAGGGGGTGTAAATTAGTCATGTCGCAAAATAAATATTTTAATCGTTCATAACTCGTCTTGAGTAAGTCACAGAGCCTTAAAATTTGAAACTGAAGCTATCTAGAGGCTACTAGAAGTACCACACGATTTTGGCTAAAATAGAAATATCAAAAGTTGATGTTTACGTACGTAAGGATGTACCCCCCTGCGTTTCGCAACCATAAATCTCAAGAGCTACGAAATTTGAAACTTAAGCTCGATATAGGCTAGAAGGGGTACAGGAAACTTTTCTGCGGTGGCCAGCCCATTTTAAACGAGTTTTATTGTTATTATTATTATTATTTTAGCATTTTAATGTTAATTTTTATTTATGTTTTTTTGTTTTGTTTTGTTTTTTGTTTGTAATATTTGATTATTGTTTTTTTTTCTTGTCGCATTGCACAGTTGTGGGGCTCTTTTGGCGCTCCCAACACTCTGGCCTGGTTCTGGAGTCCTACTGGCGCCCATATATACTTTTCACTAATAGCCACAACATCTGGCGTAATTGTTTGGACGGCTGATGAGGGTTTTGACCTAATATGTAAACAAATCTGTATTCTTTCTGTAAAGGGCTGCCCCCCTCTGCGTGGCGAAATCGGAACACCTTAAGTGGACATTTACATGAAATATTTTTTTTTTTCTCAAAAACGGCACTAACGATTTTTTTTGAAACTGGTGTACTTATCAAGTGTCACGAGTTATTAGTCGTGTATAGATTTTAATCCTATTGAAATAAAGGAAGGGGGTGTAAATTAGGAGTGACGTAAAATAAATATTTTAATCATTCATATATCGTCTTCGGTAAGTCGCAGAGCCTTGAAATTTGAAACTTAAACTATTTAGAGGCAACAAGTTACCGAGCATCACTCGGTGCTCCAGGCACTTTTATTTATTGTATTATATTAGAAAACATAGAAATATAAATTCATATTTTGCATTGATTTCTATTGAATTGTCGATTCTCAGTTCGGTTAAGTTCCGTTTAAATCTTAACCGACGTGACCCGAGAAATGAAAAATCCACTTTGCCCATTCATTCAAGCAAAGAGTGGGTATGGACTTTTTTATGTTGATAAATCTTTGAACCTCTATATCTTGAAACCCATTAATCGGAGAGATTTTATTCAAAGGACTTTTTGTAGAGAATTGTATTTTCTACAAATTTTCTATTTTCTCGGTTTATTCGTTAATATTTTAGCCAATAAAAGAGATTCTTCTTAGGACCGGTTGTATGTGGCAAAGTAAATGCTTTTACAGCTAACTTAACATCTACCCTTTGTTAGTTGTAAAAAGCATTTACTACGACGACAACAACGCTACTTAGAGTGCCATGCCCGAAACGGGCATCGGCGCCTCTCCACATATGAGTGTGTTTAGTTGTTTTACACAGATATACGCACCCCTACTTTTTAACGCCGGTTCCGAACGGCTATGTTGGAGAGGTTGACTAGGCAATTATACTCTTGGTAGGTTGCCATTGCTTTCAAGAGATTAAATGTAAATTATTATCTAAAATTGACTGGCATACAATTTTGCAAATTTTCAAGCTACACCAATTTCCTTCATTATAGGAAACAATTTTTTTGAATAATTTTATTGAGATTTTAAGATAATATAGGCATAAATGAACAATTTATTTTATATTTAAGTTTATTATTAATTATTTGAAAGGCCGTCTCTAGTCGAAATAATTAATTGTTTATCAAAATGTCTATTTGTTAATACGTTAACAAATTTTGTGTACGCTCTAGCTCAAAAACTAGTGTGAATATCAAAACGAAATTTCACATGTAGTTTTGGTGCATTGGGATTAAGAGCTGAATGCTTGAAATCGAAGCCAAAATTAAAGGAAGGGGGTAAAAATTAAAATTATAAGATTTTCAAACTAAAAAATAAGATGATGTGGCCACTTTACCATACACCTGGTCCCTCTTATATTTAATACCACAGGGGAGGGGGTTAAGGTCATTGAAATTCCCGGGGGTTGAAAATTAAATCTTATAATTATATTATCTATTATCCTTAATTTTTGGTTCGAATTCAACCAAAATCTAATTAGCTCTTAATCTCAATGCCCCAAAACTACATGTCTAATTTCGTTTTAATATTCACCCCAGTTTCTAAGCTAGAGCGTACACAAAATTTGGTAACTAAGTACGTTCTAACAGACATTTTGACAGAACAATTAATATCTCGAAAAATATAATTTTTTCGATGTTCACTCATTAGGGCTTTTTTGTAGTCCAAAACGCAATGGCTTTACTCAATTTTTTTAATCAAAATAGTTTTAGCTATTTTTGAGATATTTCGATTAAACGAAGCAAAAAAACACTTCTTTCATGCACGATTACAATACTTGACCATACCCTGTATGGTCAGGTAAAAAGATATTTTTACTGGCATACCTCAAGACGCATGATAAAAAAAGAGATTTTTTATTTTTGATCCAAAGAAAAAAATGAAGATGAAATATCATTTGTTTACATAACATGCCAGAAGAGCAATTGGAAAAATATATTTAATAATTATCTTGTGAATCTATTTCATGACGCCTTTTACCCTGAGCATTATACCCGTTTATTTTTTATCTTGCACAATGCACAATAGTGGGATACAGCCAATTTAATCGGTTCGCTGAGCTATCAACTCTTTCACATGTAAATAAAAAAATCCTATGAATTATACCTATAAAAGATTGTACAACTCAATTTATTTTTACTTTCTTATAGGTTTTATCGTAGTAAGAGAAAGTAATCGTGGAAAAAATAATCAATTTTTTTTGTTTAATTATTTTTCGAAATTTCCCAAAATGAGCTGAAACGATAATAAAAAATAAAACCAAAATAACTTGGCTATAAGGTCTATAAAAAGTTTTCTCTCTACTGCCTTAAAAGTCCCTCTCCTGTATGAACTGAATGCTGAATCTCACATCTGCTTGCCCATGCCTTGATTATACAGGGTGGGGCATAAAGATCTCCCACATTTTGAAGAGGTATAAAAAAATGAAACAATTTAACTAGAAAAAAACTGAGTAAATTTTTTTTTTAATGTATTTTAAACATTATATATCAGACAAAAAAGGGGGAAAATGAAAATTCTAGCCCTTTCGACCAAAGTCAACAAAATTTTATATACATAGTTTGGTCGAAAGGGCTAAAATTTTCATTTTTGCCCCCCCCCCCCATTTTGGGTGGTTAGTTTTGCATTTCTAGCCTTCTGAGGGTCCACAGAATATGTTTACAAAATTTGTTTGAGTTTGGTCGAAAGGGCTAGAATTTTCATTTTTGACCCTCTCCCCCATTTTGGGTGGTTAGTTTTTGCATTTCTAGCCTTTTGGGGTCCCACAGAATATGTATACAAAATTTGGTTGAGTTTGGTCGAAAGGGCTAGAATTTTCATTTTTGACCCCCCCCCCCCCCATTTTCGGTGGTTACTTTTTGCATTTCTAGCCTTTTTATTTAATTTTTTTCTAGTTACATTTTTTAATTTTTTATACCTCTTCAAAAGGGGGGGCGGATCTTTATGCCCCACCCTGTATTTTACATGTTAGCCGAGCGACATTTTCAAAAAGGGTTCCACTTCCACCACGCCAACAAGTTGTTATTTACTTTATAATTACTTATATTAATTATAATATATCTCTTGAATTGCTCCACATTGTTGTGTTTTTTTTTATAATTCCCAAAGCCAAATACTTTCAAAGAACATGAAAATACTACGAGTTTGATAATATGTGGCGTTGGTAAAACCAAAACCAAGGGGTGAACCGCGATTGGAATTAGGTGTACACTTCTTGGGAATTATGTGGAATTATTTTGGAATTCATTATAGATAATGCCCCTTCATCTATTGTCTTCTACTTGGAAATGAAAGTGGAAGTGGAAGTAGGTGTACACGATATTAGGTCGCGGTTCACCCCTCGACAAAAACGTTCTACAAATTAACTCGTAGCTGGCGCCTGAACACAAACTTCGACTTACGAGATAACTCGTTTAGGCAGGGAATGTGTTAAGGTAGTTGTTTCGCGACGATACTAGCAAAAAGTTAATGCTATAGTATATAGAACAGACAATAAGGATTCATAATTCATAAAACTTTTTGCTGTTTATGTACCACTACTAGCCAATCCCATGCTCGTTTGACAAATCTGGCAACACTGTCCGAGCTTGTATATATTTTATCATAGAAATGTCAGATAAAGTACATTATAAAGGGAGATTTATAAAACAAAAAGTTCTTAATAAGCGATTGAAAGCTGTTGGGGCAATGGCTCAAAAAAATAATAAAGTTAACCCACTTTTTATGTTAAATAAATGCGTTGTTGCCAGCTTGTTTTTAGTGTAAATTTTTCATTATTTATTCATTATTATCTCAGAAACTGTTTTGTAACTATGAATTAAAATTTTCTTAAAACATATATTAGTTATTGTTTTTTATAACAATGGTAAGAAGAGTTTCTTAATTATAATTAAATATGTATGTAAATTTTCCGATATCACGTACAGTGCAATGTATAAGAGTCTGAAAAACTCTATTTTTGGAATTTAATATATTCGGAACTATATTGTTTATAAATTTCGTTTTGCCACCAATCGATGCAGAAGTATTTAAAAAATAATCTCTCTAAATTTCAAAAATCCTAAGAAAACCCATATGGTGAAACAACTACCTTAAGAGAGAATTCTAAAGGGGAAGCAAAAATGTTTTCGTTAGAACCGAAAGCTAGAATGATGTGCCCCCTGGTAGTTAGGCATTTTATGAAACACCATTATTGAAGAGGACAAACATCCTTGATTTGTACTCAAAATTAGTATCATTTGATATCATCAAATCATATTATTTTATCATATTCAAAAATTGTAATTTTTTCGATTTTACTAATTCAATTTTAATTTATACAAAATTATTTATCAAGACGTAACAACTACTATTGAACCTGATGATGAAATGGTTGTTCATAACACATCGCCTTCTTGAAATTATTACCTAAGCATTCCCTGAATTGAGTAAAATTCTTTAATCTCCTCGGAGAATTTCTATCTAGCCAAAAATGCCTAATCTCTTTCTAATCTTTCGTTTTGGTATAGATCTCGGAGTCGGAAATGCTCAGCATACTAAATAGATTCAAATAAAATAACTTTAAGCAAAGCAAATGGTTTGAAAATCTAAAAAAACATTATACTTAGGTAATTTTTTTTATTTTTATTAAAAGACTTGAATCACGAAAAAACAATACAAAAAAAGCATTTTATTGTCAATAAATCATTTATTATCTTTATTTTTTTTATTTTATTTTATTTTCGACTGGAAAAGGCCTAAACAAATTGGTTACATTTAAACATAATATTATACACTTGTAGAAAGACACAGAGATATAATAGGTAATTTGTTAAGTGAAGATAAATTGTGTAAATATCAAATAAATGAATTTTGAATTTTAAAGCTTAATCATAAGATAGCCTGTTTTCTTTAATAGCTTTAGTCACTCTATTAGGATGAGAAGCCAAATCTATTACACTAATTCTTAAGGAAAGAGCGTTATAGCAATCACAGAGTATTACAAATTAAGTACAAGATATGGCCGGCCTTAATATTAAATTCAAGCAAAATTCTTTTATTTTATTCGCTCATTGTACTTGAAAATGTCTGAAAGGTGGAAAAAAGTTATTTCAATCGTGATTTTTTTTTCTGTCTATGAGTGTTTGTCTGGATCCCGATACCCACCCAAGACCGAAAAGTCGTAGAAAATTCATTCTGGCGTCATAACGTTTGTATTTCTATAATGGGGAAAATGGGTTGGATTTTCGGCTCTATTATGTTTAGGAACTTTCGGTTTAAAAATGCAGAAAATATAATTATTAATATCCTTTAGATTATTAAATGAGCAATTTTTTTTTTTTTTTTTTTTTTTTTTTAATGCAATCGAATGCAAGAAGGGGTGCACCAGTAAGATGTAGCCCCTATGGATCTCGAAAGACCCTTGCATTACCGAAGAGAAGGGAAAGTTGATTAAGTGAGAGGGTGTAGACGTAGGTGTCTATGCACCCTGGTTTTGAAGGTTTGAAGATCATAGGTGCTGGGAAAGATAGAGGCTGGGAGTATATATATATATATATAAATATATACAATGGGGTTCTCGAAAATGGCACTAACGATTTCGCTAAAAATTGGTGTACTTATCAAGTAACATGAGTTATTATTTGTGTCAAATTTTTAATCCGATTGAAATAAAGGAAAGGGGTGTAAATTAGTCATGTTGCAAAATAAATATTTTAATCGTTCATATCTCGTCATCGGTAAGTCGCAGAGCCTTGAAATTTGAAAGTTAAGCTATCTAGAAGCTACAAGAAGTACCACAAGATTTTGGCTAAAATAGAAGTACCGGAAGTTGATATTTATGTACGTAAGAATGTACTCCCCCCCCCCTGCGTTTCGCAACCATAAATCTCAGAGCTACAAAATTCGAAACTTAAGCTCGAAATAGGCTAGAAGGGCTACAGGAAACTTTTCCTTGAAATCGGAACACCGGAAGTGGACATTTACATGAAAGATTTTTCGTGTTTCTCAAAAACGGCACTAACGATTTTTTGTTAAAATTGGTATACTTATCAAGTGTCATTAGTTATTAGTCGTGTATAGATTTTAATCCGATTGAAATAAATGAAGGGAGTGTAAATTAGGAGTGTCGTAAAATAAATATTTTAATCATTCATATCTCGTCTTCGGTAAGTCGCAGAGCCTTGAAATTTGAAACTTAAGCTATTTAGAGGCAAAAAGTTACCGAGCATCTTTCGGTGCTCCAGGCACTAATTATTAAGTATTATTAACAATTTTCGTCCATAATGTGTATTAATTTGAATGATTATAATAATAGGAAATAAGGACCAGTTTTTATGTCTGAATTTTTTGTTCAATCAACTAAGGTTTCGTCGATTTTGGCGACTTTTTTCAAGGCTTCTACATTTGTAAGAACATTATTAATATCAAAAGTTTCAAAAGTTACATTATAATTTTAGAATAAACATGTATCAAAATTTTAACCACCAAATAGTCACATCAAACATTCGTCTAAATTTTCTTTTTATCTCCGTTACCATCAAAAACATAAATTTCAAAAAATTTGGCACATTCCATTGAACAATTTTTCTTTTTCTTTTTTTTTTCATACTAACAGCTTTTTTTTATTTATCTAAAATTGACACTTGTCCGTTAGAACATTTGGTCAGTGATACATAAAATACATATTTTTACAAAATTTTATATAATTATAATGTTAATTAGGTACATAAGCTAAATTGAAATTTGAAACATACATTATTTTAAGTATTTATTATTTTTTTCAAATTACATTTCTACTGTTTACGCAATTAATCACAATTATGTTAAATTAGAATAAATATAATTAATTAATTTTTCCTAAAGAAATTATGTATCTAACAATATATCGACTTAAGTCATCGTTTCGGTTTAAATAAGAAAGAAGAATTGTCATATTTGTTGGAAGTTCTACTTTTCTTTGGATTGTTGTATAAAAGCGTTCAATTTTGTTGACATTGTTTGCGCATCCCAAGTAAAAGTGGTTGATATCCCCAATCGTGGATCCATCACAAGAACAAAAAGGATTCTCTCGAAGACCTATTCTGTGCATATGAGCTGGGGTGGTAGCATGGCCTATTCTCAGCCTAATTAGTTGAACAGTTATTTTTCTAAACAACTTGATGTCATCAAACCATGGTCTTTTTGGTATATTAGGCTGTATGTTGTATAGATGCTTGCCTTTATTTAGAGCTGTATTCTTCCAGAAGGACTGCCATTCTGTATTTGTTTCATTTTTTAATATGACTTTTATGTCTTTTATCGGCAATTCTATTTTAAGTGATTGGCCTTGGAGTGAAGCTAAATAGGCTAGCTTATCCACTCTTTCATTATTCCTAATACCTGAGTGACTTGGGATCCAGAGTAGCGCTATCTCCTTATTCATATAATGGCACTCCAATATTTCATTGACTATATTTAGTATAAGGTATGATGGATTTTTGTTTTTTGGAAAACCATTTATCGAATGTATGATGCTGAGGGAATCTGTACAAATGAGGCATTTATTCTCAAAGTTTTCTTGTTTAAAGAATTTTATAGATTCCCATACTGCGAGACATTCAGCCGTAAATATTGAAGCATCTTTCGGAATTTTAAAAGTTTTACTGGTATTCCTTTGCGGGCACATAAAAGCAGATCCAACCAAACTCGTGTCAGAGCTTTTAGATCCGTCAGTGTAAATTATACAATAATCAACAAAATGAGTTCGGATATGATTAAGAAATAAAGTATTAAGATCAGGTGTATTAGCAGAATAAGGAAGAGTATACGTTTTAATTTTAAAATTTTGTATAGAATAATTAAATGTATATAAACCAAATTTTGGAAAAATTTTAAAATTAGGCATAGTATCTTGGACATGAAGAGTACTATTTACATATGAAAATGTAATATTTTGAATTCTACGAGTAGTAAATAAATTTTGAATTCTTGATATTGACTCTAACACTAAACAGTCATTTATAGCAATTTTTTTAATAATATAATTATTACATATAGAATTTCTTCTTAGATATAGTGGCATTTCTTTTGCCTCTGTAATTAATGCATTTGTAGGTGAAGATTTGAGGGCTCCTGTGCATTGTCTTATACATCTGTATTGGATTATATTTAATTTGTTAGTAATTGTTTTGGCGGCATTGTGAAATAATGGACAACCGTAATCCAAATGGGGTCTGATAAAACTTCTATAATATTAGTAAACATGTTGCAGGATCTGCTCCCCATGTTGTATTGCATACTGTTTTGAGTAGGTTAATTTTTCTTTCACATTTTTCAATAATGTAATTTATATGGGTTTTCCAATTAAGCTTGCTATCCAAGTACAGACCCAAAAATTTTACCGAAGGCTTGACACATATGTTTAAATTATTTATACTTAAGAATGATGGAATATCAACTTTATATTTTCTGGTGAAAATTACAGAAGTCGTTTTATCTGGCTCCAAGTCAACAGTTATATTAGATAAAATACTCTTAGAAATAACATAAATTATATTTAAAAAAAACTAAAAAACACGCTTCTAAAAATTACAGCAGAAACATGTACATTTAATTAATTTCGACAAAGTCCCCCACTCTTTTTGATTAAGTATTACAATATTTTGTATTTTTATAGAATCGTATTTTTTAGTTTTTTTAAAATATAATTTATTTTTGTACTTTTTAGTCTTAATTATTTTTATAGAGAATTTAACAGTATAAAATGTATTTATTTTTATTATTTTTATATAATAACAATTAATTTATTAGAGAAATATTTGCGGAATTTAACAGAATAAAATGTATTTATTTTGATTATTTTTATATAATTTCAATTAAATTGAGTAGGTAAACAATTATTTTTATAGATAAAATTTTGTGGAATTTAACAGAATGAAATGTATTTATTTTTATATAATTTCAATTAAATTGAGTAGGTAAACAATTATTTTTATAGAGAAATGTTTGCGGAATTTAACAGAACAAAAGTCACATTGATACATAAATAAATACATAGATACATGCATACAGGTGAAGCTTAATATAAAGCGTGTAATAATAAATAGAATGAGGCAAGACAGTTTTAAAACAATAGAACGGAAATCCTTTTGCTTATTCATCTTTACAAATAGAAATTTCAAATTTAAATAAAGTAAAATTACATTATCTTATATTTTTTTGACTTATTAAAAGTCCATGTCAATGACACTGGCCAAGTTATAAATAAAATGATAATGTTATTTCTAAGACTGTTTTATCTAATATAATTGTTAGTAGTATAAAAATAAATAAAATAAAGAAAAGGAAAAATGTTTATCTGAATGTGACAAATTTTTTGAAATTTATATTTCTGATGGTCTTCAATGGTAACCGAGATAAAAAGAAAATTTAGACGAATGTGTGATGTGACTATTTGGTGGTTAAAATATTGATACGTTTGTTCTAAAATTATAATGTATTCTTGCAACTTGATATTAATAAAGTTTTTATAATTGCAGAAGCCCTGAAGAAGTCGGCAAAATCGACGAAACGTTGGTTGATAAATAAAATAGTCACACATAACTTGTCCTTATTTTAAATTGAAAGTTTTTGTGCCGAGGGTAGCAGAATTTTTATATATTTAAGGAGACAATAAAAAGAGTGTGTCTTCTGCTGGAATTGTCCTTATTTCCTATTATAAACTTTCAAAATAATTATTAATATTTAGCCAAAATAAAAATATATTTATAATTGCTTAATAGATTTAAGTTTTTAATTAGGATTTGAATAAGTTCTAACTCTTTCTTTCATTTGACTAAATTCTTTATTAAAAATTTGGCAATGTATTATATCATACACAGAAGCGTAGCCACGGGGGGGGGGGGTCAGAACCACCCCCAAGAGCAGGGTTCATGGGATGAGTAACAGCAACGACAAAAATTTTCTTATGGAAAACTAACCGTAATTAAATATATTTCATATGTTTAATCAAGAATTATGTTCTTTTTTTAATTTGTTGAAGTACCTTTTTAGTACAATTAAATTGTTGTCTAAAGGGCCACTCGCGGGAAAGTTTTGGGGGTAGTTTTGATTTTATGATCCAATATGTTTTTGGTGTGCTGAATCCGAATCTGAGGTTTGCTAACAAAATTTCGTGACGGAACATTGTCAAAAATGTAAAAAAGTGTAAAAAAATCTCATTTTTTGACGTTTTTTTGCTTATAACTCGAAAACTATCAACTTTTCGCAAATAACCTTCCTACAAAGGATATGATACGAATCCTCAAAAGTGTCATAGAATCTATAAAACTAAGAGTTTCATCAAAAATGTGGTTCATGTAAACGTTTTAATCAACAAAATTTCCGAGAGAATGAGACAGAAATCAAGTTTCTAGGATGAGTCGTTTTCTCCAATTGGCTCGCTGTAAGACTGGCTTCATTGCCAGCTCAAATTATACAAATTAAAATAATATATTCCTTGATCTATTCGAAAACTCGAGTAGGAAAAATTGTTTAAAAAACCATGAAAAGAAACGGTGATTCGTGAAATGAAACTCGATTCTACTGTTGCTTACTGATTTCTACCATTTCACCTACTCTTGAGATTTACAAAATTTTTGTTCACAAAAGGTCGATGAAAATTAAATTGGCGGGAAGGAAAATACACTCCTGTTAGCAGAAACGTAGCCACGGGGGGTTCTGACAGGGTACATGGGATGAGTAACGGCAACGACAAACCTTTTCCTATGGCAAACTAACCGTAATTAAATAGCTATATTTCATATGTTTAATCAAGAATTATGTTCTTTTTTAATTTCTTGAAGTACCTTTTTAGTCCAATTAAATTGTTCTCTAAAGGGCGTTTTTTTGGTTATAACTATCAACTTTTTGTAAATAATCTTCCTTTTCAAAATGAAAGTTCATAAAATTTCCTACAAAGGATATGATCCGAACCCTCAAAAGTGTCATGGAATCTATAAATCTAAGAGTTTCATCAAAAAAGTGGTTCAAGTAAACGTTCAAATCAACAAAATTTCCTAGAGAATGCGACAGAAATAAAGTTTCTAGGATGAATGGTTTTCATTTTATGAAGGAAAAACTGCGATTTTTTGGAAGAAATTGCAGTTTTTCAAAAATTCAACCTCATTGAAGCACGGGTTACCATTATCCATTTAATTAAGATGAAACTTTGTTTGAATTGTATCAAATTTAATCTAGTTTAAAAATGTATAGAGTGGTCTTTCATGGTCAAAATGGGAAAAAATCCAAAAAAGTGCGAATTTTTGGGATTTGCGAAAACAGAAAAAATACGCCAATTTTCAACTAGCGCTTGAGCCCGAACGGTTGGTCGGAGCAAAAACCTAAATGATGAAATTTGTAGTAAACTTTATGAACTTTCATGAATAAGAAATGAAGGTTATTTACGAAAAGTTTATAGTTTTCTAGTTATAAGCAAAAACGGCCAAAAATGAGGGGGTTTTTTTTATCTTTTTTTTGCATTTTTGACAATGTTCCGTGACGAAATTTTGTTAACAAGCCTCAGATTCGGATTCAGCACACCCAAAAACATAAAGGGTCGAAGAAATTACAATTACCCCAAAACTTTCCGGGTAAAAACACAATTTAACTGGACTATTTGTTTTAATCGAGGGGTCAACCGCGACCTAATATGCTGTACACCTACTTCCACTTGTACTTCCAAATATTTCCAAGTACTTCCAAATATTTTTCAAGTTCTTCCAAATATTTCCAAGTATTCCAAATATTTCCAAGTAATTCCAAATATTTCCAAGTAATTCCAAATATTTCCAAGTAATTCCAAATATTTCCAAGTACTTCCAAATATTTCCAAGTATTCCAAATATTTCCAAGTAATTCCAAATATTTCCAAGTAATTCAAAATATTTCCAAGTAATTCCAAATATTTCCAAGTACTTCGAAATATTTCCAAGTACTTCCAAATATTTCCAAGTATTTCCAAATATGTCCAAGTACTTCCAAATATGTCCAAGTACTTCCAAAATACTTCCAAAGATGTATACACCTACTTCCAATCGCGGATCACCCCTCGGTTTTAATAAAAAAATTCCCACTATATATTTTGCTTTATGGATTGACCCCCTATGAAAATTTTCTGGCTACGCCACTGATCATACATATGTATTATATCTATAAGGAATAAATTAAAATGTGGATCTTTTCCTTAATTTAAATAAGCATATATTTGGTCAAGTATTGTAATTGTGAAGGAAAAAAGTGTTGTTTTTTCGAAATATCTCAAAAACGGTTAAAACTATTTTGATAAAAAAAAAATTGACCGAAATCATGGCGTTTTGATCTACAAGAAAGCATCATAGAGTGAACATCGAAAAAATTATATTTTACGAGATATTAATTATTTTGTCACGTTGTCTGTTTGTACGTTAGTCTGTGCGTTACCAAGTTTTGTGTACTCTCTAGCTCAAAAACTAGACTGAATACCAAAACGAAATTTCACACGTAGTTCTGTTGTATTGAGATTAAGATTAGATTTTCGTTGAAATCGGACCAACAATTAAGAGAGGGGATCTTAAAAAAATTAAAATTATTAAAATTTTAAAGTAAAAAATATACAAAAAACAACAACAAGATAAATGCGTTTTACTATAAAAGGGTATTATAGTATAATAAAAGGAGTCCTTATTTCTTTCGGAGACCAAAATGGGGGGGGGGGGGGTAAAAAAATAGAACTATCAATAGACTCTTTGATCGATTTGTGCAAAATTTCGCATACGACTTTATGAAAATGACTCACTGAGAAATTGATAGTGGTCCAAAAGAGGAGGGGGAGGGATTAATAAAGTTTAAAATATTAAAATTTTCAAACAAAAATACTAGAAAGCTATTTACCCTAGAAGAGTCGTATATTTAAAAGCAGATATGATTATTGAATGCCCAGAAGTATTCGAGGCAGAACTACACAGACACCTAGCTTAATATACATATATTTTTTGTTTTTATTTTTTTTTGTTTTTATCTATATATATAAAATTAAGGTTTTGTCTGTACATTGCTCCAAATCACGCCAAATGTTGGTTGCACACGTTTCAAGCAAAGTTATGAACGAAAACACCCTCAACAAAATTCCTGTCTGTCTGTATGTCTGAATGTCTGTATGTCTGTCTGTTTCAGTGGTTTCCGAAAAGTTGCTCACGATTCACGTAAAAAATTATGAAATTTCATATTTACATCAGATGTCTTCTAACTTACGTTTTTAGCTATATGTATAACGTTTTGATATTTTGACCCCAGAATAGGTTTTGGGGGGGTGCAAGAATAGAAAATTATCAAATAACTCCTAAACTATTAACCCTACGGCAAATTTTATAATAAATAAAGTTGTAGGGGATGTGATTTCTGACAACTTTTGTTTAAAAAAATTTCCCCAAAAAGGGGGGAGGGTGAAAAAATGTAAATTCTTGCCCTTGGAGCAAACTCAACTAAATTTTGTATACATAATCTCTGGGCCTCTAGAGAGCTAGAAATGCAAAAACTAACCACCCAAATTGTAATTTTTTGTTTTTGTTTTATATCCTATATATTGTAATTTTTTTTGTTTTTTGTTTTCATATCCTATATATTGTAATTTTTTTGTATTTATATCCTATATATTGTAATTTTTTTCCCCTCCCTTTCTATATATTTTTTTATTTTTTTATTTTTTGTTTCATATATTTAGTATGTATTTTTTTTTTGATTTTTTGTTTTTTCTTGTATTATTTTAATAAATTTTTTGTAAATATTTTGGTCTAAAATTGTACAGTAAAGGGGCTAGATGGCCCTATAGATACTGGTGCTGGCAAATAGACCTCGCGAAATATTCATTTTCAAAATTACCGCCGTGTCAAATGGGAAAATAGATGGGCTATATGCATCGATATTTTGAGGCACTAATTGCTATCTTCTTTCTATTTTCATTGCTTTATTTCTAACCTTAACACGAAATTTATCTTAAACTCTTTTTATTCTGATGTCGTTAAGAATGGTCTTAACTCATTTGATAGCTCCTCGAATACTGGAAAACTGTTGAATTTTACAATGTAATCGCATCTTGTTTTCTCTCCCAATCAGACTCCCAAATCAGACAACCAACCAGATGACTAATTAATTATTGTGATAAACCGATAAGCAACATTTGTTTTTAAACCTACGCAGAGAGCGTTAATATGAATTGTTGAGTGCCCAAAATTCATGATAATAGCAGATAGATCGCAGGCATATTTTTATTTGTTTTTTCATCAATTTAGATTGATCTTGAGTTTTTTTTTTCTATTTGTTTATTTGATTTACAACCAAATAGAGAATAGATTAAATTGTGTTGCCCGCTGCGATCATCTGGCTATATATTACATGTTTAGCAATTGTGCTAAAAAATGCAATTGGCATTTATTGATTAACTAAACTTTAACTTTACTAAAATTAAACGGAAGTATACGAACATTTTATTCATCTTAAGTTGAATTAATTTATATTATTACTTTGATTATATTATTTGCAATTGGCTTAACTTTTAAAATTACTTTTTTTATATATATAATTTATTTATATATATAATTTACTTATATTTTGTGCAATTATAGATTTTGCAATTAGCTGAAACTTTAACTTCTTTATTTTTATATATATAGTTTTAATTTAATCCTAACATAAAATCACTTGTATTCAATTTTAAAAATTAATATTTTATAAACCAAAAATTTATATTAAATTCCATTAAAAACTACATACAGTCCACTTTCTTATCGATGATTAATTTTTTATTTTTCTTAATATTAAATTAATATTCCCAGCTGCAGTGAGCGGCACCAGATACAATGTTATAATAAATAAATAAATAGAATTATTTGCTAATGAGCCCAGGGGTTCTTTCGTAAATGAATATAATATTTTTTTAAATATTTTTAAATATAAGTTAGGGGGCAGGTGTATGGTAAAGCCATGTTGATGGCAACCTCAGTTTATTTCACTCTTCTAATAATGTGAAAGTGCCTGGAGCACCGAGTGATGCTCGGTAACTTTTTGCCTCTAAATAGAATAGTTTCAAATTTCAAGGCTCTGCGACTACCAAAGATGAGATATGAACGATTAAAATATTTATTTTACGACACTCCTAATTTACACTCCCTTTCTTTATTTCAATCGGATTAAAATCTATACACGACCAATAACTCATGACACTTGATAAGTAAAATAAACTGCAACGGATCGTTGCTAAACTTTATCCAAATTCATTTGAAATATTAATATGTTTATTCCTTTATTATTAATCACATATATCACTTGCAATTTGTAGTTCATGTTGACTTTAATTCAAAAATAATGATCGATTCTCATTTAACAGTCGAGGAATAACAATTCAATATTGGATTTTTGACGTTTCGGTTATTATTGGTAACCATTGCTGAAGACATGGAGGAATCGACTTAAAATCAAAAATAACGATCGATTCTCATCTAATCCTTGAGGAATAACCATTCTATATTAGATTTTTGACGTTTCGATTATTATTGGTAGCCATTGCTTAAGACATGGAGGAATCGACATAAAATCAGAAATAACGATCGATTCTTAACTACTACTAGAGGAATAACCTTATTGCATTCCATTTTTGATGTTTTGACTATTAATGGCAACCTCTACTGAAAACTTGGAAGAATCGACTTAAAATCAAAAAGACTAAATTCTTTTTTGGTAAACAACTCAAGCTTGAGAACGTTTTTTCTGTTTGGCTATAGCGAGACAAAATATTAAATCGGCTAGCGTTGTAAAAAAGTTAACGACCACATTCATTGAAATATCGCTCATCAATCGACTGTAAAAACAAAGTTCGCTGTTTAGTTTTTCTTATTTTTTTTTATTTTACCATACTTAATATGATAAAGTATTAGTTATTTTTTTTTAATTTTGACCCGAAAATTTAAAAAATATTTAATTTTTGAAGCGTTAAACAAATACTTACCTACTGTTTATTGAAAATCCATATAGGTTATACAGGGTGGTCCCGAATTCATGGTACAAACTTTAATGGTAGGTACAGGACATTGTAACAATGAGTTATTGTATAGGAATGTATAGTGTAATAAGTATATGTAATATGTATATGTATGTATAGTGTAATAGTAATATAGTGTATAATGTATGTATAATGTATAGCCGTTATTTCCCCTGTTTACGCCTCACCTGCGTCACTTGCGACTATACATTCCTATACAATAACTCATTGTTACAATGTCCTGTACCTACCATTAACGTTTGTACCATGAATTCGGGACCACCCTGTATATATATAGGTTTCTATTTAAAAAACAAAAGTTGACCTTGAAATACCTTTACAATTCCCCTTGAACATAAGTTTCATTTACCCCCCTCCCCACCCCCTCGCAACGTTCTCAAATTAATTTCAAAAATGCAACATGTAATCTAGGAATATAATAATATTTAAAATCTCTAAATTTTTTATCATAATAATTTGTGCAAATTTCTATCCCAACAACTATTTAATTTAGAAAAAAATAAGCACTTAACCATTATTGTATTTATTACTTGTTATACTACCAATTCAATTGACGTCCGAAAATTTCCCTTATATTTTCAGTCGAATATAAATACTTCAAATTGCATATAAAATATATTATTGTTTGCATGAATTTTAGTTATGAAAATTAAACAAGAATTTTGTATTTTATTTTTGTAAAATCAATATCAAAAGTGAAATTATAATTGCAATAGTAGCTATATGTTATAATATATGCGTTTTCGATAATGTGTATTATTATTAATAGGAAAATGTGTATGTAAAATTATGCAAACGAAATTATTATATATGATTATGTCTCGATATATAATTTATACAGAGACATAGACAGCTGTTTAGCGAGAACAGGGGGCACCACGAGAAGGCAGCTGTCGCCACCCCCCACATGGATAGATAAATAAATAATAATTAAACGGGGATCGTTAATATAATTTTGATCGCAAATTACAAAATATACTAATCGAGTGATACTTTTAAATATTTCCTTTATTTACAAATGTATAAATCACTTGGAAATACAATTTGAAATTTTAAAGTCGAAAATAATGAAAATTTCAAGCCTAGTCGTGTTTTGGAACAAATAGGAGACATTGTATTTGTACCAAAATACGTCTACACTTGAGATAAGTAATTGTTAAAAGACCTTTTCCGAATCAAATACCAGTACAATGTCTCCAATACTGCAATTTGTTTCGAATCAAAGTCTTAAAACATTAGAAATTTTGTATAAAAATTTTATCAAGTATTTGTATTTAAGACACAAATATAAAAAATTTGTAGATCTGAATATGATGAGAGAAAGTTCGTTATTGACTCATGCATTAAATCAGAAACAGAAAAATAATTAGATTGAAGTTTAGAGGCGATTATTTTTAAAAAGTGAATTATTTTGAAGGTTATTTTTTTTAACCGAAATTGAAATTATATTATCTATCCATGTGAAATAATTTTATTAGACTGAAAATATAAAAGCGATATTGTTTCAAACCAATATCTCATATTTAATTTAGAAAAAAGTAATAATTTTAATTTTTTATTTATTTCTACTTAATCATTTAATTTTAATGTTAGTATTAGTAGGACGAGCACCTACCTAGAAAAAGAAAAAAAATTATATTAGCAAAATTATATAGTGAAATTATGAGATTTTTTATAGAAATATTCCAATAAAATTATATTTATTTATTTTATTTGATCGTTTTTTTGAAAAATTCGAAAAAAGAATTGAAAAATTTAGAATATTTCTTAATTATTTAAATATAAGAATAGAGTATTATAAAGATATGTTACCTTAACAACCAAAGACTCATGCCTGGACCTGGAATACTCTGACCCCACAGGAACACTCTTATTACACTCGCGCACAATTAAAAATATACTCGCGAAACATTTCGATTTCGGAGGAATAAGGATTTGTGAAAACAAGGATTGAATTTGGATAGAATATGGGAAAGGATATAAGCTCACGTGGGCAGGGACGCCAGCCCCTGAAGTAGATCTGTACATCTTTATTTTTAAGAATAAGGAAGTACACATCTACCCGTTACCCTAAGATAAAGTATTTGATTTTCCAGAAAATAAGAAAATCAAATACTTACTCTAAATGTTAATATTAGTATGACGAGCACCTACCTGAAAAAGAAAAAATATATTATTAGTAAAAATAATATAGAAAATTTAAAGTATTTTTTATTCAAATATTTTAAAGAAAATTATATTTAATATATTATTTGTTTAATTTGAAATTTAAAAAAAAAAAACGAAAAAATTACTTGAAAAATTTAGAGAATTTCATACTTATATATGAATAGAGTATTATAAAGATATTTTACCATTTCAGAAAAAGTCTCCTGCTTGGACGTGGAGTACTCTGGCCACTAGGAACACACTTTACACTCGCGAACAAGTAAAAAAATACTCGCGAAACAGTTCGAAGGAATATGGATTTGTGAAAACACAGATTGAAGTTGGATAGGATTAGGGAAAGGATATAAGCTCAAGTGGGCAGCGACGCCAGCCCCTGAAGTAGATCTGTACATCTTTATTTATAAGAATAAAGAAGTACACATCTACCGGTTACCCTAAGATAAAGTATTTGGTTTTCAAGAAAATAAGAAAATCAAATACTTACTCTAAATGTTAATATTAGTAGGACGAGCACCTACCTGAAATAAGAAAAAAAATATTATTAGTAAAATAATATAGATAATTTAAAGTATTTTTTATTCAAATATTTTAAAGAAAATTATATTTAACATTTATTTATTAAATTTGAATTTTTTTTTAAAAAATCGAAAAAATTACTTGAAAAATTTTGAGTATTTCTTACTTATATATGAATAGAGTATTATAACGATATCTTACCTTTACACAAGAGATAAAGTCTCCTGCTTGGACCTGGAATACTCTGGCCATACAGGAACACACTTTACACTCCCACACAAGTAAAAATATATTCGCGAAACACTTCGAAGGAATATGCATTTGTGAAAACACGGAATGAAGTTGGATAGGATTAGGGAAAGGATATAAGCTCACGTGGGCAGGTACGCCAGCCCCTGAAGTAGATCTGTACATCTTTATTTTTAAGAATAAAGAAGTACACAACTACCCGTTACCCAAAGATAAAGTATTTGATTTTCCATAAATGAAGAAAATCTAATACTTACTCTAAATGTTAATATTAGTAGGATGAGCACCTACCTGAAATAAGAAAAAAAATATTATTAGTAAAATAATATAGATAATTTCAAGTATTTTTTTATATAAACATTCTAAAGAAATTTATATTTAATATATTATTTATTTAATTTGAAATTTTTTTTAAAAAAATCGAAAAAATTATTTGAAAAATTTAGAGAATTTCTTACTTATATATGAATAGAATATTATAAAGATATTTTACCTTTACAGAAGAGATAAAGTCTCCTGCTTGGACCTGGAATACTCTGGCCATACAGGAACACACTTTACACTCCCGCACAAGTAAAAATATATTCGCGAAACACTTCGAAGGAATATGGATTTGTGAAAACACGGAATGAAGTTGGATAGGATTAAGGAAAGGATATAAGCTCACGTGGGCAGGGACGCCAGCCCCTGAAGTAGATCTGTACATCTTTATTTTTAAGAATAAAGAAGTACACATCTACCCGTTACCCTAAGATAAAGTATTTGGTTTTCAAGAAAATAAGAAAATCAAATACTTACTTTAAATGTTAATATTAGTAGGACGAGCACCTACCTGAAATAAGAAAAAAAATATTATTAGTAAAATAATATAGATAATTTCAAGTATTTTTTATTCAAATATTTTAAAGAAAATTATATTTAATATATTATTTGTTTAATTTGAAATTAAAAAAAAAAAAACGAAAAAATTACTTGAAAAATTTAGAGTATTTGTTACTTATATATGAATAGAGTATTATAAAGATATTTTACCTTTACAGAAGAGAGAAAGTCTCCTGGTTGGACCTGGAATACTCTGGCCACAGAGGAACACACTTTACACTCGCGAACAAGTAAAAAAATACTCACGAAACACTTCGAAGGAATATGGATTTGTGAAAACAGGGATTGAAGTTGGATAGGATTAAGGAAAGGATATAAGCTCACGTGGGCAGGGACGCCAGGCCCTGAAGTAGGTCTGTACATCTTTATTTATAAGAATAAAGAAGTACACAACTACCCGTTACCCAAAGATAAAGTATTTGATTTTCCATAAATGAAGAAAATCTAATACTTACTCTAAATGTTAATATTAGTAGGATGAGCACCTACCTGAAAAAAGAAAAAAAATATTATTAGTAAAAACATATAGGGAAGTGAAAGTATTTTTTATTCAAATATTCTAAAGAAAATTATATTTAACATTTATTTATTAAATTTGAATTTTTTTTTAAAAAATCGAAAAAATTACTTGAAAATTTTTGAGTATTTCTTACTTATATATGAATAGAGTATTATAAAGATATCTTACCTTAACAGAGAAAGTCTCTTGCTTGGACCTGGAATAGATACTCTGGCCACAAATGTTAATATTAGTAGGACGAGCACCTACCTGGAAAAAGAAAAAAATATTATTAGTAAAAACATATAGGGAAGTGAAAGTATTTTTTAAAAAAATATTCGGAATAAAATTATATTTAATATATTATTTATATAATGGTTTTTTATTTTTTAAAAATTATAAAAAAGTACTTGAAAAATTTATAGTAATTCTTACTTATATAATTATAAGAATAGAGTATTATAAAGATATGTTACCTTTAGAGCCAATGTCTCGTGTCTGAACCTGGAATACTGTGACCCCACAGGAACGGAACACACTTACGTACACTCCCGCACAAGTAAATATATACTCGCGAAACACTTCGAAGGAATAAGTAATTGTGAAAACACGGATAGAAAACAGTTGGTTAGGAATAGGGATAGGACATGATTCTCTTAATATTTGGACAGGGATGTCAGCACCTGAAGTGGATCTGTATATCTTTATCTATAAGAACAGTAGAAGTACCTACCTACCCGTTACCCAGATATTAATATTTTATTCACGTTCGCAAATTTAATAAATAAATTTATATTTAATGGCTTCTTGGATTCTATGCAGTTAAATAATATAAGGTATGAAGAGTTGTTTATTAGTGAGGGTTGGAGTCAGTTGAGAGGGCGGATGAAGGTGGAGAGGCTATATTGGAACACTCACAGTCGATGTTTCATTCGTCACTGCCTGACACATATTTACCATCTCCCTATCTTTCTCCCCTTTATATACCCCTCACCAGGTTCCCATTGTCCCTATATTCCCCCCTCCTTACACTCACAGTCGATGTTTCACTCGTCACTGACTGACACATACTGACCATCTCCCTGTCTCTCTCTCCCCCTTATATAGCCCTCGCAACGGGGAACCATTGTCCCTATCTCCCCCTCATTTACCCCTCCCTATCTCCCCCCTCCTTATATACCCCTCACTGTCCCTATCTATCTCACTAAATTTTCACTCACCTCTATCAATTTTTTAGCCGTGTTTACTGAATACCATTCGACTTTCACTCGCTTCTAACCATGAAATCAAAGTAAAATTCAAAATTTGTTACCAAGAGTACTGGCCTCAAAAAACAATACCAGTTTTCTACCCTGGATTGTCGGCAATAGTTTTAAAGTTTTTAATTGAATTTCATTCGTCTTATATGGCTGAGCGTGGACTCAGTGCGTAGATTTATGTTTATCTTTTATTTTTTATGTCTTATAGTGACCATGTGTCACGACTTTAGCGCCAACTGGCGACGAAAATGTAATCTTTGGGGGATGATTTATTAAACGTCCAATACAAAGGGACTCGCTGACGCCCCTCTAGACTCTGTGAACTTGTTTACCTATGATACTATATACTATAGTACAATATTTACCCCAATTCTTTCACGTGGATTCCTCCATGTCTTCAGCAATGGTTACCAATAAAAACCGAAACGTCAAAAATCCAACATAGAATGGTTATTCCTCAAGTACTAAATGAGAATCAATCGCTATTTTTGATTTTAACTCGATTCCTCTATGTCTTCAGCAAAGGTTACCAATAAAAATCGAAACGTCAAAAATCCAATATAGAATGGTTATTCCTCATGTACTAAATGAGAATCAATCGCTATTTTTGATTTTAAGTGGATTCCTCCATGTCTTCAGCAAAGGTAACGGATAAGAAAACAACGCAGTTGCTATGGTTACTTATAAAATGTCCTCCCAAATTTTTAGCATTTCACAGAGAGAAGCCTATCCATTCTTACTTAAGCAAGGTTAATTATATGAGCTATATTAAAACGATTAAATGAATAAATTTTAAAGAATTTAAAAAAGTACTATCTTACTCTTGAGTTAAGTACTTTAAAATATAATTTTACTAAAAACTTTATCTAACCTTTTTTGTGGTCCCCAAGGTACTTAATTAGGATATTAAATTTCATCAAAATTGGTTAATTCATTTTCAAGATATTTAGAAAAAACTAAAAAAGTACTGAAATAAAGTACTAATGTTTGTGGGCCAATATGTACCAAAAACTAATCAGCGCTTCATTTTGTTAAACTAATGGTAGGTTTTCAATTTCATTTCAATCGGTGTAACGGTGTGGAAAAAATCGTGGACCAAAAAAACGATAACATACATCCATACAGACATCCGCACGCACTAAATGAAATAAACTGCAACGGATCGTTGCTAAACTTTATCCAAATTCATTTGAAATATTAATATGTTTGTTCCTTTATTATTAATCAGATATCACTTGCAATTTGTAGTTCATATTGAAATTAATTCAAAAATAATTCTCATTTAAGAGTCGAGGAATAACCATTCTACATTGGATTTTTGACGTTTCGGTTTTTATTGGTAACCATTGCTGAAGACATAGAGGAATCGACTTAAAATCAAAAATAGCCATCGATTCTCATCTAATACTTGAGGAATAACAATTCTACATTAGGTTTTTGACGTTTCGATTATTATTGGTAACCATTGCTGAAGACATGGAGGAAACGACTTAAAATCAAAAATAACGATCGATTCTTATCTAATACTAGAGGAATAACCTTATTGAATTCCATTTTTGATGTTTTGACTATTAATGGAAACCTCTACTGAAAATGTAGAAGAATCGACTTAAAATCAAAAAAGACTAAATTCTTTTATGGCAAACAACTCAAGCTTGAGTTGTTTACCAAAAAATAATTTAGTCTTTTTGATTTTAAGTCGATTCTTCTACATTTTCAGTAGAGGTTTCCATTAATAGTCAAAACATCAAAAATGGAATTCAATAAGGTTATTCCTCTAGTATTAGATAAGAATCGATCGTTATTTTTGATTTTAAGTCGATTCCTCCATGTCTTCAGCAATGGTTACCAATAATAATCGAAACGTCAAAAACCTAATGTAGAATTGTTATTCCTCAAGTATTAGATGAGAATCAATCGCTATTTTTGATTTTAAGTCGATTCCTCTATGTCTTCAGCAATGGTTACCAATAAAAACCGAAACGTCAAAAATCCAATATAGAATGATTATTCCTCAAGTACTAGATGAGAATCAATCGCTATTTTTGGTTTAAAGTTGATTTCTCTATGTCTTCAGGAATGGTTACTAATAAAAACCGAAACGTCAAAAATCCAATATAGAATGGATATTTCTCAAGTATTAGATGAGAATCAATCGCTATTTTTTATTTTAAGTCGATTCCTCCATGTCTTCAGCAATGGTTACTAATAAAAACCGAAACGTCAAAAATCCAATATAGAATGATTATTCCTCATGTACTAGATGAGAATCAATCGCTATTTTTGGTTTAAAGTCGATTTCTCTATGTCTTCAGCAATGGTTACTAATAAAAACCGAAACGTCAAAAATCCAATATAGAATGATTATTCCTCAAGTACTAGATGAGAATCAATCGCTATTTTTGGTTTAAAGTCGATTTCTCTATGTCTTCAGCAATGGTTACTAATAAAAACCGAAACGTCAAAAATCCAATATAGAATGATTATTCCTCAAGAACTAGATGAGAATCAATCGCTATTTTTGGTTTAAAATCGATTTCTCTATGTCTTCAGCAATGGTTACTAATAAAAACCGAAACGTCAAAAATCCAATATAGAATGATTATTCCTCAAGTACTAGATGAGAATCAATCGCTATTTTTGGTTTAAAATCGATTTCTCTGTCTTCAGCAAAGGTAACGGATAAGAAAACAACGCAGTTGCTATGGTTACTCATAAAAATTCCTCCCAAATTTTTAGCATTTCACAGAGAGAAGCCTATCCATTCTTACTTAAGCAAGGCTAAATGAGCTATATTAAAACTTTCAAATGAATAAATTTTAAAGAATTTAAAAAATTAAAAAAGTACCATCTTACTCTAGAGTAAAGTACTTTAAAATATAATTTTACTAAAAACTTTATTTAACGTTTTTTGTGGTCCCCAAGGTACTTAATTAGGATATTAAATTTCATCAAAATTGGTTAAGTCATTTTCAAGATATTTAGAAAAAACTAAAAAAGTACTGAAATAAAGTACTAATGTTTGTGGACCGATATGTACCAAAAACTAATCAGCGCTTCATTTTGTTAAACTAATGGTAGGTTTTCAATTTCATTTCAATCGGTGCAACGGTGTGGAAAAAATCGTGGGCCAAAAAAGCGATAACATACATCCATCCATACATACATACATACATCCGCACGCACTAAATGAAAAAATCGCACTTTTTGGCCTCTCGACGAGACCCCATGTAATTTTTGGCAAAAACGTCACGTGCTAATATTCAACCTAATTGAATACTACAATTTGTGACTTTAATTGAGTCCATAGGTTCCGTAGTCTTTACCTGAGGACCCTTTGAAGCCACGCTTGCCCCGAGAGCGATTACAATACTTTACCCATGCTTTGCATTGGATAAAGTAAAAATCGCACTTTTTGGCCTCTCGACGAGACCCCATGTAATTTTTGACAAAACCGTCACGTGCTAAAATTCAACCTAATTGAATACTACAATTTGTGACTTTAATTGAGTCCATGGGTTCCGTAGTCTTTACCTGAGGACCCTTTGAAGTCGCGCTTGCCGCGAGACCGATTACAATACTTTCCCCATGCTTCGCATTGGATAAAGTAAAAACTCGTTAGTGCCGTTTTTAAGAAAATAAAATGTAAATGTCCACTTCCAGTGTTCCGATTTCAACCAAAAGTTTGCTGTACTCTTTCTAGCCTATATCGGGCTTTCTCTATAAAAATAATTGTTTACCTACTCAATTTAATTGAAATTATAAAAAAAAAAAAAAAAAAATTCAATCGAATAGAGAACCTCCTCCTTTTTTGAAGTCGGTTAATAAAAATAAATACATTTTATTCTGTTAAATTCCGCAAATATTTCTCTATAAAATTAATTGTTATTATATAAAAATAATAAAAATAAATACATTTTATTAACCGACTTCAAAAAAGGAGGAGGTTCTCTATTCGACTGATTTTTTTTTTTTACTTTATTTTTTTTGTGCCTATGTTACCTTATATCTCCGCCAATTGTGAACCGATTTTGAAAAAAAATTTGCATTGGGTTCAGCCTACCTTCCGATTGGTCCCATTTTTTCCATAGGTATTAGACCTTTTTTATTAGGTTTTTTTAGACCTAACTTCTTTGTTTATGAACCGATTTCGATGTTTCTTTTTTTATCCGATAGGGGCTGTCTTGGGGATGGTGTCATATTAATTTGGTCAAGCTCTGATGATATGATCACTATTAATAACATCACTAAAAAGAGAACAATAAAAATAATTTTTAAGAAAAAAATAAAAACCGACTTCAAAAAATTAAATGCAACAAATAAAATTCACTAAAAGGTATAAAATAATTATTATCTTATTTAGTTACAACTAAACGACGAAATATTAACATGAAATTATTTTTTGAAGTTGGTGCCAAACATATACCTTTTATGAATCGCACTCGACGGATCTTACTTAGTATGTTTGGAGGGTATGCTCGCTTATAGGTATAGTTTGTTTGGTACCGACTTCAAAAAGTAATTTCATGTTAATATTTCGTCGTTTAGATGTAACTAAATAAGATAATAATTATTTTATACCTTTTAGTGTATTTTATTTGTTGCATTTAAATTTTTGAAGTCGGTTTTTAATTTTTTCTTAAAAATTATTTTTTCTGTTAAATTCCGCAAACTTTTCCCTATATAAATAATTAAGACTAAAAAGTAAAAAAAAATAATTTATATTTTAAAAAAACTAAAAAACACGATTCTATAAAAGTACAAAATAATGTAATACTTAATCAAAAAGAGTGAGGGACTTTGTCGAAATTAATTAAAAGTACATGTTTCTGCTCCCCACGGTGATTAAGTATTACATTATTTTGTACTTTTTAGAAGCGTGTTTTTTAGTTGTTTTTTTTAATATAATTTATGTTATTTCTAAGAATATTTTATCTTATATAACTGTTAGTATGAAAAAAAAGAAAAAGAAAATTGTTCATGTGAATGTGCCAAATTTTTTGAAATTTATTTTTCTGATGGTCTTCAATGGTAACCTTGAAAAAGTCGCCAAATTCGACGAAACCTTGGTTGATTGAACAAAAAAGTCAGACATAAAAACTGGTCCTTATTTCCTATTATTATAATCATTCAAATTAATACACATTTTCCTGAAGTAATGCAAATAGCGGTTCAGGGGTAGGGTGAATCGGGGAATGGAGGGGTTTTAGTAGGTAGGATTCCGACACTACCCATGAAGAGGTGTCCATGACGGATTTCCCCACCACAAAAAAAAAAAAAAAAAAAAAAAAATACACATTTTGGACGAAAATGATAAAAATAATTAATAATTAGTGCCTGGAGCACCGAGCGATGCTCGGTAACTTTTTGCCTCTAGAGAGCTTAAGTTTCAAATTTCAAGGCACTGCGACTTACAGAAGACGAGATATGTATGAATGATTAAATTTTAAGACACTCCTAATTTACACTCCCTTCATTTATTTCAATCGGATTAAAATCTATACACGACTAATAACTAATGACACTTGATAAGTATACCAATTTAAAAAAAAATCGTTAGTGCCGTTTTTGAGAAAAACGAAAAATCTTTCATGTGTTCCGATTTCAAGGAAAAGTTTCCTATAGCCCTTCTAGCCTATATTGAGCTTAAGTTTCGAATTTCGTAGCTCTGAAACTTATGGTTGCGAAACGCAGGGGAGGTACATACATACGTACATACTCACTGACTAATGGATTTGTGGCCTCTTTTTGGCCTCTGGGGACCACAATTTCCGGTTTTATGTCCTAAATCTTATTTCCAACTATTAAGGGCATCGATTCCTTCCACCTAGAAGTTACATAATGAAATTAACATTTTTCATCTCTGAGATGCAAGCTCTCAAATAGTCTAGACCCAGACAGGCCGCATTTATGTATTAAACGGACGTGCGGCATTGGGACAAATAATGCTCCAGTATATTTAAGTATATATGACAATTTCTCCCTCAGACAATTTTTTGGGGGCCCCCAAGCTTGTGTAGCTTATACATAAATCCTGCACTGTATGTGTGTGTGTGTGTGAATTCCCCCCCCCCCCCCCAAGACAAAATCCTATATAATTTGAAATTAGGTATAGTTCATCTTTTCTCTACTTGAAATTTTCTCGTGCTAGTTAAATTAATAAAATGCTTGAATATATATATAATTTTTAATCGAATTTAGGGAACGCGGTGTTGGTTTATAGTAAAACATTATTAAAATTATATTAGGTTGGAGTTGGTGGTGTTTCACAAAGAGAAAAATAAAAATACAAAGATTTTTTTTATAAATTTACTCTATATATTTCGAGCTCTTAACTCATCGTGTCAGGAGGACATTGACTGAAGATAAAGTGATGACAAAATTTATTTAATATGATGAATAATTGTTAGTGTGGGCATGAATGAATTATCAGAGAATAGAATGGTCTCACAGTGAAAAACCCCAACAAACAAGTGAAGTGAAGCTGGGAAAAAAGAAAGGATATTTATACTTTATATAAGTTTTATTTGTATCTAGGTATACTTATTTACAACAAGCAAAAACCAACTTTTTGATTTATATATTCCTTATAAATTAAATAAATATGCTACTCTCAGAAATTTAATTATAATCTTATCTTATTATATTAAACGAGCAATTCTTGTATATACCTATATAGAGAATTGGTTTCTCGAAAACGGCTCTAACGATTTGGATGAAATTCACGGGTTATGGGGCCTCTGTGTTGACAATTCGATGTGTCACGGTCTCATCTTCGGCTAAGTAGTTTTCGATGGGTTTTTTGTTAATTGAAATAATTATTCAGAGGTGGTTGTCTCGATAAAATTTTTTATTCAATTTCCTTTTAATAATTAATTGGTTTTTTAATTTTATTTCCCACTAATAGATCATTACAAATATTATTATATATTAACTTAATTAATTAAAGGTATATTTAGATTTTCAATAAATTAATTTATTAGTATATATCAATTACATTCTCTTAAAAAATCGGACAATTCGAAGGATCGTGCTTCCTTCTTCAAGATTTAAAAAACCAAACGAAAAAACCTCCGTGTATATTAATATTATTTTTAATTGCAATAATTACATTCAAAACTTTGTGCCCAGTATTATGTCTTGATGATGGCCATAGGGTCTAAACGTTGGCAAAAAATATATTTTATTTTATTTTGGCTGCGAATAAAAATTGACCTTTTTACCTTTATTTAAAATTAATAAACCATGGATAGAAATTGAATTGGTTAATTTTGCAGTGAGTTGCGAGAATTGAATTTATTGGTGATGTCTAAAGTGAAATACTAAAACATCTAACTCCAAAAGAGTCGAAGGTAGAAGACATTCCCATATAATATAATTTTTAGAAAAAAAACCGACTTCAAAAAAAATTAAATGCAACAAATAAAATAATAAGAACTCAAAAATCAAATAAAATGCAGTAAAAGCTATAAAATAATTATATAAACAAAACAAATAAACATTAACAAAGAAATAAACAGGTTCATAAACAAAGAAGTTATGTGTGAACATAAATAACAAAAAAAAATACCAGTGAGATTTAGTTTTTTACCAATGGGAAACTATACTGAAAACAATGTAAAAAAATCATCAAAATCGGTTCACAATTGGCGAAGAAATCGAGTAACATAGACACAAAATTTTTTTTTTTAAAATTCAGTCGAATTGAGAACCTCCTCCTTTTTTGAAGTCGGTTAAAAATAATAGTATTAATATATCACTTTTAACTCAATCAAAAAATTACTGAGCATCGCTCGGTGTTCCAGGTACTATTTTAAATATAACTATGGTGTTAAAGTGTTTATGTACTAAAATGAATATTTCTGACTCAGATTATCAAGTAAAAGGTAAGTTTTGAAAGCTTATGGCAAAGATATATCAATTTTGGAATAAAAAGTTGATCTAATAACCACGGTATTTTTAAAGAGATTTTTTCAGTCCGTAATACATACATAGATTTCAAAATTTGTTTTCTTTATGAAACTAAAGTGAAAAAATTTGGAGAGTTGTTCGCCTGAGTGGAGGTGGATTTGGTGGAATGGAAAGAAATCACGTGTGTATGGAATTATGTAATGCTCGCCAGTCTGGGTCAAAACTCCTCTGGGCTTTCTCCGATCGGCAAGTCGCTAAAAGACTCGTCTAGGCAACTCAACGACCACGAAGAGTCTTCCGAACCAGCGACCACGGTAAATGGCTACAACAACATCCCACATCCCATATCTCACTTAGCCGGCGATCCAATCCCTTCGATTCAGTTAGCTAAATCAACCTAAAATATATTTATTAATTGTCTGTTTAACAGTCCGTCTGATATAGAGAGAAAATAAACTAATCCAGAAAAATTAAAACAATAACTTTTTCTCTTAGTCCTGATGATGGGTTCACCCCCGAAATATATCAAATTCAAAACTCAATTTTGTTTTTATTTCTTTTTTAATTTATTTTACAATCAGTTTTCTCTGACTCCTGATGATGGGCTCATCCCCGAAATATATTGAATTCAAAACTCAATTTTGTTTTATTTCTTTTTTAATGAAACCTACCTCGCATCTTTCTCAATTTTTATTATTATAAAACAATAACTATCTATTTCTCGATTAACGCTTCAAATGTAAAATTTTGAGTAAATCATTTGATCAAATTTTTAAAAAAGTGACCCATGAAACAAATTCTTTTTAAATCTATAAAGGGAAATCATTGAGGTTGTCCTATGCTTGATGCAAATAAACATAATATACAATAAGTAGTTTATAATGAACCATAAATTATTTAAATTTTTATTCATATTCCGACGTTTCTGAGACCTTTTCTCTCCTTCTTCAGGGCATTGAATAGTTATTGATGGGTTAGTATAACTCGGCTCCCATTTATTTTTCTTTTCAGTGATAACAACAATATTACACACAGGAATTATTTGACGGATTATAGTGGCGTTTCACAAAGAGGAAATAAAATTAAAAAACGAGTCTTTTGTTAAACCTCTTGATGAAGGGTTCATAGCCCGAAATATGTATAGAGATAAATAAAAAATCTCCAAAAAATAATTAAAATTTTTTTATTTTATTTCCTCTTTGTGAAACACCACTATAATACGTCAAATAATTCCCGTGTTTAATATGTTTCACTAAAAACCAACACCGCTTTCCCTAAACGTTAATAATATTACAATACTTTTCACCATTATATCATAAGTGTACTTAGTCAGTTCTTCTTCAGGGTATTGAATACTAATGATATAATGATGAAAAGTATTTTAATATTGTTGTTATACTGAAAAGAAAGATAAATGGGAGCCGAGTTATACTCACCCATCAATAACTATTCAATACCCTGAAGAAGGAGAGAAAAGGTCTCCGAAACGTCGGAATTTGAATAAAAATTTCAATAATTTATGGACTGCCTTTCATTATAGCCTACTTATTTCGCTTACCAATAAATAAAAATAATATTCAATATAGTCGGTTTGGACCAAGACTATTATGATAACTATTTTACAGGGGAGTCAAGTTTTGCAAATCTATCTAGTTTAAATTCATTACACATTTCAGAGACATTCAATAAAATGTTGTCATAGTATTATTTTCGTTCAAATTGATATACCTCCCTCCAACAGCAGATAATTATATACCCGTTTGTAGGTCCTTTTTGTATTTTAGTTCTATAGTTTTGAAGTTAGCGTCCTGTAGTATCACCGACTAATTCAATAGATAGCTATTATATAAATGTTTGTTAAAAAATATATAATTTTAGTTTTATTATATTATTTAAAATAAAAATATTAGCTGGTTAAAAAAAATATCGTTTATTTTTTGCTTTCACTCCTTGCGCCACTGATGTCTTTCAACATCGAGTACCTGTTAAATAAAACTAGAAAATGATAAAAGTATAGTTAAATAATCAATATGTATGTACAAATATATAGCAAAAGTCTCATTTTACTAAGTGAGATGTCGTATCGTAGACCTGTCCATTTTTTCTCATAATTTAGAATCCTTGCTTCTCGCAAAGACAACTTTAACCTGTTTACATTATAAACCCAAAAAAATCGATTTAAAGAATGTACAGGCCCTGACCGTGGCCAGCGGGAGGGGAGGGGAGGGGTTTAGGTTATAAGAACCCCCTCCCCCCAGGCCCCAGAAATTTTACAAGAAAAAAATAATCGTTCAATAAAAATTTAATAACAAAAAATACTAGTATAAAAATTTGAGTGTCTTATCTTTTTGAAAAATTATTAAATATATATTTTAAAAAGGTCCTATACTGAAAACTTTTTTCAGCTAAGGCAGAATTTTACTTATCAATTCTTTTATGATTGGAGTGAAATTTTCTTGCCTTGTTAATATGTATATGTATGTCAGAGGAAATTTGTCTCTAGGGTTAGGATAACTGCCAGGATAGCAAGTTAGCGCTCGGGTTCGACTTCTGAGGGGACGAAACCTTCTGATATATAATATATACATAATAATCTACTAAAATCTTTGATAAATTTGTCCTTATATAAATTATCATATAATTAAAAAATACTAGGATAAAAAATCAATTTCGGCATCAGAGAAGTCATGTCTCCTACTCCTAGGAGTATACCAATACTGCCATAACCCCCCTAGGTACCTCGAAATTTTACATAATAAAAATAAACGTTCAATAAAAATTTAATAACAAAAAATACTAGTATAAAAATTTGAGTGTCTTATCTTTTTAAAAAATTATTAAATATATATTTTAAAAAGGTCCTATACTGAAAACTTTTTTCAGCTAAGGCAGAATTTTACTTATCAATTCTTTTATGATTGGAGTGAAATTTTCTTGCCTTGTTAATATGTATATGTATGTCAGAGGAAATTTGTCTCTAGGGTTAGGATAACTGCCAGGATAGCAAGTTAGCGCTCGGGTTCGACTTCTGAGGGGACGAAACCTTCTGATATATAATATATACATAATAATCTACTAAAATCTTTGATAAATTTGTCCTTATATAAATTATTATATAATTAAAAAATACTAGGATAAAAAATCAATTTCGGCATCAGAGAAGTCATGTCTCCTACTCCTAGGAGTATACCAATACTGCCATAACCCCCTAGGTATCTCGAAATTTTACATAATAAAAATAAACGTTCAATAAAAATTTAATAACAAAAAATACTAGTATAAAAATTTGAGTGTCTTATCTTTTTGAAAAATTTTAAATATATATATTAAAAAGGTCCTATACTGAAAACTTTTTTCAGCTAAGGCAGAATTTTACTTATCAATTATTTTATGATTGGAGTGAAATTTTCTTGCCTTGTTAATATGTATATGTATGTCAGAGGAAATTTGTCTCTAGGGTTAGGATAACTGCCAGGATAGCAAGTTAGCGCTCGGGTTCGACTTCTGAGGGGGCGAAACCTTCTGATATATAATATATACTGACATAATAATCTACTAAAATCTTTGATAAATTTGTCCTTATATAAATTATCATATAATTAAAAAATACTAGGATAAAAAATCAATTTCGGCATCAGAGAGGTCATGTCTCCTACTCCTAGGAGTATATCAATACTGCCATAACCCCCCTAGGTCCCTCGAAATTTTACAGAATAAAAATAAACCTTCAATAAAGATTTAATAACAAAAAATACTAGTATAAAAATTTGAGTGTCTTATCTTTTTGAAAAATTATTAAATATATATATTAAAAAGGTCCTATACTGAAAACTTTTTTTCAGCTAAGGCAGAATTTTACTTATCAATTCTTTTATGATTGGAGTGAAATTTTCTTGCCTTGTTTATATACCAATGTATATCAGAGGAAATTTGTCTCTAGGATTAGGCTAACTGCCCGGATAGCAAGTTAGCGCTCGGGTTCGACTTCTGATGGGGCGAAGCCTTCTGGCATATAATATAAAATAATATTTGTCTAGATTAATTTGTAACAACGCTAAGAGAAATTTCTCTAAAAAATTTCCCTCTTGCCTAGAATCGAACCTACGAACTCTTGAACTAAGGTCATTAGCTTTAACCACTAGACCAATCTAACATTAATATTTATACCATGATTTCTGTTACTAAAACTATAAATTTTTCATTTAGACTTTGTGTCGAGATAATATTGTATTCATTTGAACTCGAATGAAAATGAAAAAACACCAATAGATTTTAAATTAAGAAACATTAAATATATATTAATTAACGAGGCAAATTTGAAATATAATTGTCAGCTCGGATTTTAAACTGATGGCTCCAATCGATTTTCATTAACCAGGCAAATTTGAAATATAATTGTAATTTTGAAATGAAAGACTCCGATTCATTTTAAATTAAGAAACATTAAATATATTTTTTGTAATTAATTAAATTAATTGAACCTCGTAAATTTGAATAATTTCCATGATTCAGTCTGCGAATTTTTTGCAGTTCATAAATCATTTCATTGTTTTTGTTTTGAAAAGGAAAAATGAAATTTAAATATATTCATAATTATTCCCCCCCCCTCCACTCAAAAATTAAAGAGGCGAAACTTTTAAGAGACGATGTATTTTCGGTAGTTTACGGGTATACATTTGGAGTGTGGTTTTTTAAGAGGAATACAAAATTTTGACCGAGACGCTGCCCGCCAGGACATCAGCCCGGAGGGCCGAGGTTCGAGGGCGTGCCGAGCACCACAACTCGTATACATAATAATCTACTAAAATCTTTGATAAAATTGTCCTTATATAAATTATCATATAATTAAAAAATACTAGGATAAAAAAATCAATTTCGACATCAGGGAGGTTATGTCTCCTACTCCTAGGAGTATATCAATACTGTCATAATTTTTTCAGGGAAGGGGGCTTCCCTGAAAAATTTCTACTACAACCTTGGAACAAAAAAGGCTGTCAGTTAATTTTACCTCATTTGTTTTTTATTTATCAACTCTAAATGATGTGCATCATTTAAATTACAATAATTTATAAAAATTATTTCGAATTCATTATCCTATGATGCCATCCATCATGAATAAAGTGTAGGGATTACAAAATCATTTAAATTAATTAAATAAAAAATGTCCCAATTAAAAATCATAGAAACATTCTATTTAATCTGGACTGGAAATGATGGATGAAGAAACTAGAACCGCAAGATCCACTTTTTTCTTTTTCTTTTTCTTTAACAAACTTACTGTATTATTAAATAACATAATATAATAAAGAAAATAAAAATAAATATAGAAAATGAAAAAATTAGTTGGTGAAAAAAAATCAAATCAATTCTGTTAAATACAAAATTCATTATCTCGAAGATGGTTAAATTGAGATTTTACTAAATACTCGTATCATTATTATTTGTATTTTATACGAAATCCTTTACTATAATTCAAATAAACTTTTTAAAAACAAATAATTTTATAGTTTATATATATTAAAATAATAAATATGTTTTTTTTTATTTCAGACTTGATTGAACGATGACCCCAACTCCTTTTTCGGCCGAAAGGCCTCCACCTGATCGAGTGGCAGAAACTCTGAAAGGTCATGTTTTCTTCATAACTGGCGGCTCCGGATTCCTTGGCAAAGTTCTAATTGAAAAATTGCTACGCTCCTGTTCTCAAATTGAAAAAATTTATATTCTTATCCGTCATAAAAAAGGAAAAGAACCGAAACAGCGATTAGAAGAAATTTTCAATTTAAAGGTAAGGACTATATAAATAATAGAATATAACAGGGGCGTAGGGGTATGCTCGAGCACCCTCCCTCACGATCTTCTAATTTAAATAATTCAATTACTTTTAAACTAAGATTAATATTAAATATTTAAAATTTTTAATAAAATAAATATATCAACGGCGGTTAGGGACTTTTCAACAAGGGGATGCTGTCAAAAAAGTTACCCATCATTTTTTTGAAATTTCATTTTCATTTTCGCATTTTTTTCATCATTTTCGTTTTTTTTTCAAATTTACCATTAGATTTTTAAAAAATATTTTTTGGCTTCGCCCCAAACTGATACTGGTTTGTGTGAGTGAGGGTAGGAGTAGGAAATTAAGTCTTGTGACTCCACAGTCCCTGAAATGTAAATCGACCATTTTCCACAATGAATCAGCCTGTCCTATAAGAAAATCTTAAATTTAACGTAAATCTATTGCAATAAGCAAGCTATGACTTGTCTATAGAACTCTTAGTTATTTTCGATCTTATATATTGAGAGTTCTTAGAAATGGATTAGTCCAGAGATTCTCGAATCATCTTGATTTATTCCTTTTTTGTATTCTTACTATTTTAATAGTTTCTCAGCGAGAACACTTTTTATTCGACTAAAACTCGTCTGAGCTTGTCTTCGACAACCTTGAACTGGAAGATATACCAGGCAGGGAATTCAAACCATCTATCAGCACCCTTTTGGGAAAAATAGTAAATTTTAATTGCCCCTCGAAACTATGCAACAATTTTATTCGAGAACCAATATGCTTTTCAAATCATAAAATGTTTTTATAGAAATATTTGAAATATGGGATAATAATTTGAAAATTTAAAGATCGTCCTGAAATTTTGAAGTCGACCTTATATATTTATGAAAATACTCTTAATGTTTGAAATTTTAGGGATGCGTATATAAAAAAATACAAATCTTTATAAAATAATCTTGGAACGTTTATTTTGAAACTAGACGTTTCAGGAGAAATTTATTTAAAGGTAATCTGGTTACCAAGACAATATGTAAAATTGTCTTTATAAAAATATTTAAATTCTTAGAGTTGTTTTTGAAACCTTAGCGAAAATAACTTTTTTTTCTTTTTTCAATTTAAAAAAAAAATTCTATTGATAAAGGGAAAATTTCACCTAAAACGTCTAGTTTCAAAATAAACGCTCCAAAATTGTTTTATAAAGATTTGTATTTTTTATTATTATATTAAAACAATCAATAATTAATTTTTCTTTTCTATATATATATATGTATATTAGGCTGGTCCAAAAATATGTGAAGTTAAAATGTTTGTAATCAGCACAAATGTTGTATTCTATTTTGTTAAGTATGTAAAATAATGTTTTTGTGAAAATTTAGACTTTATAATTCAACCCCTTCAAGTGCCGCAGGAGGGTTGAAAATTTATCAAATTGAAAAGTTTTCATCTTTTTTGAATTTAAGTCGAAAAATATAGAAACAGTTTATTTGACCTTTATTATAGAACTTAAAATTATCAATAAAAAAGGAGTTAACATTTTTAATCACCTTTACTATTTAATTGAATCCTAAATTGAATATCGGACTTGTTAGTAGGAATGTTAGTGTTAGTGCTAGGCGAGGGGTGAAACGCGACCTAATATGCTGTACACCTACTTCCACTTGTACTACCAAATATTTCCAAGTACTTCCAAATATTTCCAAGTATTCCAAATATTTCCAAGTAATTCCAAATATTTCCAAGTACTTCCAAATATTCCAAGTACTTCCAAATATTCCCAACCACTTTCAAATATTTCCAAGTACTTCCAAATATTTCCAAGTTCTTCCAAATATTTCCAAGTACTTCCAAAATACTTCCAAAGAGATGTACACCTACTTCCAATCGCGAATCACCCCTCGGTGCTAGGGGTATATCATAGGATTGATGGTCAAGTTCCTTGTTGTTTAAGCTGGGAATTCTGTGGGGGGGGTTCAAAAATCGAATGAAGGTTATATTTATAATAGAAGTCTCATAATTAAAAGGAGATATTATTAGTTGCTAATGGGCCCAAAACTAAGAAAGGGGGTTCTTTCGCAAATAATTATAAATTATTTGAATAAATATTAAATATAAGAGAAGAGCCATGTGTATGGTCAAGTCATGTGGATGGCCACATCAGTTTATTTAATGTCATAACCTTATAATGAATAATTATTTATTTCAATTATTGCCATTAAGTATAAAACTAAAGATTTGAGCATCTTTTTTGAAAATAGTTGGAATATTTTTCAAAAAATTGCCTCAGATTAAAATTAACCAATATTTATTAAAAGAGAAAGAATTTAATTTTTAGGACAAATTCTAAGATTTTAGTAGGATTCAGAAAGAGGTTTTTGTCTCGAGTGTGTGAGCTGACTGCCAGGAAAGCGTGTTAGCTCTCAGGTTCGACTCCTGAGGGAATGAATCCCCTCTAATATCGCAATTTAATAATATTTCTACTAAAATCTTAGAATTTGTCCTAAAAAATAAATTATTTTTCTTTTAATAAACATTGGTTAATTTTAACCTGAGGCGATTTTTTGAAAAACATTCCAACTATTTTCAAAAAAAGATGCTCAAATCTTTAGTTTTATATTTAAATAAGAGGACTTGTATGAAAAACTTTTTCATTTTAAGGTAAATTTTTTAATTTCCGTTATAGAATAATGGAGTAAAAAATTTCTGTGCTTATATAATATATTGCCATTCAGAAAGAGGTTATTGTCTCGAGGGTGTGAGCTGACTGCTCGGAAAGCATGTTAGCTCTCAGATTCGACTCCTGAGGGAAGAATCCATTCTGCTGTCGCAATTTAATAATATTTCTACTAAAATCTTAGAATTTGTCCTAAAAATTAAATTTTTTATCTTTTAATTGCCATTAAGTTTTTTTTTAATTTGTATTTCTATTTTGTCCACATTAATGGACAAGAATCATCCTAGATTATTATTATTGATCTCTTTTAGTAATCATATCAATGTTGAGCGTAGGGGATGGTTTTGGTTTTATATTATCTTCAAATCGTGATTTTCTACTCTTATCATTTCTGTTTTCACAACTATTGGTACATGGCTCCTCTGTTCATTTGTCTGTTTGTCTTGGTTAGTATCATGCAATCGAATTCCGACTTATTTCTACCGAGTCAATTTTCTTGAAATTTTGCATATAGATACTTAACGTATTTGCTAGGACAATTTCCAGAAATCAGTCGAGAACAATGTAATTTAAACTTGAGAAAATATAGTATAATATAAACATTATGAAGAAATCTAAAGAGTGCGAAATATTGATAAACTGATAAGTCCAAGAGTATTATAGGTCTCTCTCACCCATACTTAGATGAAAAATTTAAAATAACTCGCTTTTATTCCAAAATGCACTAAAAATCGTAAATAACTGTTTCTTTAATAGTCCAAAAATTGCCATAATCGCATGGCTAAAAATGATAGCGTGGGGAATTATTTTAATTAAATTTCAGATTGAAAACATCCGCTCTATTTTTCAGGGAATAGAGAGAATGGCTGGGTTGATTTATTTGCCGTGACCTGAAAGAAGAATTTCCAAGACCCATATAGGAAAGTTTACATAATTGTGTTTACCTTATTATTCAATAGAGAAATTGAAAATATATTAATTAAGGATTTACCTTAACATGTGTGAGATGTGAGTCAGCATTTTTGTGGTTAGCTAATATATGCTAGTGAAAAGGAAATTGATGACAATAAATGCAATGGATTTCAATATGGATATAGAGCGAATAGTTTATAATGGAGATGAGAGTTCAACTCAATCCATTGATCAATTTCCTGTTATTATATTTATCACCACTTGAAAACAGCTTCAGAATTGGAAGGCGAAAAGTGTCCTGGAATATACTGGAATATGTTAACTTATTTTAATATCCCTACCATGAGCAATACTCATTGAAAGAGTTTGGCCAGCAAAACTTGAATAAAAAAAACCAGGATAGTAATTTAAAAAATTTTACACACTAACGTACTAACAAACATTTTGACAATACAATTAATATCTCGAAAAATATAATTTTTTCGATGTTCATTCATAAAGACTTTTTTGTTGACCGAAATGCCATGGTTTCGCTCTATTTTTTTAATCAAAATGGTTTCAACCATTTTTTAGATATTTCGAAAAAACGAAGCAAAAAAACACTTTTTTAAATGCACAATTACAATACTTTGACCATATGGTAAAGTAAAAAAAAAGAAATTAAAATACAAATGATAAAGGAAATTCGAAATTGTTAACTTATAGATTTAATTCCAACAGACCTCCAAATTGCAAACAGAGAGCTCCCATCACAAAAACAGGTAGAGGGCTTAAGACAGGGCTGTAATGAATGCGACCCGACATAAAATCCTAATTTTTCCTTACAACATTGAGATTTTCATATAGGTCAGTGGTTCCGAAACTATGCCCCGTGGCTTTTTCACAGGTGCGCCGCGAAGCTTCATAATCAGGGTCGCCCAGGGGGGGGGCAAGGGGGTCAAACGCCCCGGGGCCCAGACTTTTGGGGGCCAGGGAGGGGGGGTTGATTTTTTTCTTACAATACAGTAAACTATTGGTTATCTGCGAGGCCCATAGGAAAAACAAGAAAAAATAGACTATTGACCTATTTACAAATAAAAATACTTTTAGCTTTTAGTGAAAAAATACTGGTAACATTTTATTCACACCCGATAGCAAAATAAGTTTCGTCCTGGATATGAACAGTTTTTAAATTTCCATTATACTACTGTAGTTTATTTTAAAGTTATTATTATTATATCAAATATAAATTTATACTTGATTAATAGAAAATTCTTTATTTCTTGTCTGAGCTTGTTTCAATGTCTCAAATGGATATGGACTTGTATCGACATGTATCTGGGATTGTTATAAAAGCGCCCAACCTTATATTTCGCAACCTTTTCTTTTTATACCAGGGTGAGACATTCTACCCCAATTAAATTTTTTAAATATTTTTATCTTTAATTATTTTTACAATATTTTCTATGAAATAAGAGAATTATTTTTTCAAAATTTCGGTAGATTCTTTTCATTTGCTTTTAAGGAAAGATAAAATTTATCGAATACATTTTTTTCATTAAATAATTATATACAATGAATTTATTTTTATTATATATATTTTTTAATCAAATAAATAAGAATTAACAGATATTTATTATGGGGTGTTCATTCTAGAAAATGATTTAATTTTTTTATTTTCGTAAAAAAATTCGAATTCAATTTTTTTCTTTTTTTTATAAAATTGAAAATCTCTCTCTCTCTATCTATCTGCTAGTGTGACCAAATAAAATACACATTTTTTGGCACTGAACGAACTGAACAATTTTGTGTTCTTGACTAGTAATAAGATTGGGGAATCCGGACCGACAAAAAAAAATTAATACTTTACTTTTTTTAATTATCGTGATTTATGGGAATCTAGACAGATCGACATTAGATATTATTATGGGACCTGAATGAATTTTTCTACGACCTTTCTTTTTCCGTTATCGTGGGTTTAGAAATCCGAATAAACATACATGAACGAATCAACATCGCTCAGTTTCAGACATTTCTCAACAAATGCAAAATATTAATTACTACTTAATAATAATAATAATAATAACTTCTAAACATATTAATTTTTATTTCAAATTATTTATTTCCAGAAATGAAGCTGTTGAAGCTTTTATTTTTGTGATTAATTTTATTAAGATTAGAATTTTTAGTTAAACCACACATAATTGAATTTTGTAATTAATCACACATAATTAATTACAAATAATTAATTATGTGGGATTTAACTAAAAATTCAAATCTTATATATTTATTGGCTAACTAGACAAAAAACAAAGTGAGAAGCTAAAAATTTATTTATTCTTTATTTTTGTCTCTTACTTTTACGATTAGACATATTATTACTAAGGGTAGGGCTCCATGGAAAAATTTTAATTGAAAAAAGGCCCCGCGCCTCGGAAAAGTTTGGGAATATTTTGTTTTTATTTTTTGAAATTACATTAGAAGAAAAGATTTATATATTATAGACAAAAGGATCAGCCGGGATTCAAACCCGGGATATTCGCATGTGCGCTGCGATGCCTTTAAAGAGCCTTAGCTCTTATCCCCGGCTTATCCCTTTGTCTATAATATAAAAATCTTTTCTTCGTTCCCTAATTTAATTTAATTTATAATTGTCTTTCGACTCATTGTGATTGCGCCCTGGAGTGAAGAAGAAAATTATTTTCGACATTTGGGTTCGCGATCGAGCAGGAGGCGTTTGGATATAGTTTTTATATTACTTTTTACAATATTATTTTTTTTCAAAATGTCTTAGTATACACTTTGAAAGAGTTTTTACACAAACACAATGTGTAATCTTTATTTTTGTCGATACTTCAATACAGCATATTCGAATAATATCATCATACGATACTCGTGTTTGTGCTTGATTATTATCAATATTTCAGCAATTTTCTTTATTATTACATCCCTATTAGGAGTAGGTACTTACTAGAGATGTAACTAAAATAGTTTTATATTAATAATATAATAATATCTCGCTTTTTACTGTTTACTAATTTTAATAATGAAAATTAAAGAATACGGTTGAATATTTATTATCATTGTTTTGTCTACATACCTATTTATTACACTGGCTAAAAGACATTTTGTTACCTAAAATGTTTGCAACTCTTTCTGAGTAACATAGAGATGTTGATTCCAAAAATACCACTAGTTTTCCTCTATTAGCTCTAGAGATACACTTGGTTAAATCCCTGAAAAAATACGTTTTTTGCCTATTTTTTAGGCATATTGATTCAGAATAGCAATTACTTGAAATCAAAGTATTTAGTTTATCATTTCCAATTTATCTCCTGTTCTTAATTCAATGAAAATTCGATTTATAGTAAAAAAAATTAAAAAAAATATTAAAAAAAATGTTTATCATAGAGTATGAGGTATCCATGTAAAAATAAATTTAATATCTTCTTTTTTATTTTATAATATGTTAATGAATGGAATGAATGAATGAATGAATGAAAGTATTTTTGGCATGGTGAGAAATAATCTTAGTCCCAAGCCAAATTACAAGTATGAGTCGGGCTCGCATACCAAAGTAACTACATTAATACATATATTATAATCGATGATGATTTACAGATTCTTATTTAAGTTTAGTTTAAGGAGATTTTTTTAAACTGATTATCTATACAAAATTTGGTTGAGTTTGCTCAAATGGCCTAGATTTTCAATTTTTAACCCCCGATCCCCCCTAATTTTAAGTCGATATGCACCAAAATCTAATCAGCTCTTAATCTCAATGTGTGAAATTTGGTTTCGATATTCACACTTTTTTTGAGCTAGCTGGTCCACAAAAATTTGGTAACGCACGTACTAACAGAATAGACTTTTTTTAATGCAATCGAATGCAAGAAGGGGTGCACCAGTAAAGATGCAGCCCCTATGGATTTCGAAAAGACCCTTGCATTATCCAAGAGTAGGGAAAGTTTATTAAGTGAGAGGTGTAGACGTAGGTGTTTATGCACTCGAGTTTTGAAGGTTTGAAGATTATAAGATTATAAGACTAACAGACAGACTAACAGACATTTTGACAAAACAATTATTATCTCGAAAAATATAATTTTTTCGATGTTCACTTAATAAGGGCTTTTTTGTAGATCGAAATGCCATGGCTTCGCTCAATTTTTAAATCAAAATAGTTCCGGCCATTTTTTAGACATTTCGAAAAAAAGAAGCAAAAAAAAAACACTTTTTTCATTCACGATTACAATACTTGACCATACCCTGTATGGTTATTCAAAAGAGAGAGAAAACAAGCCATTCGAAATGAGCAAGAAGAATCAAGGCGAGAGCGGTTTCAAATATTAGAAGCTACGGAATGTAGACATTTTTAGTTATACTTCATTTCTATAATCTAACATAAGTATTTTTATTTATATTTTCTAAGATTTGAATATTATAAATGGGAATAAAAATATGAACAATTATAACATATTTATGAAATAATTTCGAGGGGTGTATTCGATCAGAAAACTTATTTCAGGTTATATTTAAACTTAGTGACTTGGAATTTCTCTAGAATCTAGTAGAAATAATTTTTTTAGCGATATTTTCAATTAAGGGTAGTCACCTTCTTTAGGGGATGAAGGGTTGATCAGAAAACTTATTTCAGGTCATAATTATACTTAGTGATTTGGAATTGCCCTAGAATAAAGCATATCGATATTTTAAATTAAGGCTAGTTACCCCCTTTAGGGGATGAAATGTCGATTAAAAACCATATTTCAGGTCATATTTACACTTAGTGATTTGGAATTTCTCTAGAATCTAGTAGAAATATTTTTTTAGTGAAATTTTAAATTAAGGGTAGTCACCTCTTTTAGGGGATGAAGGGTTGATCAGAAAACTTATTTCAGGTCATATTTATACTTAGTGATTTGGAATTGCTCTAGAATAAAGCAGAAAGTATTTTTTAGTGATATTTTAAATTAAGGCTAGTTACCCCCTTTAGGGGATGAAGTGTCGATTAAAAATCTTATTTCAGGTCATATTTAAACTTAGTGACTTGGAATTTCTCTAAAATCTAGTAGAAATCATTTTTTAGTGAAATTTTAAATTAAGGGAAGTCACCTTATTTAGGGGATGAAGGGTTGATTAGAAAACTTATTTCGGGTCATATTTATACTTAGGGATTTGGAATTGACCTAGAATAAATCATAAGTGATTTTTTTAGCGATATTTTAAATTAAGGCTAGTTACCCCCTTTAGGGGATGAAATGTCGATTAAAAATCTTATTTCAGGTCATATTTACACTCAGTGATTTGGAATTTCTCTAAAATCTAGTAGAAATCATTTTTTTAGTGAAATTTTAAATTAAGGGAAGTCACCTCATTTAGGGGATGAAGGTTGATCAGAAAACTTATTTCGGGTCATATTTATACTTAGTGATTTGGAATTGCACTAGAATAAAGCATAAATGATTTTTTCAGCGATATTTTAAATTAAGGGTAGTTACCCCTTTTAGGGGATGAAGTGTCGATTAAAAATCTTATTTCAGGTCATATTTACACTCAGTGATTTGGAATTTCTCGAGAATCTAGTAGAAATCATTTTTTTAGTGAAATTTTAAATTAAGGGTAGTCACCTCCTTTAGGGGATGAAGAGTTGATGAGAAAATTTATTTCTGGTCATATTTATACTTAGTGATTTGGAATTTCTCTAAAATCTTGTAGAAATCATTTTTTTATTGAAATTTTAATTTAAGGGTAGTCACTCACCTTAGGGGATGAATGGTTGATCACAAAACTTATTTCTGGTCATATTGATACTTGGTGAACATTTGTATAGATAAACATTGAATCTTTTTTTATTTTTAGTTTGTTTTATAAAAATTCCTCTATGGATAGAAATGAATGAATTAGAAGGCAATAAATCATCAATTGACATAGTGACCTAGAGAAAGAGCAAATACTACTTTGTTGATCAAAATTAAAAACAAAGCCATTCATAAAAAGGATAGATTCTATTTAAGTAGTATTATTTCCTAAACTATTGCTCCAATCAAAAAAACGTACATTACCTTTTTTATAGAGACTTTTATACTCTATAAATTTTATTTGAACAATTTTTTTTATCATCAATAGATAGCGAGATATTTACATAAAACTGATTTGTTAAACATTTTTCACGCTATGAAATTTTCACTAGCTACTATATATAGATGGGAATTTACATAGGCATAATATTGAATTCAATTGATTTTTTTTCTCTATGTGTATAATAATGGTTGAATGACTAAGCTAGAGATTTCAAGCTCATCGATGTTTTTATTCTTTGTTTCAATTTAACGACGTAAATTTTGTACAAATTATTTTCTTACCTAACCTCCTAATTTGAGCCCCTGTCTCGCAAACTTTTCCGGAAATAAAATTCACCAGATATATGGTAGCTAAGGTCTACCTAATTTACATATTGGTGGATTATTCACGACAAACGATAGTCATGAACTAAAACTATTTTCGTGTAAAATTATATTTCTATTTTAAATCTGGCAATTTTATTCAAAAATAGAAACACATTAAGAATCATGTCTTCCAAGTATTTTGATAGAAGTCAGTGAAATTTAATAAAGAGACAATATTCAATTTTTCTTTCAGATCGGTATCTAATTGTATTCTTGAAAAAAGCTTCACGTATTGTACAAATATTAATTCATATTTCGAAAAAGGGAATAAATATATCTCTACATATAAATCTCAATGTTTTATGGAAGTTTATGATTTTATGTTGGGCCACACTCAATACAGTACTGGGCCGCATGCGGCCCGCTGGACCACTGTTTGGAAAGCCCTGCTTTAATTTATAAAACAGTATTTATTTATTCATCAAATTTTATAATGTCTCTTTCAAAATAGTCTCCACCGGGTATAATGCACTTATGCCACCGTTTATTCCTGTCTTCAAATATAAAAATCTTTAGAAAAGCACACGATTGGTCCTAGTTCATGTTAGAATCGTACTTGCATTTTAATGTTTTTTTCTAGTAAGTTTCACAAAGATACTAGAAATAAAAACACCAAAAATATTGTATCAAGGTGTGGTGTGTTAATTTCTTCACAATCCAATGAATTTCTCAATTTGTTATAGTGGCACACATCGTTTTACATTTTGTCATAATTAGATGTCAGAATAGGGAAACGTTGTTAAGTTATGTTATATAACTTATTTAATTAAAAAAATACAATATTAGAAGAAAAATAACTTTAAGCCTTAAGGAAGGTATCTTCACTCTCTATTATCTTTTTTATTAAGGATTAAATATTGCTCAACATGATTGAAGGATTGTAAGCATTCACTTATATATAATATCCAATCGTTATATAATCTTGGATTGGCTAACTTTTGCTCCAGCAATATTATTCTATTCATTTCCTTAAGGGGCAAGATGCCAAGAGCAAGTGGGGAAAGAGGCTGCATAGTTCCGGTATTCTGCTTAAGTCCAAACACGAAATTTCAGCTCGATACAAGCAACTCCATAGAGCTAGCCGAGGGGTGAACCGCGAGCTAATATGCTGTACACCTACTTCCACTTGTACTTCCAAATATTTCCAAGTACTTCCAAATATTTCCAAATACTTCCAAACACTTACAAATATTTCCAAGTGCTTCTAAAGATTCCCAAGTACTTCCAAATATTTCCAAGTACTTCCAAAATACTTCCAAAGAGGTGTACACCTACTTCCTATCGCGGATCACCCCTCGGAGCTAGCTATATGGTCTATGCTCTGGTACTCACATTAGTCATCAATGGTCATTACTTCCTGTTATTAAAAATTACTGTTGTCCAGCCAAATACTAACTTTGCCACTACCTTTTAGAATCCTATAAGTTCTGATTTAAAATAAAAATTATCTAAAATACGAGTTACAAGATACTTTTAAGTAATTATTTGAGATATCAGATACAAGATACTTTTGTAAATGGTATTTGTTTACTAGATACATAATACGTATTTTCTAAATACTTTTTTAAAATAAAATACTTTTTGAAAGGAAACATATTTTTATTAATCTTAACTTAAGGTTTATTTAGCTAATTATGAACAGTGATCGCGTAAATGTGAGAAAATATTATATTTTTAAGATTTTAATTGAGACTTAATTAAAACCAGTTCTTCAAACATTTTATCTCTCATTTTTCTTCGATGAGGTCTCATTATCATCACCCTAAAAGAGAAAGAGTCGGTCCACAGGGGCGGAACTCGGAAAACAGGTGTCATATTTTAAAAATATTTTTTTTATTGTAGGATTAACATTTAAACTCTTTAGGCTGGTGTCTTTATTATTTAGGTATTGAAGTGTTTCTAAGTCAGCGATGCTGCCAGTAGACCCTGTGTTCTAGCAATAGAGGAATCAGAGTCCTCTAAAAAGATGTAATAAAATTCTTCTTTTATCTTTTTTTATGTCTTCTCTATTGCTGTTTAAAGCGTTCGATTTTTCTTTTTCAGCTCGATTGATTTTACGTGTTTCAGTCAGGGTAAAAAAATGCATAGATAATTAGTAAAGTATTTTAGCAAACTTAGTATTTACAAAATACTAAGATACCAAAAGAATGTATCTAAATACAAGATACAAAATGAAAATGAAAAAAGTATTTCAGATATAAGATGAAAATACGTATTTTGTATTTTATATCTCTATTTCAAATACTTGTATATAAAATAAGTTACATCTCTGTTTAAGAAAATTATTTTCAATATCTTTGTCTAGTTATATCTCTGACTTAAAAAAATTGCAAAACCCGACCCCCTCTTTACAAATTCATCAAAACCTAGCAATTTTTAGTTAGGGGTATATAATATTTTTTAAGTTCATTTCAATCTTTTTAACACAAATTCACGAAATTAATAACCCTTTGTGATTAATCTCCGCTTTAAACTTAAAAATGCATCACAAAATTCTTAATTTTCTGGCCCTGTTCGACATTCATATAAATTCAAATAAATGTCGAACAGGGCCCGAAAATTAAGGATTTTGTGATGCATTTTAAGTTTAAAGCTGAGTTTAACCACAAAGGGTTATTATTTTCGTGAATTTGTGTTAAAAAGATTGATATGAACTTTAAAAAATATTATATACCCCCTAACTAACAATTGCAAGGTTTTGATGAATTTGGTAAGGAGGGGTCGGGTTTCGCAATTTCTTTTTAAAGTCAGGGAAGAGGCCTCCACGTATTTGTACCCCTGCAAACAGTAAAATATACCCCTAATCCTACGGTCAAAGCCAATTTTTGAACAGCTTGACTCTTGTTACTTTCCATTAGCCTGGGCTCATGTTACAGTCACCCCCGAAGCCAACAAAATCGCAGTATTCAACAATGGGACCTGAAGAGGGTTAAAAGGTTGGATCCCTATAGGAGGTCCTCTACCCCCAATTTCCAAGTATTTGTATTCCTCTAAATAAAATTTTAAAATATATCAACTTTTAATACCTAAAGCATATTACACCCCCCCCCCCCTCTGATTCTGATAGTTGATTTTCCGACAAATAGTTCCGCTAAGTTACAAAGTATAACAATACAATTTTTTCAAATTCAACAAGGGGGATAATATTTAAATTGTTTGCCCCCTCCCTAATTCTGATAGTTGATTTTTTAATAAAATAAAAATAATAAAAACTGGTTAAATATGTTTTTTTTCCATTAAGCATTCCTTCGTTTTTGGTTTGATTTTTATCCTTTAAATATATTGTAATGCTTAATTCAGCCAACCATTTAACATAAAATTCAAACAAAGACATCATTGGATATTATAAAAACTGTCTGAAATAAGTCATACAATTCATAAACCCCTAGAACCATGTTGGATAGTCGAAGAATCAACTGGTGTGTTCACCACACGACTTTCACATTTTCATTTATTTGAAGTCTTCGCGACACTACTAATTTACACCCCTTCCTTTATTTCGTTTTTTCTCAAAAACGGCCCAAACGATTTTTTAAAAATTAGTGAATTTATCAAGCGTCATTAGTTAATAGTTGTGTCAAATTTTTAATCCGATTGAATTCAAGGAAGGGGTTGTAAATTAGGTGTGTCGTAAAACAAATATTTTAATCGTTCATATCTCGTCTTCGGAAAGTCGCAGAGCCTTGAAATTTGAAACTTAATCTATCTAGAGGCTACAAGAAGTATAACAAGATTTTGGCTAAAATAGAAAGACGGGAAGTTGATGTTGACGTACGTAAGAATGCTGCGTTTCGCAAAATTCTCAGAGCTACGCAATTCGAAACTTAGCTTGATATAGGCTAGAAGGAGTACATCAAGCTTTTGGTTGAAATCGGAAGACCAGAAGTGGACATTGACATGAAAGATTTTTCTTTTTTTTTTTAATTTTTTTTTTAAATCGTTAGAGCCATTTTTGAGAAAATCAAAAAAAACATAAAATCTTTAATGTAAATGTCCACTTCTGTCTTCCGATTTCAACCAAAAACTTGATGTACTCTTTCTAGCCTATATCAAGATTAAGTTTCGAATTTCGTAGCTCTGAACTTACGGTTTGCGAAACGAAGGAGGAACATACGTACGACCAATGGATTTTTGTCCTCTTTTTGGCCTCTGGGCAGTGGCATAGCGAGCTTAACTCGCGCCCGGGGCACAATACCTTTTTAGCGCCCCCCCCATTCGAAAACCATATAATATTAAATGTAAAATATACTTGCAAATTAATAAATAAACAAGACTATATTTTGGAATGTATATGATCATCTAGAATTAGTTCAAAAGATACCTATTATTTATTTTACATATTTATAAAGAAATATTTTAAAAACACGCAGTTTTAAAACAATAAAAAAGTAAATATTTATTATCTCTAAGGAGATACATATATTTAATAATAATATGATTATAATACATTAGTAAAACTAATTACTATGTATAAATTTTCCTTGCTTTTGATGAAGCAAATTTATCAATAATATCATCAAGACATTAGACCAGTGGCTCCCAACCTGGGGGCGATTTGGGTTATCAGGGGGGGGGCGATGAGTATTCTAAGGGGGGGAGGAATTAAAATAGTACTGTACAGAAGAAGTTGCCGGGTAAAATAAAACAATAACAACGTTTTCAAACTTTCATTTATTTTTTCAAACTTTAACTTAGTCCAGTAAATAGAAGGGTTTCAGCTTACATTAATTGCGGGAAAATATTTTTTTAGGTATGGTGTGGGTATGCGAAATCTAAGTTTCCGACCTCGAAAATGTGCGGGACATTTTATGGTGGTCTAAAAACTTCGGACTTTTTCCAGTTTCCCGTTTATAACTCGAACACAGTTCATACTTTGCAAATAACCGTTCTATAGTAAATTAAAGAGGCCAAAATTTCGGGTCTATTAAAAAAAATATCCAAAATTGTTCCAGTACTTCGATCTTTAATGGGGATCCAAAAACAGACCTGGGATCACTTTTGAATATCCCAAAAACTATCACTTTTTTCGATTTTTCCCATTTTGACCATGAAGGAGCACATTTTCGATAAATACCAATCTTTACATGTTTGAACTAGATTAAATTTGCTGCAATTGAAACAAAGTTTCATCTTAATTGGATAATGGTAGCCCGTGTCGCAATGGGGTTGAAGTTTTGAAAACCACTCATCCTAGAAACTTGATTCTTATCTCATTGTCTAGGAAATTGTGTTACTTGAACGTTTACTTGGACTACTTTTTTGTTAAAAGTCTTAGATTTATAGATATCCAGCATTTTTCATGACAGGAAATTTCCATTGTTTCAAAAAATTTCAGTTTTTCCTTCGTAAAATGAAAACCACTCATCCTAGAAACTTGAGTTCTCTCTCATTTTTTAGGAAATTTTATTTTTTTTAAACGGATACTTGGACCACTTTTTTTTGATAAAACTCTTAGATTTATAGATATCCTACATTTCCCCGACAGGATATGATCCGAATCCTGAAAAGCGTAATCGAAAATGCTGGATATCTATAAATCTAAGAAAAGTGCGATTTTTTGCAAAACTAAAACGTGCTCCTTCATGGTCAAAATGGAAAAAAATCGAAAAAGTCTGAGTTTTTGGGATAGGTATTCAAAAGTGATCCGGAGAGCAGTTTAATGAATCCCTATAAAAAATCGAACTACTGGACCATTTTTGCATATTTTTTTACTCAGCGCCAAATTTTATCCTCTTTAATTTACTATAGCACGATTATTTACAAAATATGGACCATTTTCGAGTTATAAGCAAGAAACTGGAAAAATTCCGGAAATTTCGTGGTTTTTCGGCCACCAAAAGTTGTCCCCCACACTTTCGAAGTCACAAACTGAGATTGACACCATACCAAACGATCCTAGAAAAAATATTTTCCCGCAATTAATGTAAGCTGAACTACTTTTTGGATCCTCTATTTACTGGGCTAATTGTCAACTTTCTTAATTTTTCCAGATTCCAATTTTAAAATGAAAACATGTACACTCTTGTTTTTTAAATGCCCGTCAATGATCTTAGTTAATTATTTCACTTCTTTGTTCTTAAAAAAAATCTGTAAGAAAAGTACATTTTAATTTCTTTTCTATTTTATTTAAGAGTGACCGGATAAAAATGCTTTGGTTGTTTTTATATACGGTAATAAAATTGTTTAAAATAATAAAACTGATTTATTATTTACACTTTACTTCAAATTAAAATTAGGCATACTCTGAAAATGAAAAGGGGGCGATAGGTGCTGGTCAACATCCAGAAAGGGGCGATGGGCCACAAAAGGTTGGGAACCACTGCATTAGACTATTAGTGTTCCTTTTTTTCCTTTTTATTTACGAATTAACATTTATTATATTACACTGGCACTAAATTTAAAATATATTTTCCAGAAATCAATTATAATAAAAAAAATTATCCACCAATTTTTTGTTTTGCTGACCATTTGGCGCCCCTTTGTGAGTAGCGCCCTGGGCATGATGACCCCCTTGCCCCCCCCCCTCGCTACGCCACTGCCTCTGGGGACCACAATTTCCGGATTTATGTCCTTCATCCGATTTTTAACTATTAAAGGCATCGATTTCTTCCACCTAAAAGTTACAAAATTAAATTAACTTTTTTCATGTCTAAGATACAAGCTCTCAAAGAGTCAGGCCCCAGACAGGCCATCGCAATACTTCCCCATTATATGATGAATATAAATGTGAAAGTAATTAAATATAATTTGGAATCTTTCGAAATCTGAATAGCGACGCTAAGAGGTCTGCAAGAAAAGCTGCTCGAATTGGTCTATTGTCTGTTCGTTTCCTGACTAACTTCCTTTTTAAGATAATTATTATGTTATAGTATTCTAAATGGACTGTACTATAATTTGTATGTAATGTAGTAGTGCAATTTCTTCTTCTTTCGATTTGTCTCTAAGCTTGATTGATTTATTGTTTCCATTCCATTTTGATTAATTACTATAATTATGGGAATCTCATTATGCCTTTGTCATTTGATATTCAATTCAAATTATTTTTCAATGCTTATTGCGTGTCTAGTTTTGGTCACAGTTTTCAATATTTTTAAGTGGACTATTATTTAGAATTTCCTTGAAAATGTCTTTTGATGATCGAAACTTCGAAATGTATCAATCAAAATGAGATAAGATTGATAATTTACTTTAGAACACAACAAATATTTAATTTATATAAATTCTTTTTCAAATATATCGTTAAACGATTGATGAATGTCTAGCATTTGTTGTTCTATAAATCATCTTCAAGAACAAAGGAATAGCCTATAATACCAAAAATTGATTAATATCTTAGTTATTTACTTAAAACTTGATTTTTGAGTTTCATTTAAAAAGGGAAAGAGGCCCCAATTAGTGTAGCTACAATGTCTATCTCGGGAGATGAATGTATTATTTATATAATGATTTTCATATAAGTGAAAGTAAAAAAGCCAATTTAGTAATTCTGTATAAAGCTGATGTTCCTGATTAATTTGAACCTCTCGAACATGGATTGAAATCAAGGCCAGGATGTAGGTAATCTTTTGATACGCTTTAATTAGTTTCATGTGTAATAAAATTGGTTGTAAACCCGATCTAGAATGTCGATTTTATCCTACTTCTAATTGTCGTATCGATCTGAAACTCTAGATGTATATGTAATGCAGGTGAAAATACAATAATTTTAAACAATCGAGCTGAAAAAATTAACCAGGGGGAGCGAAATTTGGAAATTGTAGCCCCTTTAGTCCAAACTCAACCAAAATGTGTATAAATCATTTATGGACCTCAAGAAGGATAAAAATACAAAAATTAATCACGGGGGGTGTCGAAATTTGGAAATTATAGACCCCTTTGGTCCAAATACAACCGAGATTTGTATACATCATCTGTGAGCCCCGAGAAGGATAAAAATACAAACATTAACCGTGGGGGGGGGGGGGCGAAAGTTGATAATTATAGACCCCATTGATCCAAACACAACCGAAATTTGTATACATCATATGTGGGCTCCCAGAAGGGTAAAAATACAAAAATTAACCGGGGAGGGGGGGGGCGAAAGTTTGAAATTATAGACCCCTTTGGTCCAAACACAACCGAAATTTTTATGCATCATTTGTGGGCCCCCAGGTGGATAACAATACAAAAAATAACAAAAGGGGTGTCCGTGAAAGTGAAAAAATATACTTGACTCTTGTCAAATTTAGTTTAAGTTTAGCAATGTAAAAAAATAAATTATAGTTTAAAATACTAAAAAACAAGCTTTTGTCAGTAATGCACTAAAAAGTACAAACTAGTGTAATCAACTTTTTTTGTCCAATAACTAAATCAAAAAGCTTGGGACACTATGTCGAAATTAATTAAAAGTATATGCTTCTCAAAGAAGCGCCACACGCTAATAGTTATTGGACATTAAAAAGTTGATTACATCAGTTTGTACTTTTTAGTGCATTACTGACAAAAGCGTTTTTTTTTTTTTTATCTGAATATTTGATGTTATTAATTTATTTGATTCTACCTTTCACTCCTCTAGGTACAGAAATTACCTTGTTCAATAACAATGAAATAACAATATCCACTTAGATCAGTGGTGGTCAACCTTTTACATACTCTAAGCTCTCTCTCTAAGAGAAGCGAATATTTTCTTATACTTATATTCTCAATATTACTTTAGATATTTTTTGCTTATTTATATATGGTATATATATGTATAAATTGTTAAAAAAATTATTAAATCTACTCACTTATTGTTGGCCTAAGAATCGTGTTGCAATCTTTAAGAATTTTGTTTAAAGTGTGCGAGTTAAAGTGAAAGTGAATTATCTAACAAGAATTTGGATAGAATGTGTATGGATAGACAGATAGTCATTTATAGAAAGATCAGCAAAATCAAACCAAAGGAATCTATTAAAACAATTCAATTATATATATTTTTTAATATCTGTCTACATATATCAAAAGAAATTTGATTTAATTTGTGTTGTTTTATAATGCTATATAATTGAAATGGCTACTCATAGTACGATAAAAATTAAATAAATTCATAATAATTTTCCTCGTATAAAAAACAAATCCCAACAAAAACTACTCTAGAATTTTGATGAGTCAGTCAGTCAGTCATGAGTGATGAAAAAGCCTATCTTTGGCTTCTTCTAACTTAGACGGTTTAAGCAATATGAAATATGAATTTGGTAATTTACTTGGAAATAAAAATTCAGCCATGACGAGTTTTCCAGTACGAAGTTACAGAGGCGTCAAAATGGCTCGAGTTGTTTCCTGTAAAGGGTTGTCTGGCTGTGCACGCCCGCTCGAATTGGCCTTGGCTGGGGGACTGCCCAGCCCCCAGATACCACTTTTTGAATTTTGGGTCAATATTATAATTTTGTCATAAACCATCAATTTAATGGGTTCTTTTACATCATAGTATTTATCGTTAGGAATAACTCGATTTTACAATCTGTTGCCAAAATTTATTGGTTTAGTGGCATTCAGATCCAGAATATTTCCATTTCGAAATTCACGGTCCAGCTTCTAGCTTGCTTGATCGCTTTACCTAAAGGAAAAGCTTTAGTTGTACTGATTATGCAAAATCAAACCTTTAAAAATCAACTATAACGTCCTCTATTTAATAGAAAATTTCCATTAATACAGAGTGGCGCAGAGAAACGGGAAAATTTGAAATAATTAGAAAAAATGAAGGCTACTTACAGAACTTTATTTGATTCTGAAAATGTATTCTACAAGAGTGGAAATTTTATTATTAGACATTACTTTTTAAAAAATTAAGTCAGTGGGTGCTGTTCATTTCGTCGAACACATTCAGTAAGTCGATTCCGAAGATTTTGCACAGCACGGCACAATGTGTTCTCCGGATGTTGGCGATGTTTTCTTCAATCTGAGGCTTGAGCTAGGCAAAGTTTGTTTGTCTAGTCCAGGGGTCGGCAACCTTTTGAAACGGAAGAGCCAAAAGTTACAATTTAAAAATTTCCCACTTTTTAATGAGCCACTAACATTTTTCTTTCAATATTATGATATTTGATTAGAATTAGGTATATAAATTTGATTTTTGATTTAAAATAAATAGCTTTAAATATTAAATAATATTTATTCATATAAAAACACACAAATGTTCCACACAAAACATATTAAAGTATTTTAGCTAGCTCTTCTAGATTAATAAAACTAGTAATCAAATAATATAACTATAATTATTGAATAATAGATAGTTACATCAATGGGAGCATTGGCCTTGCATGCCTTTTGGAAGTTTGGTTAAATCTGGCTCATAACTTCTTGTTTTGAAAATAAAATAATATGATTATTAATATTTGCTCATGGAACTGGAAAGCCGCATCTTGACATTGAAAGAGCTGCAGGTTGCCGACTCCTGGTCTAGTCTGATACACAACGCTCTTCAGATGTCCCCATAAAAGAAATCACTGACTAAGGCCCGGTTGTATGTCGCAAAGTAAATGCTTTTACCACTAACCAAGGGTAGCTGGTAAATGGAGGGGCTGGGATGGCCAATCAGATGACAAGAACTTTCAGTGCCTGTCATCTGATTGGCCATCCTAGTCCATCCATTTACCAGCTACCCTGTAGTGAATGTTACTTACGACACTTACCAGGCCTTAGAGTCTGGAGAACCGTCCCGCTCAAGTTCTCATCTTCAGAATCGACTTACTGAAAATGTTAGACGAAATGGACAGAACCTCACTGACCTATTTTTTTTAAAGAGTGATGTCTAATAATAAAATTTCCACTCTTTTAGAATACATTTTCAGCATTAAATAAAGTTTTGTAAGTTTCCTTCATTATTTCTAATTACTATATTTCAAATTTTCCCGTTTCTCTGCGCCACCCTGTATATAATCCACCCCATGTTTTGATTAAAGCGAAGTGAGAACAAAATTTAACTGATAACCAAAGTTCCAACATTGGCCAAAAAAGATCATGTGTCCATCCAAATGACTACTATTATATATATATATACATCTTTAATAAAAACAATCCAGAACACGTTTATTTTAAAATCAAACGTTTCGGGAAAATTTCTCCGTTTGTCAATGGTAATCTTTCAAAAAAATAAAAAAAAGATATTAAATATTTTTATAAAGACAATTGTACAGATTGCCTTGGTAACCAGATTACCTTTAAATAAAAATAAAAATACTTATTCAAAGTTATTTTTCTCTAAAATTTTTTTATAAACATTAGAAAAACAATCCATATCTGACCTTTTATTAATGGAATTTTTGTTATTTAAAATTTCGATCATTACTAACGACCTTTTAATTAATTAATTAGATTAACATTCGATTAATAATAGGTCAGATATGGATTGTTTTTCTAATGTTTATAAAATATTTTAGAGAAAAACAACTTCACATAAAGATTTATATTTTTAAATTGAAAGTTTTTTGCGAGGGTAGCAGAATTTTTATATATTGAAGGAGACAATAAAAGAGTGTGTCTTCTGCTGGAATTATAAATTTTATTCATAACGGGACTATAGTTTCGAGGGCTTTGGTTTCTTCATCAGTCTATTACAATTGATTCACAGGAATTAATGTATGAATGGAGAGTGAGCTCATTCAGCACTCTCCATTCATACATTAATTTCTGTGAATCAAATGTAATAGACTGATGAAGAAACCAAAGCCTCGAAACTATAGTCTCGTTATAAATAAAATTTATAATTCCAGCAGAAGACACACACTCTTTTATTGTCTCCTTCAACTTATATTTTTGCTTTAAAGGTAATCTGGTCACCAAGACAATCTGTACAATTGTCTTTATAAACATATTTAATATCTTAGTGTTGTTTTCTAAATTTTAGAGCAACTTTTTTCTTCTTTTTGTGAAAAATTACCATTGAAAAAGGGAGAAATTCTCCGAAACGTTTGCTTTTAAAATAAACGTGTTCTAGATTGTTTTTATTAAAGATTTGTATTTTTTTAATATATAAACAATAAATAATTTTTTTTTCTTTTCTACATATAAATATATATCCCTTTATGGAATCATTTAACTCATTTTCAAAAAAAAAAACGTTTTTTTTGCAGTTGTTCGACAAGCTCAGGTCTCAATATGGTCCAGAGGTGTTGACAAATAAGGTAGTGGCGGTATGTGGGGATGTAGCAGCTCCAGATTTAGGGATGAGTACCGCTGATCGGGAACTACTCCAGCGCGAAGTAACCATCGTGGTCCATGCTGCTGCCAGCATCCGTTTCGACGAGCCACTCAAAAAGGCCGTTCTGCTTAACACAAGAGGCACGAAACTCGTCCTCGAGCTCGCCGCCCAAATGAAAAAACTTGCGGTAGGTGCTTCCATTTAAAAGCATTTCACACACCCCTATATATGCATATATTTATTACTAGCTCTTACGGGCGAAACGGAGGCCTTCGGGCCGGTTACTCTGGCGGACAGCGTCTCTGGTCCACAAAAGTGTGACCTTCAAAAAAACTCGAAAAGTGAAAAACGACTTCAAAGTTGGACTAAAAATGAAATAATGTATTTTTTGAAGTCAAATCACTAGTGTGAAGTCAGACGTCTGCTCTCCCATTTGAAATGCTCTGAGGGAATTATCAAATGAAAAAAAGGAAAAAAAATGTTTGAAAATGTGTTTTTTTTAACGCTTTATTTATTCCCAACAACAACATATTTAGTTTTTAAGTATTTTCACATCGGAGAAAAACATCATTTTTAACCCCTAAAAGGCCTTTAATAAAAAGTAATTTTTAGAAAAAAAACGACTTTAAAAAAATAATAAAAACTTAAAAATCAAAATAATAAAAGTCGGTTAAAAATGCACTCCACAGTATAAAATATATATCTAATTTATTTGTACAATAAAACGACGAAGTTTTTACATTAAATCACTTTTTGAAGTCGGTTCCAAACAAACTTACAAGCGAGCTTCCGCGATGTTGTCTTCATTACCAGCCAAACGTACTAAGTACGATCCGTCGAGGGCGATTCATAAAATGTATATGTTTGGCACCGACTTCAAAAAGTGATTTCATGTTAAAACTTCGTCATTTAGTTCTGTCTTTAGCTTAAATAAGTTTTCACTTTTTTGTTATTTAATAAATGTGCGGGCGAGCGATTCTTTCATTAGAATCTGATCATAAGACCCGTATCCACAGATACTTTTGACCCCCGCCCAGTCCATAAAAAATTTTCTTCTTCTTTTCACGATGGAGGGGCCAACTCAGGCCTTTAGGGGTTGCACCTTTTTGGTGTAACTCCTTCTCTCTCATTTTCATTTAAAAAAAATAGAAAATGACTAAAAATGGCGTGAAATTATTGATTTCTCTTCCTTTAGAGCTAAGGCATTGTAAAGATGCCAAATACAAGCCTAGACCTGTTTCAGACTAGTAAAGATTAATTTCTAAATTTCTATTATTCTAGAAACATCCTTTTGACTCTAGGTAAGAAAATATTCAATCGAAAAGATTTATCATTTCAAATTATTAATTCATAAAAACTGCAAACAGCGTCCGAGTTTTGAAAAAGTTTCACTTTTTGGTCCAATTTTATTTTGCCAAAGTTTCAAAGCCGCGAAATGTCGATAGTCATGCCAGAAATAATAAATAAGAATAATTTAAGATTCAATACTTGATCTTTCATTAATCTTATTAATGAATACCTTAATGCAATCATTAAAGATAACTTTATTGGTGATTACAGGCTTTTGCCCACATCTCCACAGCATATTGTCAATTGGAAGAAAAAGTGCTGTATGAGAAATGTTATCCACCACCTGCAGATCCACATAATATAATCAAATTAATGGAATTACTCGATGATGACATTGCTGAGGGAATGACCAAAAAGTAAATTAAAAAAAAAAAAAACATTTGGTTTTAGGAGAATAGGTAGGAAATTTACTAATACTGAGATTTTTTCTAGGATTTTAGGAAAACTACCGAACACTTATGCATTTACGAAGGCTTTAGGTGAAGGTTTAATTCAGGAGCAAATGGATAAAATGCCTATTATTTTACTTCGGCCTTCAATTGGTAAGTAATAGGTCTAAAAAAATCACTGAGGATGCTCTCTGCTTGGTCCAAATAAACATTCACCTATATATAAATGAATAGATATAAGTATAGTACTTATATATACTCGTATATAATTTTATAAACCAGCTACGAAGTTCGCCTTCGGCAGGCATCTTGCTGGTCAGGGGGACGCCAAATTCTTAAAGTACTTATTCTAGCATCTAGGTTTAGATAGTTAATGTTTCAAATTCCAAAGCTCTGCGGCTTACCGTAATCGAGATATGTACGATTAAAATATTTTTTGGCGGTAGCTAAACGCAGGGAAGTACGCACATCTGGACATACATAAATACATATATATAGGTATATGTTTATTTACATCAAGCAGTGGACACCCTCATTGATTTCCTGTTAAAAATCAACAACACTGTTACTCTCGGCAAGAAAATATTTTTAAATTTATTATAAAATAATCATTCAAATTTCTAAACATTTCTTTTTGTTCAGTGATTCCGATCTGGAAGGAACCTCTGCCTGGTTGGACGGACAATATTAATGGCCCTACTGGTCTTTTGATCGGAGCAGGCAAAGGTGTCATCCGTACTATGTATTGCAATCAGGATTGCCATGCCGACTTCTTGCCAGCTGATATCGCTGTTAACGCCATCATTTTAATTCTCTGGAATTATCTGTCCAAAAGAGTGAGTATTTTGACATTCTTTGATTAAGATACCTTAATCTTGAGATCTTCAATATACAGTAGGTACCTATATAGGGCTGAGGAGGGAAAATTCTACTGGTCTCAAGTTAACAAATATGTATATATCATCAAAGCAAAAATAATAATATTATCTGTAAAAATATATCTTATTATATAGATATTAGAATTAATAATAATAATAATAAGCCTTTTATTATCATAAATATATACAAAATTTATAATTGAAAATTAATTATTTGAAACTAGGCCCTTCCGGGCATAGGCCTCTCCAAGGAATTGCCATGCTCTTTTTTGTCTCGCAGTTCTACACCAATCCCTACCCATCATCTCCGCGATGTCGTCGCCCCATCTCGCATTTTGTCTTCCTCTTTGCCTTTTCATAGTTATTGGGCACCATTCTGTTAGTATCTTGGACCATCTATCGTCTTGACTCCTAGCCAGATGACCCGCCCATCTCCATTTATACCTTTTAATTATTCTCCATTTATACCTTTTTATTATTATTCTATTAGAGTTAACAGTTATTAAATACAATATAGAGGCGACTGTGGGTCACTAGTCAGAGTGTCGGGCCAAACTGAAGTATGCTGGTTCGAGACTGAGTCTCGGCAGATATTTGCAGTCGCCTCCTCTTGGAAAGTAATGGCAAACTACCAAGAGTATAATTGCCTAGTCAACCTCTCCTAGTCGTTCGGAACAGGCGTTAAAAAGTAGGTCCCGTATATTTGTGTAAAACAGCTAAACACACTCAGCACAGGTATATGTGGAGAGTCAGGGAGACCTGATATGGCACTTAAAGAAGAAGAAGAAAAAATACAATATAACACTAAAAAATAAGTTCTCAGCACATTTTTTTGAAATTTAAACAAGAGCCCCTCGAAAAGCCTGGACCCATAGAGAAACCACCCGTTCCCATCCCCCTCTTGTCAGGGCTATATATATATATATATATAAAAGATTGTCTCATCTCGCTACCACTTAAACCTGAAATATTTTTAAAATCTTGAAATTCACGGGGAATATTCTATTCATGAAGTAATCCCAGACTATGAAGGAATAATTTAAAAAATTCCACCCCTAAAGGGTTGAAATGAGGTAAAAATATTTTCATGGACTGGCCAATATTCCTCCTGACATAAGTCCTTCTCAAGGGGTGAACCGCGACCTAATATCGTGTACACTTCCACTTCCACTTTCATTTCCAAGTAGAAGGATCAATCTAATGAATCCCAAAATAATTCCACATATTTCCAAAGACTTGTACACCTAATTCAATCGCGGTTCATCCTTCGGTACTCCTTAAGAAAAAATTTGAATTCCAAAGGCTTAAAAATAGTTTTAAAAAATTACAGATTTCTCAAATTTTTTATCTATGCATATCAAATAGCTTGTTAGGGTGTGTGCTTAGGCCATGTGAGCATCTTTGTATATTATAAATAAGAATAAAAGTTTATATAAAACTAAAGATTTGAGCATCTTTTTTTGAAAATAGTTGGAATGTTTTTCAAAAAATAGCTTAGGTTAAAATTAACCAATGTTTATTAAAAGAGAAAGAATTTAATTTTAGGACAAATTCTAAGATTTTAGTAGAAATATTATTAAATTGCGATATCAGAGGGATTCATCTCGAACCTGAGGAGTGAATCCCCTCTGATATCGCAATTTAATAACATTTCTACTAAAATCTTAAATTTGTCCTAAAAATTAAATTCTTTCTCTTTAATAAAAGTTTATGTTAGAAGAATTTATGTTTTACAAATAAAAGTATTTTTTTCTAGTGGAGATAATCTTCGAGTATGTAACATAACCAGTAGTAGTCGAACTAACAGTAACATGGGAAGATATAATCGATATAGCTTCGAAAGGTTACTGAAAAATATCCACTAAATGGTTGTGTCTGGTATCCAGAGGCTCAATGAAAAAGAGCCGTTTTTACCATCAAGTTTGCGTTCTTTTATTTCATTTGTTACCTGCCTATTTTCTCGATGCCATTATTTACCTCTCTGGCAACAAACCAGTGTAAGAATTTTTCTTAATGATTTAAAAAATATTCATTTTAATTGAAAGTAATGGAAGGCAGCCCAGGAGTAGTGAGGAAGAAAAAATTAACATAGGGGTGTAATTTGTTTGAATCCTTCCTCCTTTCTTTTCAAACCGACGTTTTGGAGGATTCTTCCCTCCTTCTTCAGGGTTTCAAAGGGTGAAATGAAGAAAACAATTGAAATGCTTCCTTCCTCTCCACAGCAGTGTTTAAAGTTTTCTCTTCCTTAGCAGAAGCATAGAAAAACAATTGTTTTATTTCTTTCTTTTCTTAATTATAGATAAATGACTTTGCCTATAATTAAGAAAAGGAAAGAAAAAGAATTGTTTTCTCATGTGCTTCTGCTAAGGAAAAAAGCTTTAAACACTTTCGTGGAGGAGAAGTGGAAGCATTTAATTCTTTTTCCTTCATTGACGCCTTGAAACCCTGAAGGAGAGGAAGAATCCTCCGAAACTTTCAGTTTTGAAAGGAAAGAGGAAGGAATCTAATAAATTCACACCTATTTGATATGTTAATTTTTCTTTCCTCACTATCCCTGGGCGTTCACATTACATGCAATTAAAGAGTTCTACCAGTCCGTCTCTCTGAGAGAAAATTTCGTTGCAAAATAAAATTAATCATTCTATTTATTATTAATTATACATTTCATTGCAGATTGTTACGAGTTCATCAACGAATTGCGAAGGGATTCGAAGTGTTCGAATACTATGCGAATAATGTATGGGAATTTCGAAACGATTTTGTCGATGTGATACGTTCGAAAATGAATCGTACTGAAATGCTTAACTACAAGATTGATAAAACAGGTCTCGATTTGGAGGACTACTTTAAACATTCAATTCTGGCTACAAGAGAATTCATCCTCAAAGAAATGCCAGATACTCTTCCAGCAGCTCGTCGTCATTTGCGAATGTAAGCGGTTTTCACCCTCGCACTATTAATGTCCGTGCAATGTCTCGTCTGTCTGTCTGTCAGCGTAGCACCTAAACTAAACTTCTTTGATTTCTAATGCTTTTCCACTATGTCTCGCTCTCGTTTTTTACTTTATCATCAGCAGGTGATATGGTCAAGTATTGTAATCGTTTCGAAAAAAGTGTTTTTTTTTGCTTCTTTTTTTTCGAAATTTCTCCAAAAACTGTTAAAACTATATTGACTCAAAAAATTGGGCGAAACCATGGCATTTCAGTCTATAAAAAAGTCCTAATAAGTGAACATCGAAAAAATTATATTTTTCAAGATAATAATTTTTTTGTCAAAATATCTCTCTAGTAGGTTAGTGTGTTATTCTGTTAGTCTGTTCGTTACCAAATTTTTGTAGACAAGCTAGCTCGAAATCTAGTGTGAATAACAAAACCAAATTTCACAGGTAGTTTTGGTGTATTGAGAAAATTAGAGGGGGGGGGGGTCAAAAAATAAAAATCTAGGCCATGTTGAGCAAATTCAACCAAATTTTGTATACATATCAGTGGGCCCCCAGAACACTAAAAATGCAAAACACAAACCGCCAAAAATGGGGAGGTGGAGGGGAGGAGGTTCAAAAATGAAAATCTAGGCACTTGGACCAAACTCAACCAGAAGTGTATGGCCACATCAGAACGTGTCAATTTATTTTATTATAGCAAACTGGTTGTTGCTATCTGGCCAGCTTACTATAACAACAAAACGAATTTGTCGATATCCATTCGGGTATTTGAACCCATGAGAAATAGTAGATAAATGTTTCGGGAGAATTAATCCCTTTATCAATAGAATTAAATTTCAAAAAGAAAAAAGTTGCTTTATTTAATGAATATTGAATATAAATCACACTAAACAAATAAATATTATGAAAAATAGACAATAATACAAATTGTTCTTCACGTTTCCATTAGATTCATCTAAAATCATTAAACAAATAAGTCAATCTAAGATATATGATGTGTAAATTTACACACGCATATATATATATATATATATATATATATATATATACAGGGTGGGGCATAAAGATCTACCACATTTTGAAGAGGTATAAAAAAATGAGTAAATTTAGCTAGAAAAAAACGGAATATATTTTTGAAAAGAACATAAAATATTTTTTTTTAAATCTGTTTTAAACATTATATCAGACAAAAAGGGAGGGGGTCAAAAATGAAAACTATACCCCTTTCGACCAAACTCAACCAAATTTAGTATGCATAGTTTGGTCGAAAGGGCTAGAATTTTCATTTTTGACCCCCCCTCCCCGATTTTGGGTGGTTAGTTTTTGCATTTCTAGCCTTTGGGGGTCCACAGAATATAATTAGAGGACGCCTTGAATGGAATTAACCAAATACTAATAGAAGAAATCAAAATGAAAGTAAACAAGAATAAAACCAAGGTCCTAGTATGTACAAAAAAAGAACAAACGAGACAGGAATGCATCAAAATTAACCAAGAAAACCTAGAAGGAGTTAAGGAATTCCGCTACCTAGGAAGTAAAATAACATGGGATGGGAGGAGCAAAAACGAAATTAAATCAAGAATTGCCCAAGCAAAAATGGGGTTTAATTCAAAACAAAAACTACTATGCTCCTCCTCAATCAGCTTAGCAAACAGAAAGTTGCTATTGAAGACATATGTATGGAGCATAGCCATGTACGGGTGTGAAACCTGGACAATTGGAAAAGCGGAGAGAAAGAGATTGGAGGCTTTCGAAATGTGGTGCTACAGAAGAATGATGAATATCAAATGGATGGATAAAATTACAAATGAAGAAGTTCTTGGAAAAATCGGAGAAAGAAGAACCTTGTGGAAGAGTCTGAAGAAGAGAAGGAGGTCAGATGATGGGGCACACACTGAGAGCATGGGGGACTGCTTAGGGATATCTTGGAGGGGAGGTGGGAAAGAAAAGGGGAAAGGGAAGACCCAGATTAGAATATTTCAACCAAATAATTGGGGATATGGGATGCCAGACATTTAGAGAGGTTAAACAGCTGGCGGGGGACAGAGTCGAGTGGAGACGGATTGTTGCATCAAACCAGTCTTAGGACATGTATACTCAATGATGATGATGACAGAATATGTATTCAAACTTTGGTTGAGTTTGCTCGAAAGGGCTAGAATTTTCATTTTTGAGCCCACCCTCCCTTTTTTCCTCTGATATAATGTTTAAAACACATTTTAAAAAAAATTATTTTATGATCTTTTCAAAAATATATTCAGTTTTTTCTAGCTACATTTTTTCATTTTTCTCCTCTTCAAAATCTGGTAGATCTTTATGCCCCACCCCGTATATATATAATCTCTTATATATAGATATATGGTTATTTTTATCAAGGTGAAGACAACCTCAATGATATCAACTTATCAATTTTTTCGGGTTAAGCTAGCCAAGACGAAATAGGAAAATTGTAAGATGTTATCAAAAAATGTTTTTACTATCTTCAAATTACGTTCCCGTAAGTAATTAATCTGACCAAAAACATAAATGTGAAAAAGGGGCCAAGTTCAGTACAAACGACGTTCGAGACAACGGTTACGATAGCAACGGAGTTGCTATGGTCACTTATAAAATCTCCTCACAAATTTAGCATTTTACTTAGAAAAGACTATCATCCATTCTTACTAAAGCAAGGTTAAATGAGCTATATTAAACCAACCTAAATAAATAAAACAAAAATGTATTTGTTTACTGTAGAGAAAAGTACTAATTTTACTAAAATCTTTATATAACCTTTTTTGGGGTCGTCATGGTACTTATGGTAAATTGAAATTTTTTTCCCTTATTTATTGTCACCGGGAACACAGCCAATTTAGACAGCACATCAGTATAGTGTTAGTAGTGTTAGTGAGGGAGCCGAGTTTTAGCCAGTCGAAATTTCATATGCTGGTCAGGCTCGAACCCGGGTCTCCCGCTTGAACATCGTCGTCAACGTTGCTGAAGCGGGGCCAAGGCCTTAGCCAGCTCGGACAACCCGACTCTCCAAATTGAAAATTAAATTTGATCTAAATTGGTTAAGCCATTTTTAAGATGTTTAGAAAAAACTAAAAAAAGTACTAGAATAAAGTAGGTACTAATGTTTTTGGGGCGATATGTACCAAAAGCTAATTTCATTTCAATTGGTTGAATGCTGGGGTGGAAAAAATCCTCGATGAAAAAAGGTAATATATCTACTTACTGCAAAACTTGAATGAATACTAGAATTTGTGACTTTGGTTGAGAACATAGGTTCCGTAGTCTTTACCTTAAAGACCCTTTGAACTCGGGCTTGGTGCTTTACCGATTACAATACTTTACCCATACTCGCTATGGATAAAGTAAAAAGGAGGTGGTACCAACATGTCTGAATCATCGTATATATTGTAAAAGAGATAATAATAATTCTATAATTTATTTAATTTATTCTAACATTTTGAATTTGTTTTGATTTTTTCAGAATGTGGTGGGTGGATAAAGCAACGAAAACGCTCTTCTGGTATTTGTTCCTTTGGTACTTCATGACAAATGCACCATATGTCTACGACTTGCTCGTAACATTAATCAATATGGTCAAGCCTAATTTTGATCCAATTTCTATTTCTGCAGTATAATTTATATAAAATGTCCATTATGGAAAAAATACATAAATAAGATTTTTCTATCGATATTTCAACTTTTGTAATCAGTAATAAAACGTTTGCAATCATTAATAAATGTTTATTAGAAAAGATCATCATTGTTGAAGACATGGAGGAAACAACATGTTTATCATTAATGATCGAAACTTAAAAAAAGCAATGTAGAATGGTTGTTTCTCCAGTAAAAGACGAAAATCTATGGCTATTTTGATTTCAAGTCATTTTTCTGGCTATTTATTGTAATAGAAATTTATTTTGATTGCAAATAATTTATTAATGATTGTAAAAGCTGTGTTATTGGTTGCAAAGGTCCTATTATTAATTGTAAAATTTGTGTTATTGTTTTCAAAATATGTTTTATTGATTGGAAAACTATATTGTGAATATATTGTTTTTTTAATGTTACATTATTATTAAGGTTACTTAACATATAAGTAATAATCAAAGTTACGGCTATTATTTAGGAAAAATGACTTGAAAATTATTTAAGTTAATTACTGGTTTTTAATAAAATTAAGGAGAGAATATATAATCGGACCGACGAATAAAGCGGACTTGTAAATAACACCTTACACTCTTACGTTACAAATTAGTGGCTTAATTAGGAGTTTAAAGAGAAATAGGAAGTTTCAATTATGGAAAAATAACGCATCAAAAGAAGGGACACTTCTTATCTATCTGTGAATGTAATATTATATAATTCGTTTACTTTTATAAAATTCTGAAACTAGCTTAGAGAAATAATATTTATCTGTACATTTTGAATAAAATATTATTTTATTCAGTCATTTTCATATTTCGATTCTTTACAAATGATAAAACATGTTTCCATTAATTGAAATACAAAATAAATACTGTTAATTCCTATTGGAAATAATCTAATTTTGTGAAAATAGTCCATCAATATCGATTATTTAAATAACTTTTGTTGAACGATAGAAAAGTTTCAGCCTAACCATATAGATTAAACAGTAGAATACACGATTTTTCAACACCTATTTATGGAGTTATTTTCAAGTGCTGTGGAAGGAGTCTATTGATAGATTAAGGGCAATTACCACAGTAGTGTGTACTGTGTGCAGTTACTTTAGATATAAATACCTGCAGATCTAACAAAAACTTGCCCCATCTAGTGTTTTGAGTTGATCGTAAGTCTAAAAACTATATGTAAAAGAATATCGAGGCCTTACCTTCTATGTGTTTTTAATATTTTAACAAATTTAAAATTCCCAAAATTTCCGTATAAATTGGGTTCAGTACTGGACACTGTTCCTTATTTTGGGTATTTTCAAATTTTTACTCTACCAGAGGCTCTATATGGTTCTGAAATAAATTAAAAATAAATATCCCCCAAGTTTCAAGTCTCTATCTCAATTTTAACCTGTGCAGCACAGCGATGCAAGTGAGATTTTTGGCATTGAATGATTAATTTTTAAAGATTAGAATTTTGGAGTCTATAACTTATTAACATTAAGATATTATCAGAATTTTATCTAGCTGTAGCTCCAAAATTATAATAAATCTGTAAAAATTCTGAAAGATATCTACTATAAGGATAAAGTCTACAGAGTTTCAAATTTTTGAACCATTACTTTGGCCAGAATAAAGAATTGATATTTAAATGCCAAAAACCCCATGTTATTTGGGAAAATTGCATCGCTGTTCGGCACAAGTTAGAATTGAGATAGAGGCTTGAAACTTGGGGGATAGTTTTTGTATTTATCTTGAACCATATGAGCCTCTGTCAGCGTAAAAATTCGAAAATACCCAAAATAAGGACCACTCTAGTGTGCATACAAATAATTGTAAAATCAGATTAATTGATGCAATATTAAAATGAAATAACCGTGCTAAATAAAAGAAAAATATGGTCTCAAACAAGGAACGAATTTCGATTAAAGAATGCACTTTGAATGTAATTTGAATTCATCTCTTGTTAGGGACCACATTTGTTTTATCTAATAAATTAGAAGTATTTTCTTTTGGAGATGGACTAGTAGAATTCAATGGAGAATTGTAGAAAGGTAGTCTCAGGATAACAAAAACTGGAAATTTTTTAATGGAACTTAAACAATTACGTTTCTGAGAATCTTTCCTCCTCATTCAGGGTTTCAAAAGGCTAACGAAGGAAGTTTGTAACCACCTTCTCTTTTTTGTCTCCTTTAATAGTGATTGTTATTTTCTAAAGTTATAATTCGCCATTGACATCAATGGAATTATCTGTCGGTCAATTAAATTAAAAAAATTACACTTATATATGCATTTGTATTTAATTCCTAGTAACCCATTCCCCTATTTTTAAATCATTCATCGCGATTCCCTGGATGAATGATATCTAGCTTTTATATCATTGTTTATCTGATCACTATTATTATGCATGATTGAGAGTTAATTCATAACCAAAGGTTAAAGAGCAAGACCTACGAAGAAAATAGCATTCTCTATGAGGACTATTGGTTACTTTTCGAAGCCAAATGTGATTAAAATGGAAAAAGTAGTTTGTATAATTTAAATTGTAGGCATTTCCATATATAATTACAGTTAATATAGATTTCTGGATTGTAGTTTCTTTATTGTATTATTTTATAATTTTTTGTTAACAATTAGGGGGTCTGGGGAAATTTCCCAACGGCTCTAATTGTTACCAAAAATAATATAGGAATTTTAATTAAATTTCACTTTAACAAAGGTCTTTGCGGTTTTTCAAAAAAGAAGCAAACTACTTCTTACTAAAAAAGCTTATAATTCTTTAGAAGTGAATAAAATGGAGGAGAGGACACATTTAATGAAAGTGAGGGGGGTTTGAAATTGGGGGGACATGTCATGAAGCTAGGGGTTGGTGGGCACCCCTGTATACTAGATATATTAAAAAATATTTGCTTTAAAATAGAATACATTTATTTATGATTTACTAATAAAAATGTTAGTTTATTCTATGTATACGTATAACTATACATATAATCTACGGGTAACAAAAATTTTCTCAATCAAAATTGGGTCGCGATGAAAAAAGTTTAAGAAGCTGTTTTAGGCAAACCTATTTTTACTTCTATTAGACTAGTATGAGATTCAAGGGAACATTTTCATTTTTTCTTTTTTGCTCACTGTATTAAAAAAATGAGAAAAAGTCATTTGTCTGTGTGTCCAGGATTCAGATACTCACAATAATTTAAGAATGAAAAGTCGAAGAAAGTTCGTTCTTGTGCTAAAATATTTGTATTTCCAATACTTACTTACTTACTTATCGAGGACTCGCTATGTCTCTCGACGCTTCTCTTCACCCAGTCTCCATCTTTCTCGATCCTGACTATCCTCTTCGTTTAGGTTTCTGGAGCGCATAGCCTCGTTCACGTCGTCCATCCAACATCGTCTGGAGCGACCGTTTCTCCGGTGGTGTCCATTGTAAAACCCCATTTGGGATCCTTTCCTCATCCATTCTACACATATGCCCATACCAAACCAGTTCCAATACAGGGAGCTAATTAGATTTTGGGTTTTCTAGCTTTACAGCTTCTGGTTCAAAAATAAAGAAAACATCATTTTTGGAATGAATTTATTTAGGTAATAAATCAATGTTCTAATATAGGCATAAGTGAACAATTTATTTTATATTTAAGTTTATTATTAATAAATTAAAAAGGCGTCTCTAACGTAAATAAATTTTCACTTTTTATTATTTAATAAATGCGCGAATGAGCGATTGTTTTATTACAATCTGATCAAAGAAAAAGAATAAAAATAATGGAGATCTATTCCTCTAGATCTAAGCAATTGAAAGGCTGCCAAAAATAAGTCCACACCTATTTCGGACTATTAGACTATTTCTTAATTTCTATTATTTTTATAGTCTTTTGAATCTAGGTAAGAAAATGTTAAATGGAAATGAAAAGATTTAGATATTTATCATCAAATTATTAATTCACCGAAACTGCAAACAGCACACCGAGTCTTAAAAAAGTTTCACTTTTCGTCCAATTTAAAGTTTCATACATAGATAAATGATACATACCAGTGGCGGAACTACAATACCATACTGCACCACCCCGCTACGCTTCCCAAATTTTTTGGATTTATTATTTGTTAATTATACTAAAATTGTCCCTATGTAAATTCGAATAAAATAAGCTGACGTGTTCTGATGTGGCCATCCACTTAAACTTTACCATACAACCTGGCCCCCTCACTTATATTTAATAAAATTATTTATAATCATGTAAGGGAGGGGGGTTAGTTTTTGAAATTTTAAACTTCTGGGGTCTCACTGATTATGTATACAAAATTTGGTTGAGTTTGCTCAAATGGCCTAGATTTTTAATTTTTAACCCCTTAACTTTTGGGTCGATATGCACCAAAATCTAATCAGCTCTTAATCTCAATGGACCAAAACTACGTGTCAAGTTTGGTTTCGATATTCAAACTAGTTTTTGAGCTAGCTCGTCCACAAAAATTTGATAACGCACAGACTAACGGACGAACCAGACAAACTAACAGACATTTTGACAAAACAATTATTATCTCGAAAAATATAATTTTTTCGATGTTTACTTATTAGAGCTTTTTTGTAGAGCGAAATACCATGGTTTCGCTCAATTTTTTTTAATCAAAATAGTTTCAGCCGTTTTTGAGATATTTCGAAAAAAAGAAGGAAAAAACACTTTTTTCATGGACGATTACAATACTTGACCATACCCTGTATTGTAAAGTAATAAAATGATAATCAAATATAAAAATTTTACATACAAAATAATATAGAATTTATTTAGTTTAATATCTTGATTTGATAATCTTTGTCAAAAACTGAAATATAAATAAAGAAATTCATTTTTAGCGCAATAAAGTCAAAACATTTACTAAATTTATAAATAATAAAAAATAATTAAAGTAGTAGGTACGATTTGTAAAGACAAATCGAAAATGTAATTATTTACTAGGGCAAAGTCTAGAAAGAATATTCAGAATAATTTTTTTAAAAATAGTCAAATCATTTTTTTAATTTTTTAATGTGAAATAAGTGACCCAGTATCCTTAACTCATAGTAAATCCATATTAAATAAAATATTTATTTACTCTTATCTTTATAGTCAAATCAATCAACTTCCTCTACTTTCCTATATAAGGAAGATCAGACCCTATCAAAATTATATTGACAACAAATCAAATTTAGATAAATTTTCAGTATCTTGAGTATGTAAATATACCAATAATATTAAGAAATAAAACAAATGAGCAAATAAATTAAATAAACAATTAAATAAGATTTCTAATTAGTTGAGACAATAAATATAATGGGAATATCCATATTTTTATGTGAATTTCCAAAATAAAATACGATACATGGGGTCATTCAGCGACCGCCATTTTATCATATCAATCCATTGAACGATTTCACTTTCAACTAATAAATATTATTCTCTAGAATTAATACAAATTAAAAATAAAATCAATAATTTTCAGTTTTTAATTTAAAGATTTTATTGGAAACATAGGTATTTTGTAAGTAAAACTTTTTGCTTTTCATATAACCTTAAATGATATTTTTTATTTTTTTCCGGGAGCAAATCAACTAGAAACGGCGAAAAGTTTTCTTTTTTTCTTTTTAAATATTTATTCAAATCTATTGGAATTTCATATCTGCGTATTATTTTCATTTTATCTTTTATATTAATTAATTATTTTTAGGAGATTTTTATTTTAAAGGGTAGTTTATTTGAAGTCCTATTTTAAAAACTCTAATAACTCCGTTGAAAATTTTTTTAAAAATATAGAAATTAATAGATATTATAAAACAATTAATTATGAATCATTTAATACGATTTTTAATGAAATTGATTAAGTACTTTTGGAGAAAATTGTCAAAAACCATCTGAACCATCAAAAAAACGATGTTTTTTGAAAGAACGAGATGGCTTTGAAAAAAGAGTTAAAAAGTCATATGAAACGAAACATTGACTTGTGACATGGAGGTGAATTTTAATATGTTTCTAAAACGGCGTTTCATAGACGGTTTTTCGGGGTTATTGACGATTTTCTCAAAGAAGTACTGAATCGATTTCGTTCAAAAATTAAATTAAATTATTAATAATTAATTGTTTTATAATATCTATTAATTTCATATTTTTAAAAAAATTTCAACGTAGCTATTTGAGTTTTTTTTAATTGGACTAACTACCCTTTAAAATTCACATTTCTTTATAATAATTATTTGATATAAAAGATAAATGGAAATTATACAGATATGAAATTTCAATTTGAATAAATATCTAATGAGAAAAAAATAAAACTTGGCTATTTCTAGTCGATTCCCTCCCTGAGAGAAAAAATTGAATCTTTTCATACAATTTCTTCTAAACTACAAAATTCTTAATCAAAATGCTATTTTCTTATATAATAGATACTGTAAACCTTCATTTAGATGAAATCGATAAAATAAGATCGATTTCTTTCTCATTTTGGTATGTTATATACAGAGGATGTCTCGCCATCATACTCCTTATTTGTCATTGATTCAAGTCCATCCACTCTACAATATTGGAATATTTTTTAATGAGTAAACTATTGATTTTAGAGATTTCAGTCATATTAACTTTTCTGTTTTAATTTAAATGTTTCTAATAAAGCTCATTATATAAATTTGTGTACCTCTAAGGGTTAGGCAGTGATTGTGAAATTTATGTGGAAAGTTAGATAAACCCTGCTCTAGAGGCTTAGATATTCTACAAATAAAAAACTATAATGAAAGAAAGATTTTGATATTTTAATTTATTAAAAGAAAGTTGATTATCTATAATTAGGAGCCTGGCTATGTAAGTAGCTAGAGAGGATTAAAATTTCAAAATTAATTAATTTTTTTCTTAGAAAAGGGAAACATTATTTTACAAAAATAAAAGAGGTTTAGATAAAGGGTGGCCCTAGTATTAAGGTGAATTTTTTTATTGAAATCCGAATCATCAACTAAATTCGAAATTTTATGAATTAAAAAATTTCCTTGCTAAATCATAGGGTTTGAATTTTTATATTAAAAAATATTTACAAAACTCGTAAACTATTCATTTTAGACATTTCTCTCAAATTAACTTTTCTAATAGAAATTAAATGTAGTTTAATAAAAGTCTTTATAAGAATTTGTTTACGTCAAAGTGTTAGGCAGTAATGGTGAAATTCAAGTGGAAATTGAGATAAATACTCCCTATAAAACTGAAAGATATTAATTTGCCGATGGTAATAGATTAAAATTTACAAGAAATCATAAGTTGGTGTCATCTATTAAATTCGATGGAATGGAATATTTTTAATTATATGTAAAAGGGGTTGTTTTTCACCCCTCGGGAATCGAACCCGAGTGCCAGTAACAGCAATCCGGGCCACCTGGCTCACCTCTCTGACATATGGACACGCGTATCCAATATTTAATAAAATTATTTTATAATCATGTAGGAGGGGGGTTAGTTTTTGCATTTTTAGCCTCCCATTTCGGGCGGTTAGTTTTTGCATTTTTAGACTTCTGGGGACCCACTGATTATGTATACAAAATTTGGTTGAGTTTGGTAAATGTCCAAGATTTTCATTTTTTGACCTCCCTCCCCCATTTTGGGCGGTTAGATTTTGCATTTTTAGACTTCTTGGGGTCCACTGATTATGTATACAAAATTTGGTTGAGTTTGCTCAAACGGCCTAGATTTTTAATTTTTAACCCCCTCGACCCCCCTTAATTTTGGGTCGATATGCACCAAAATCTAATCAGCTCTTAATCTTAATGGACCAAAACTACGTGTGAAATTTGGTTTCGATATTCAGACTAGTTTTTGAGCTAGCTCGTCCACAAAAATTTGATAACGCACAGCACTAACTAACGTAGACTAACTAACAGACATTTTGACAAAACAATTATTATCTCGAAAAATATAATTTTTTCGATGTTCACTTATTAGAGCTTTTTTGTAGAGCGAAATGCCATGGTTTCGCTCAATTTTTTTAATCAAAATAGTTTCAGCCGTTTTTGAGATATTTCGAAAAAAAGAAGGAAAAAACCACTTTTTTCATGGACGATTACAATACTTGACCATACCCTGTATTGTAAAGTAATAAAATGATAATCAAATATAAAAATTTTACATACAAAATAATATAGAATTTATTTAGTTTAATATCTTGATTTGATAATCTTTGTCAAAAACTGAAATATAAATAAAGAAATTCATTTTTAGCGCAACAAAGTCAAAACATTTACTAAATTTATAAATAATAAAAAATAATTAAAGTAGTAGGTACGATTTGTAAAGACAAATCGAAAATGTAATTATTTACTAGGGCAAAGTCTAGAAAGAATATTCAGAATAATTTTTTTAAAAATAGTCAAATCATTTTTTTAATTTTTTAATGTGAAATAAGTGACCCAGTATCCTTAACTCATAGTAAATCCATATTAAATAAAATATTTATTTACTCTTATCTTTATAGTCAAATCAATCAACTTCCTCTACTTTCCTATATAAGGAAGATCAGACCCTATCAAAATTATATTGACAACAAATCAAATTTAGATAAATTTTCAGTAGTCTTGAGTATGTAAATAAACCAATAATATTAAGAAATAAAACAAATGAGCAAATAAATTAAATAAACAATTAAATAAGATTTCTAATTAGTTGAGACAATAAATATAATGGGAATATCCATATTTTTATGTGAATTTCCAAAATAAAATACGATACATGGGGTCATTCAGCGACCGCCATTTTATCATATTAATCCATTGAACGATTTCACTTTCAACTAATAAATATTTTCTCTAGAATTAATACAAATTAAAAATAAAATCAATAATTTGCTGTTTTTAATTTAAAGATTTTATTGGAAACATAGGTATTTTGTAAGTAAAACTTTTTGCTTTTCATATAACCTTAAATGATATTTTTCATTTTTTTCGGGAGCAAATCAACTAGAAACGGCGAAAGTTTTCTTTTTTTCTTTTTAAATATTTATTCAAATCTATTGGAATTTCATATCTGCGTATTATTTTCATTTATCTTTTATATTAATTAATTATTTTTTAGGAGAATTTTTATTTTAAAGGGTAGTTTATTTGAAGTCCTATTTTAAAAACTCTAATAACTCCGTTGAAAAAAACACTTTTTCATGCACGACTACATCTTGACCATACCCTGTTGGTAAAGTAAAAATATTCCATTCCATCGAATTTAATAGATGACAACAACTTATGATTTCTTGCCCTAAAAAACTCATTGTTCCCCTAAAAAAATCGCAACTCCATTATTACGAGGCATACTTATGTATTTCTCATTAAATTATTTCTTTACTTCCAAAATTTGTCAATTCTACTAAAAAGTTAGTTGCTCTCTAATCGGATTACCGAAATTGAACGTTGTGGTGCTAAAAATCTTCTTGCCAAATTACCTGCATTTGGCCTCCCCCGAACTCTGCAAGTTGCTTGAGAGCTTTCTCTCAAACCGCTCTATTAAAGTCGAGGTTGACGGAATATCATCCTCGTCCTTTAATACTAATGCTGGAGTTCCTCAGGGCTCAGTCATTTCTCCCACGCTCTTTATTATCTATATTAATGACCTATTAAATCGCCCTCCAATCAATACATTGTTACGCTGACGATAGCACCCTCCACAACGCTCAATCCTTACTAGACGATCGCGCAAACATAGCCTCCTCAATAAATTCAGACTTAGCATGCTAAAAAATAGGGATCTCACGACTTGGTGAAACATCTTAATGCTGGTGAAACACAATGCTTGCCTAATTTCTAGGGCGCAGATAGGAACCTTCCGGACATTTCCTTTGATTCGAGCTCATTTGAATTTCGTAATAAAATATCATTGTTAGGTGTCTCCTTAGGTTCTGACCTCTCTTGGAATGACCATATTATCTCAGTAGCAAAGGCTGCAGCATGTAAGCTTGGCTTTCTTTTCCGAACCAAACGATTTTTCACCCCACTCAACTCCTTATATTATACAAGGCTCAAATTCGCCCCTGTCTTGAATATTGCTCGCATTTGTGGAGAGGGGCCCCCAAGTATTCTCTTGAAACCCTGGACGCAATTCAGAGACGAGCTATCAGACTGATAGGCGATCCTACATTAACTGACACTCTCGACTCCCTAGCCCATCGTAGATCTGTCTCCGCCCTTTCCCTTTTTTATAGATACTACCATGGCTTTTGTTCTGACGAAATTAAATCGATAATCCCACCAAGGGCTTCATTTGCGCGAAATACACGATTTTCTAAAACTCAACACCCCTACGCGCTTAAACTGGATACTAATCGAACAAACGCATTCGCCAATTCATTTATCCCCATGACATCTAGAGACTGGAACTCTTCCCCCGACCGTCTTTCCAGCAACTTATGACCTTCAATCTTTCAAGACCAGCATCCACAGATACCTTCGACTTCTACCCAATCACTAAATCTCCCCTTATCTTCACGTTACAAGGGTCCACCACGGACTACAGAGGTTGTACCTTCTTGGTGCAACTTCTTCTTTGCATCAGTATCTTTTATCAAAAAACCGCCCCTTACGAAAACTCCTAACTACGCCAATGGTCGCAAACACCCCATTTTGTGTCACGTAACTAAATTTTGGGGTCGAAAAAAATAAAATGACAGGCAATGAAAAAAATCATATTTGGCAGCGACCAAAAATTAATTCAAAAGTAAGCTGATGTGGTCATCCACATGACTTTATCAGACACCTGGCCCCTCTCTTATTTTCGAACCCCTCCTCTTCTCAGCCACTATCAATTTCACATAATGAGAGATTTTCATTAGGTCATATAGGGTGCATAGGCCGAAATTTGTTTAGCTTTCTTTCCTTTTTATTGACGTATATGAAAAATGTCATATTTCTTACTTTTTCACATATTAGCATACATTCACTATTTCTATGATTTAAAGTTTTAAAAGAATACAACCAAATAACTTTTGTATTCATTCATTGTTGGGGTAAAAAACTACATCTTATCTTATATTATTAAATGAAATTCTTGTATATAAAAGAATCGGTTTCTCAAAAACGCTCTAACGATTTTTTAAAAAACTGGTGTTCTTATCAAGTCTCATGAGTTATTAGTCGTGTATTTATTTTCATCCGATTGAAACAAAGAAAGGGGGTGTAATTTAGTCATGTCGCAAAATAAATATTTTAATCGTTCATATTTCGTCTTCGGAAAGTCGCAGAGCTTTGAAATTTGAAACTTAAGCTATCTAGAGGCTACAAGAAGTACCACAAGATTTTGGCTAAAATAGATGTTTACTTTCGTAAGAATGTACCCCCTGTGTTTCGCAACCATAAATCTCAAAGCTACGAAATTAGAAACTTAAGCTCGAAAGGGATACAGCAAACTTTTCCTTGAAATCGGAACACCAGTAGTGGACATTTACATGAAAGATTTTTCGTTTTTTTATTTTATCAAAAACCGCACTAACGATTTTTTAAAAAATTGGTTTAATTATTAAGTGTCACATAAGTTATTAGTTGTGTATTGATTTTAATCCGATTGAAATAAAAGAAGGGAGTGTAAATTAGGAGTGTGGTAAAATAAATATTTCAATCATTCATAAATCGTCTTCGGTAAGTCGCAGAGTTTTGAAATTTGAAACTTAAGCTATTTAGAGGCAAAAAGTTACCGAGAATCGCTCGGTGCTCCAGGCACTGATAATTATAAAACAATAGTTTATGTTTACCCATCATGTGTTCTTCATTCACTTGAAACTGCATTTTAAGAATGGTCGATTTTAAAAATTTCAGGGAGAATGGAATATCCCACGAACTCCTGGTTGTTTACTGCGAGCACCCCCCACTTATTTTCAAAACCAGGCGACTCTGCTAACAGATATACTTAATAATATTTGATGAAATATTTTAAAATGAAGTCATTCATGAATGGAATACCATTTGGGAAGTGACTTTCCTAACTGAATGGAACCTTTTAAACAATACACCCGGCATACTCAAAATAAATTGTTCAAATTTCCCCAAGTAGAATTAACTTGAAATAGGCAACAGGAAACATTGTTGTTAATTTATTTAAATAGAACATTTTAGCTTTTTTAGATCTATGAAGGTCCGGTTTTCTAAAAGTGGACCGGTCACATTACTTCCTGCTGTTATATAAATGAAATTTTTCGAAATGATCACCATGGAGAAAGTGATTGTGTAATAAACCGTAAGTTTTTTCCCTAAGATTTCATCTCTCTTTTTCTCAGCTTCGGAATAAACTTTCATTAACTATTCGTCCACCGTGAGATTGGCGGTGAATCGAAGTGACATTGCTCTTCGAGCTCAAGAGCCGAGTGTGTTTGGACGTGACACGGAGGACCCAGCAACTGCACGTGAGTCAGTCACTCAGTGATATTATTTATCTAGAAATATCGATAGATCAATTGATTATTCAAATTTAATTAATTTAATTATATTGACAGAAAATATTTTTTAATTCTTTAAAATACTTTAAATTTGGAGGTTTAAATTATCTGTGCGCAAACCTTAATCCATTAATTTAAAGACAATTTGATTTTAAAAAGATATAATGAATAAAATAACTATACTGTAAAAACAAACAAACAACCATTTACAGAAATTCTATTTTAATATTGAAAAGTTTTTGTTTTGCCGAGAGTAGCAGAGTTGTTGATTCACAAAGTGAAACAAAGAGGTTGTCACATATATATCGAAATTATATATCTGTATAGAATTTTAACTGGCTCCCAGCTAAGTAAAGATCGAAAATTTTCAATATTCATACGGTATTGAACACATGAAAAATAATATTTATAATTAAAAAAGACTGATGATGAAGACTCAAGTCTTCGAAACTATAGTCTCAAACAATAAATAATATATATATATATATATATACAGATATATAATTTCGATATATATGTGTGTATGTTTATTTGCATCAAGTAGAGGACAATCTTTGTTTTACCGAGAGTAGCAGAGTTGTTGATTCACAAAGAGAAACAAAGAGGTTGTCCTCTGCTTGATGCAAATAAACATACACACATATTATCGAAATTATATATCTGTATAGAATTTTAACTGGCTCCCAGCTAAGTAAAGATCGAAAATTTTCAATATTCATACGGTATTGACCCCATGAAAAATAATATTTATAATTAAAAAAGACTGATGATGAAGACCAAGTCTTCGAAACTATAGTCTCAAACAAATAAATAATATATATAATTTCGATATATATGTGTTTATGTTTATTTGCATCAAGCAGAGGACAACCTCTTTGTTTCTCTTTGTCTATTATAATAATCAACATTCATTAATCTGAATTGTATTTATACTATCAGAATTAAAAATTTGAGATTTTTAAGCGATTATTTTTTTCGTGATATAAATATAAATTTTCGTTGAATAAACCCCCTATTGTATAAAGTTTCCAAAGGGAATATTTAAAAATAAATAATTAACTAATATTAATTATTTAAATTTGAATAATTGATTTAGTTTAAATCAATAAAATTGAATCGGAATTGGATCAATTGTCAGAGTTTGATTCATCAGTTGGTTGGATGTCGCTGGCTCTTCGGCACTGACGAAATTATCGACCGCTTCCACGTCCTCTCCCTGACTTACGACTATTAAAGAGAGGGTGTGTGGTGGACAAAACTAGAACTTCTTCAGCGTCATCTGGGGGCGAGAAAGAGGCCTTTGGCCCATGCGCCGCTCCGATTATTCTCTGCAGAAACCCGCTTCCAGTCTGGTGAGTGTTCCTCTTCCTGATTGTCCTTCAATCAGTGCGCCACTTCTTAAGCTCGGCGAAGTTCTTGTCAGGCCGCCAGCTCTTTGATTTCTTTAAATCTTTCTTCTATCGAATCCAACCCTAAAGTTAGTGACATTGTTCTTATCGCCCTTCAGATTTGCGATGGGGTCCCGGGACTCCGACGCAGAAGCGTCTCCAATACAGCGATTTTTCTACGACACGAATATATTCGTTACCGGAGCAACCGGCTTTCTTGGTAAGGCTCTTGTCGAAAAGTTGCTGAGAGATTGCCCCGGAATTAATCGGATATACATTCTGGTTCGTCCTAAACGTGGACTTGATGTCAACGAAAGACATCGTGAACTTGTCAACAATCAGGTAAGAAATTTCAACTTTTTTCTTCATAGATATATTCCTTAAAGGAATATATAATTATATTGGCTAGCTTCTGCTTGCATTGGCAATAGGCCTCGCTATTGAATTCCAGTGGAATGAAAGCAATACGACTGGAATTGAGACAGCAGTAAGTCAACAGTTACCGTAGACGGTCATCCCTATAAAACCAATTTCTCTCTTTTGCTTAACTTCGAGTATAGGATGCTATTAACAAGCCTAGGCGCGTATTAAAATTTGATTTTGATATACTTATTTACATTTACTGTTCATTCTACATCAATCCTCCTTTTAGGATTTCATGCACCTGACCTATATATATTTTTTCCTCTTCTCGTCCTAATTGAAGGCTGCTAGCAGTTCTTTTTGTAAAGGTGTTTTTTTTAATGAAGGGAGTGCAGTTAAAACACTACTATCTTCTGCATCGCAAGATTTTTTTAATAATTAATATTGATGTTGCTGCTGGTCAATATCAACATCGATATAAGCCTTTAAATTAAATACATCGTTGATAGTTATTGGAATGACCTTGAATATATTGAGCGCTCACACGGATGGAAACCAAGCTCTTTTTCCATTGAACTAGGCTCCTTTTTTTATATATATTATACCTTAATCTGTTTACAATTATTTTTTCTAATTTTTTTCAAGATTCTTCCCCAAAATTTGTACATTATTTGGTTGGGGTGTTTATTTATTTACCCCCCCCCCCCCATTTATCCCTTTGACCTATATTTTTTGTCTCGTTTCATTCCTTTCCTGAATCTTGCTTCTATTTTACTTTCATATATTTTCTTGGGTGGCAAGTTAAGTATTTGATATTAGCCTATGTATGGGATATAAATGATCAATTTCGTTTCACAATTGTTGTAGATAAATCCAGCAGCCGTAAGTAAATTCCTACATTTTCTTGTCAATAATAATTGTGTCATTATTGTATTTATTTAGTTTAGGCTCTTGTCTTCATATATTTAAATATTTTATGTGTAGCATTTCTATTATCTCTGGGACATTTTATATACTCTCTACTCTTTTTCCTCAGTCAAAAATTTTCAATTTTTGGGCTTATTTAATTTGATAAATATCTGAAATGAGGAGAAAATAATTTTAAAGCGTTATTTCCTGTCTGGATTCCGATTTTGTAGAAAGTTCGTTCTGATGTTAAATAGAATTAATAAAGTACACTAACTGTGTTAAGTTTTAACATACTAGCTCACACCGTTCGATGACGAAAAATTGCTATATCACTTTAATGTGTGGAAAATGTAGCGAAACGTTTTCACTTTTACCTATAGTATTATTTAACTCCTAGGATTTTTCTAAATCTATCCATTTTATATTATGTCAGATTTCAACGTGGATTGAACCATTGGCTTGAAAAGTAATAGGTAGATACCATTATCGACTATTTAATTATACACAAAATATTGACTATATATTGTTTTATAAAAAATAATTGCTAATTACCAAAGGAAGGCTATGATTTAAATAGAGTTTTTTAGAAAGTTAGATAAAGTACAATGTACGAGACTAAAATAAAGATCACCTATCATATTTTGTACTGTCTAGATTCTAGATTATTTTAATAAAATTATTTTACAGTTTGCTTTAGTTCGACAAACTGTAGTAAGCTTTTGAAGTCCTAGCTAAATCGAATTTCATGTATGCGGCGTCGTTAGAACGCAGCATAATAATAAATCAATACAGATGCAGGTGAATCTTTAAACTAACACCCAAAAACAATTCAACTACTGTTTATACCTAGTTATATACAACACCGCCAGGTCAAATGAAAGTCCTAGCAACAATAATTATTTAGAATAAGTGAAAGTATAGGAATGAGTTCTTAGGAAATGGATTTTTTGAATTCTTTAATTCCAAAAAAATTATTTTAACTTTCATTTTAGAGTTCCGTTCAAAAGGAAAACGGAACCCTATATTGTTTGTCAATCTGTCCGTTTGTCAGAGCATTGTAATTCGTAAACTAAATAAGATAAAAATTTGAAATCGACAGTTTTATGTATTCATTTTTTTCGAAGTCAAAACAACATTTTAAAATTTTAATTGAATTATTATTTTGGGGAGGGTAGGATTTTATGTGGGATCAAAAATATATTATTTATTATCATGGGGTGCGAGGTATCTTCGTAAACATCTTTTTAAGTAGATTAGGATTATTTATTTTTATTTTTAGGTAGTTACTTGCGTTTAGAACTTAATATTATATAAAAGGACTGATGATGAAGGCCAACCTTCGAATCTATAGTCTCAAACAAATAAATAATATACATACATATAGTATATATATATATATATATATATATATATATATATATATATATATATATATATTTGATATATATGTGTGTATGTTTATTTGCATCAATCAAAGGACAACTTCTTTATTTCACTTCTTCTAGCCTCTAGATAGTTAACAAAGAGAAACAGAGGCTGTCTCTGCTTGATGCAAATAAACATCCACACATATATATATATAATCAAAATTATATATCTGTATATATATTATTTATTTGTTTGAGACTATAGTTTCGAAGGCTTGGCCCTCATCATCAGTCTTTTTAATTATAAATATTATTTTTCATGGGATCAGAATAGCATGGATATTGAAAATTTTTTACTGATACTGATCCCATGAAAAATAATATTTATAATTAAAAAGACTGATGATGAGGGCCAAGCCTTCGAAACTATAGTCTCACACAAATAAATAATATATATACAGATACATAATTTCGATATATTTGTGTGTATGTTTATTTGCATCAAACAGAGGACAACCTCTTTGTTTCTCTTTGTGAATCAACAACTCTGCTACTCTCGGCAAATCAGAAACTTTTCAATTAAATCTAGGTAGCTAGTTTCAAATCCCAAAGCTCTGTGACTTACCATAGAAGAGATATGAACGATTAAAATATTTATTTTGCGACACTCCTAATTACACCCTCTTCCTTTATTTCAATCGGAATAAAATTTATACACGACTAACAACTTATGACACTTGGCAAGTACATCAATTTATAAAACAAATCGTTAGTGGCGATTTTGAGAAAATTATAAAAAAACGAAAAATCTGTAATGTAAACTCCCCGTGAACCGATTTCAACCAAAAGCTTGCTTTATTCCTTCTAGCCTATATCGAATTTCGTAGCTTTGATACTTATGGTTGTGAAACACAGGGGGTACATACATACCTACGAATTGACAAATCGATTTTTGGTCACTTTTTGCCCTCTGGGGACCAGAATATCCGGTTTTATGTTCTAAATCCAGTTTAGAACTATTAAGGGCATCGATTCCTTCCACCTAGAAGTCACAAAGTGAAATCAACTTTTTTCACCTTGGAAATAGAAGCTCTTAAATTGCCAGGACCCCGGGAGGTGATCGCAAAACTTATTATATCCTACATCATTAGATGAAATAGAATATATATGTGAAAGAAAACACTTCTATATCTCTATTAATTTATTTTTTATCATTGAAAACAGATGGAGCTATTCTTCGATACCTTTACCATGTTTGTCTTGAAACCTGTGTTTAAAGAACATAAGTAGACTTGTTATTAAAATATGGCAAATGACGCTATAATCATTGAATTGTTTTAATTTTTTTAGACATTTTTTCAAAATATCAATATCCTTCAAATTTTTTGTATTTATTCACAAAATAAATTATTATTAATAGTTAATTTTCTTTTTACAGTTTTGAGGGGCGTAAATAATTGTTTAATAAAACATTAGATCTTAAAGTATATTATATCTTAATATATATATATATATATATATCTTAAATGCCAGCTTCTTTTGTCTGCCTGCCTTTATTTATTATTGTTATATATTACAGTAAATTTCAGTAGTTGTAAAAGTGTATTTTTTTCTGAGAAGTTACTTGTAATATTTTGGATTTATCTATCAATATTTTCAAATAATTTAATTTGAGAATTTGAAAATGATAAATCACCTTGAGCGCCATTGATCAGCATTGTATTATTTTTCCCAGGGGCGCACTGGAGTAAGAATTAGGCTCTGACATCCTCAACGCACTGGATTTACCATTAGGCTGATTAGGCTGAAGCCTAGTGCTGACTTTATAAGTATTCTTATATGGCTCCCTTGAATTAAGTATAAACTAGGCTCAACTGTTATTATTTGCAACAATCATCATTGTACGGGGGATTGTCATATGACGGATATAGTTAAGCGAGGTAAACGTGTATTTGTTTTACATTATTTGTTAGGTTTGTGTATTCAAAATATTTATTGAATTTTCTTTGATTAGTAAGAGATATTTCATATAGAAAATTGAGAAGCACGAATTAAACGGCAAAGAAAAAATATATATTTATTGTTCAATGTAGAAAATTGTAATTTAACTAGATTTGATATTATTTAATTTTTTAATGAATTGCAAGCGAAGTTACGATCCTATTTTTGTTGTAGAATTTTGCTTTTGTAGTACTAGTAGGTGTATTAGATATGATAAAATTTAGCTCGTTATTAAAATAACGAACAATTTTAGAAATAATAATAGTTGTAGATTTCTTTCTGTGTTCACCTTTCAATGATTATCATTTGATTATTAAATAAATACAAATGTAGGTAAAGTTTTTTTCTAAAAATATTTTTGGTGACAAGATGAAAAAAAAAACAAGATTTGAATAGTAGATCGGATGCTTTGTTGGTTGAGTTGTTTATCGAAAGAGAAGTTTTGGTTAAAAACACGTAGATTGCTCTCCATCAACCCATGGTAGGACCCGGTGGTTACCGTCACCTGCGAAGATCACCAAGACTCAATAGTAAATTTCGGGCGACGAACCCATCTTCAGGATTATCCAATGTAAACTCCTGAAGATGAGCTAGTCGTCCAAAATAAACAATATTGAGTCTTGCTGATAAGAAATATTTACCATATTTTATCATTGAAACCTACATGGTAATCTATTTTTAATTTTAATAAATAGTTTATTTGAAGATCCGCCATATTTTCAAACTTTAAAACATTTTTCTCAAAAAATGGAAAATCGTAATGTATAAATATTCTTCTAAAGGAACATTTCAAACCCCTTTTTCTATTTGATCATAGTAATTGAAATTTAACTTTTAAAAATCCAATGATTGAAGGAGACAACAAAAGAGTGTGTTGAATTATAAATTTTATTTATTTATGACGAGACTATAGTTTCGGGCTTTGCCCTCTTCATCAGTCTATTACAATATATTCACAGGAATTAATTTATGAATTTCATAAATTAATTCCTGTGATTAGATTGTAATATTCACAGGAATTAATTTATGAATTTCATAAATTAATTCCTGTGAATACATTGTAATAGACTGATGAAGAGGGCAAAGCCTCGAAACTATAGTCTCGTTATAAATAAATAAAATTTATAATTCCAGCAGAAGACACACTCTTTTATTGTCTCCTTCAATATATAAAAATTCTGCTAGTCTCGGCAAAAACTTGCAATTTAATCCAATGATTTATTAAATTATTTATTTGAATTTGAATTGACTGTCCTTTTTAACTGTTAATATAACTAGGATTGCAATCCGGAAAACCGGATCCACCATCATTAAACGTCTTCCGGATCCGTTAAATTAAAAAAAATAAATACACACCGATTTCTTGGAAAAATACTCGCGTTATTGCATGAGTAGGTATTTAAATCCGTGGAGTGTGCGACTTTTACTTAAAGTAATAATTTAAAATAGACATATATTAAAAATAAGAAGAAGTTTTAAACTCTTTATTGTGATTATAGAACCATTGATTAAACAGATTTATAATTATTGTAATAATTTCAAGAATAAGATTGCTGATGTGCTTAAATTACCTAATTCTTGTGTCTCATTTGATTAAGATTGATTTAGTTAGATTTAATATGTCACTAACTTTACAAGATATCATTAATGGCATTTGCTCTGAAATCTAGTAAGAGTGAATTTAACTGCCTGTCATTATCTTATTATTACTAATATAAAAATTACAATTTAACTAGTAATAACACTATTCTAGATTTTTATTGTTAATTCGTGATTGTACTGTGATTGACTAGTATAGTTTAAATAAAGTTGATTTCATAAGAAATTTTTATAAACTTTGTAATATACACTCAATTGAATATCTTTTATATAACTAATTTCAGAATGAAAAGGCAAAATATGTTTGATGTGGCTATCCGACAGGAGACGGTCAGATCGACAGGAATCCGGCCGGATTCGACCGGATTGAAATTGGTGCCGGATTGCAATCCCTAAACATAACGCATGTGCTGGCCTTAAAGGAAGAAGAAATTTTATTCAATTTTTTTCATCAATTGTAAAATTGAAATTTAGCTTTTTTTTCTTTTGATTTTTTGAACTTAATTGTTTTTTAATAATGATTTATAATAGAACCGTGCCTGCAAGGGATCAGTTCCCCAAAGCTAATTATAATAAAACAAAATTGAAAATATAGTAGGTAAATACTGAAATCTGATTATCTAAATTTTTTATTTGAGGTAATAGTTATTCATTCCTGGCATTTCATACAAGCAATATGACCATTTGACCTACTTCTTTTACTATTTTTTAAATGTTACAACACAAGTTCTATAATGGAAAATTGGAAATGAATAATATATATTGTGGGAAAAAGTTTAAGCAGCTCATATCTAACCTTTTTTTAAAGAATAATCTAATTAGAAATTAACTAAACAACAAGTATTTCCAATAAAATTGTAATTTTAGAAGTAAGTAAAAGTAAAGGTCGGATCGATAAATAAATAATCCATCTATAATTTCAAATAAATACATTATAAGTGTTGGATCCCTTTGTGGGATTCAACATTAACATTTTGTTTCATATACATATAAACGTATATATTTATTTTTTGCTAGTGGATCTTTCGGTGGCTACGTTTTTGTTTCTGTTCTAATCCTTATATCGTACTATCCCGTTTCATTTGCCTTGTGACCACTTGCTAGGTCTAATATCTTAAAACGCCCTCGACTCACCTTAAAATTAAGAATCATAAAGAGAAACAAAGAGGTTGTCCTCTGCATGATGCAAATAAATATAGACACATATATATTAAATATATAGATATGTATTGTATATAATTATATCTATATTTAATATATATGTGTGTATGTTTATTTGCATCAAGCAGAGGACAACCTCTTTGTTTCTCTTTATGATTCAACAACTCTGGTACTCTCGGCAAAATAAAAACTTTTCAATGAAATTAAGAAATTACTAAGACACCCACGAGTATACAAACCGCCTAGCAATATTTGGATTTGATTTTAATGGGAGTTTCGAAGTTAACCCTTTAAAAACTAAAAATGTCACTAGTGTGTAACTGACATAGATGTGTGTATGTTTAGTTGACTATCTCTAAGGGGGAAGTTTTCGTTTATTGATGAAAGGAATAATCTATTTATTGGAAGGTTGGCTCATAATGGATTGAAAATAATAAAATAATCCATTAAGAAAAATAGATAGACAGCTAGATATTAATTTGTCGGCTCCCATTTAAAGATCACAAAATAAAGAAGACATCACGAGAAGAACCGATTGGGTTGAAGTCAACTAAGACTGCAGTAGTAAGCGCATGCGCATGCGCACTCTATGAATCTTTTAATCGGGTGTGTCGAAATCATTTATTTCTATTCCATCTGTGAATAAAGCAGAGAGAAAGAACGGTTTTCAACTTGGGTGTCAATTTGGTTATATAAGCTCCAGGCGCATGTTAACATGACAAATATCTGCATTGATTTATAAAATAATTATTGACTATATACATATATATATCAAAGAAAAAAATGTTATTGATTGTTTTATAAATTAAAAAATACAAATCTTTTATAAAAAACAATCCAGAACACGTTTATTTATAAAACCAAACATGTCGGGAGAATTTCACCCTTTTTCAATGGATAAAATTTGGGAAAAAATAAAAATAAGTTGCTTTCTCTAGAATTTAGAAAGCAACACTAAGATATTAAATATTTTTATAAATAGACAATTGTACATATTGTCTTGGTGACCAGATTACCATTAATTAAAATATAAATATTTATGAAAAGTTATTTTTCTCTAAAAATGTTTTATAAAAATAATCCATATTTGACCTTTTATTGATCAAATTTTTGTTATCTAAAATTTCGATCATTTGTAAAATTTAATAAAAAAACTTGAGCAAGATGCGAGGTAGACTTCACAAAGAAGAAATAAAACAAAATTTAGTTTTGAATTCGATATATTTCGGGGATGAGCCCATCATCAGGAGTCAAAGTAAACTGATTTATATGAGTAATTGTACCATCACAGGCACTTTTCCAGTTGTACCCTGTCACGTACGTTCCCATTCTTTATTTTAGAGTAGGTATAGCTTCCCTTCAGCTGGTTCAAAACTCAATTTTTCCATTTGTCGAAAATATTAATTCTTAGAACAACTTCTCTTCTTACCTCTACTTTCCCCTCACCACATACATTTCAAAAATATTTAAAAAAAAAAAAGTGTTATTTGTAAAATTATTTTTCCATTGTATAATCAGTTTACTTTGACTTCTAATGATGGGCTCACCCCCGAAATATATCGAATTCAAAACTCAATTTTGTTTTATTTCTTTTTTGTGAAACCTGCCTCGCATCTTGCTCAAGTTTTATTATTATATTAAAATGTTTCACCTAGAACCAACACCTTAAAAGATTTTTCTAAAATTAATCTTTTTTCCAAGTTATTTTCTTTATTTTGAATTTTGAGATTAGAAAAGTCAAAATTGTGTTTTTTGGAATTTTTCATTCTTATTGAATATTCATGCTAGTAAATCCGAGATTGTAAGTATTGTTGAAAAATTCCTAATGTACAATGCTGGCTAACCATTCTATTAAACTTAAACTCAATTTTGACTTTTCTAATCCCAAAATTTTAGATAAAGAATATAACTTGGAAAAAAGATTAATTTTGGAAATGATCGAAATTTTAAATAACAAAAATTCGATTAATAAAAGTTCAGATATGGATTGTTTTTCTAATATTTATAAAAAAATTTTAGAGAAAAATAACTTTTCATAAATATTTATATTTTGATTTAAAGGTAATCTGGCCACCAAGACATAAAAATATTTAATATCTTAGTGTTGCTTTGTAAATTTTAGAGAAAGCAACTTTTTTTTCGCAAATGTTATCCTTTGAAAAAGGGAGAAATTCTCCAGAAACGTATGGTTTTTTTTAAATAAACGTGTTCTGGATTGTTTTTTTATAAAAGATTTGTACCTATATATATATATATATAAAGGATGACCGACTATTTTTCTTTTTTGATCCTCGCATGAAAATTTGTTAGTATTTGTTGTTTTAAGAACCCTTTTCAAATTTTAGCTCAATAAAAAATTTTTCAGAGATCGCTTAAGAATTTTTAAAATATCCAAAATGCAAAAAGATCTATTTTTTGTTTTTGAAATTTTTCATTTTCTATACAGAAATTGTTTCTATATGTAAAAAATAGGTAGTCATCTGAAAATTTCAGCTCAAAATATGAAAAGGTAGCTCAAGAATTTTGAAGATTTTTCACAGATTCATGTTTTCAAGAGATCTTTTAATATTAATATTCAGACTTGAGTTTTTCACTATCAATTTACAAAATAATCAGCAAAAATAGAGGACGAGAATAAAAAAAATTGTATTAAAATATATGTATTGTCATTATGGAGAATTTAATTGAAAACTTTTTCTTAGGTTCAATTATTTTTGAAGAATTTATATTTTTTATTTTCAATATTATTATTTATTTATGAAAAATTACTCTTATACCACATTACAAGTATATTATAGTTGTGCCTATTGCAAGTATGCCAGATAATAAATATTTCATGTATTCATGGTAATATATTGATAAGTTTTTATTCTTATTTTAATTGTTTATTTAATAAAAAATTCAAATCAATATACGAAGTTTATAATCAGATATCAATTTTTGTATAGGAAATAGAAATTTTCAAAAAAGAAAAAAAATTGATTTTTTTACATTTACCATAATATGAGATTTTAAAAAATTTTGAGCGACTTCTAAAAAATGTTTTATCGAGCTAAAATTTGGAGAGTGTTCTTAAAAAATGAAATACTAACAAATTTTTATTCGAGACTCAAAAAATAAAAATAGCCGGTCAAATTAGGTCAATGGGGATTAACGGTCGATGGCACGTTAGACGTTTATGGAAAACCGAACGCAGGATCTTTCGGAAAATTTAGCACTTTAAATTTTCTTACCTGTTCTATAGATCAAAATTATTTTCAGCATTGCGACGTTTCGGCTTCCATCGAAAGTCATAGCAACTTTATTTTTTTTAATGGAACACCTCGTATATTCACACGTTTTTGGAACCGCCCTTTTATTAAAATGCTTTTTTGTTAACATTGTCCTATACCTATCTCTATCGGTTTTCGAGATAAAAAATAATTTGTGTTAAATATGGTCCAAAACATGGCCCTAATAAATTTAAATAAATTAGTGCTCTCAATTCATGAAAGGTTGATATTTTGGTGATAGTTTAGACGTACCCGAAGTATTTAATTTACCCTGAAAAATCGACACCATATTATACAGGCCGTGCTAAGATTCCTATTATTTCAGTTATTCATAAAAGGGTCAAAGGTTCGTTTTTGCAAATGAGACCCCCGTATATTACTCAATAAATTGAAGGAAGGAGAAAGGTGCTTTAAGACGATATATCATATCCATATACGTAAAACATCAAGTTTTCTTAATAAAGGCATTTTTTCGCGAAAAATTACTTTGTTTGTTGACTATTTATAAGAAACTTATAAAGAGTTTATTGACGGTGTTCAAAAAATCTCCCAAAATGACCTCAAATATTTATTATTCAAACGAAGTTCTTATGAAATTATTTATTTTGTACTATAAGAACTTCGTTTGAATAATCAATATTTGCGATCATTTTGGGAGATTTTTTTGAACATCGTCAATAAACTGTTTATAAGTTACTTATAAATAGTCAACAAACTGTCATAAGCTTGATATTGCCATGGTTAGTTAAAATTAAATTCATTAAAATGTAATTTTTCACGAAAAAGCGGCTTTATTAAGAAAACTTGATGTTTTAGGTATAGGGACATGATATATCGTCTTAAAGCATTTTTCTTCGTCTTTCAATTTATTGAGTAATATACGGGGGTCTCATTTGAAAAAACGAACTTTTGACCTCTTTTATGAATAACGGAAATAATAGTAATCTTAGCACGCCCTGTATAATATGGAGTCGATTTTTCGGGGTAAATTAAATACTTCGGGTTGTGTCTAAACTACCACCAAAATATCAACTTTTCATGAATTGAGAGCACTAATTTATTTAAGTTTAATTAGGGCCATGTTTTGGACCATATTTAACACAAATTATTTTTATCTCGAAAACCGATAGAGATAGGTATAGGACAATTTAACAAAAAAGTATTTTAATAAAAGAGCGGTTCTAAAAAGGTGTTAATATACGGGGTGTTCCATTTAAAAAAATAAAATTGCTATGACTTTTCGATGGAAGCCGAAACGTCGCAATGCTGAAAATATTTTAAATAGATAGAACAGGTAAGAAAATGTAAGGTGCTAAATTTTCAGAAAAATCCTGCGTTCCGTTTTCCATAATCGTCTAACGTGCCATCGACCCTGAATCACCCGGTATATAATAGGAAGCCATCGACTTTGACATGTTGAAAGCAAACATTCTCATAGGAATCAAGGAAGTTAAGTAACATGTAATGCAGTATGTAACCGTCTACGAAACTGTGTTCTGTTGGCATGTTTGCAGCTATACTAATCTCAGTCTTGTCGCGTGCATCCCACTTTAATTAATAAGCGATACTTAAAGAGAGATAAATAATAGGAGCTGCTACCCACCTGGCTCCACTAAACGGCAATAATGAAACTCATTAAAAGTAAAAGATATTATATTTATTGGCAATTCAATCAGAAGCCTCGTCATCATAAGATGATACGTAAAAACTAAAGAACTAATTAACAATTAATTTTAAAAGTATACAATTTATTTAAAAAACTTATTTACTTAAATTTCTCACATTTTTTCCTAATAAGGTGAAATTATATAATCTATAAAAAAGAGAAATGCGCAAAATATTTCTCACTTAGATCAAGATTATCATATATTATCATTATTTGATAATAAATTTTTAAAAGTATTTCTAAAACTTGTTTTATTAAGTCATATTTCAATAAATGACTCTTAAAAATTCATTGTTTTAAAAATGTATGCAGACAAGTTCCAATGTGTCTAATAGCTAGGCGTGTAGATAGGGTCCTTTTTGACATTTCTTTTGATTCGAAGTCTTTAGAATTTTGTGTTAAATTATCAATATTGGGTGTCACTCTGGAATCTGACCTTTCTTGTAATGACCATAAGGGGACGTCCATAAATTACGACACACGAATTTCAAGATTTTTAACCCCCCCCCCCCCCCCCCCCCAATCCTGTGTCACATTCTGTCACATTTTCATTGAGCCCCTCTGTATTGTGACGTCACACTGTCACTTTTATACCCTATAATTTAATAATTGTAGAACATTTTTTATAAATTAAAGTGATTTAATATATTTTAAGTTTAATTTTTTAATTTGACTTTTGTGACATCATAATTTTTAAGATCCCCGGACCCACCTGTCACATTTTGTCACAAATCCAAGATGCCTTCTTCCCCCTTACTGGGTGACTTAATTTATGGACTGCCCCTAATACTTCTGAAGCAAAAGCTGCAGCATGTAAGCGTAAAACCGTCTTCGTCCGTTCTCTCTTTACTATACAGTTTAAAAATGGTATTTTGCTTCGTTTTTTCAAAATATCTCAAAATCGGTTGAAACTATTTTGATAAAAAATTAAGCAAAACACAGCATTTTGGTCTACAAAAAATCTCTAATGAGTGAACATCGCAAAAATTATGTTTACGAGATATTAATTATTTTGTTAAAATGTCTGTTAGTACATTAGTTAGTAATTTAGTGCGTTGACAAATCTGATGTACGGTCTAGCTCAAAAATTAGTATGAATTTCAAAACGAAATTTTCCATGTAGATTCTTTATATTGATATTAAGAGCTGATTAGATTTTGGTTGAAATCGAACCCAAAATTAAGGGGAGGGAGGGGGTTCTTAAGAAATTAAAATTATATAATTTTCAAACTATGAAAAATGAAATTTACTATAAAAAGGTCCTATAATAAATAAAAAGAGAGTAATTGTTTTTTTCGGGGACCAAAATTAGGAGGGGTTCAAAAATAGAACTATCAATATAAGTCCTAGGCCCTTTGATCGATTTGTACCAAATTTCGTATATGCACCCTATCACTGGCATCTGAATAGCCAGAAAATTTTCATGGGATTCAATCCACAAATCAAAATATTTAGTGGGAATTTATTTTTTTATTAAAAAAAAGTAGGTACCTACTTCAAGAAATTATAAAAGAACATAATTCTTGATTAGACATATGCAATATATTTAATTACGGTTAGTTTGACATAAGAAACGGTTTATCTTAGCCGTTACTCATCCCATGAGGGTTCTGACCCCCCCCCCTCCTCTCCGTGACTACGTCTCTGCACCCTATACGATCTTATGGAAATGACTCTCCATGTGAAACTAGGAGTATCCAAAGGGAATAAGGGGATCAAAAATTTCTGATAGGATAAAATTTTCACATAAAAATACTTAAATCTATTTCCATATATATTTAATTATATTCATTCAATGGGCCCAAAATTAAGAGGGAGTGTAGTTCTTTCGAAAATGATTAAAAATCATTTAATTAAATAATAATATTAAATATAAGAGAGGAACCAGATGTATGGTATAGTCATATAAAAATTATTGGCACAATTCATCTTCAGTTCAAAAAGAATGCGCATGATATAAAATCAAAAAACGTACCATATTTCCCCATTTTAAAAAACTAATGAGTTTTTTTAAATATATTTTTATTTTATACGTTTTAGTCTTTGCAATTTATAAGACATATTTTGGCTAGTTTGAGTTTGTATCAATATTTTCAAAAGGGCACAAAGAGTTGTAAATTTTATCCAGATCTGACAAAAGGCCTAGAATTTTAATATTTGCACCCCACCCTGATAAGGCTCATTCACTATTTAGAAGATTTTTGGCCCCGTCAATTGTGTGTAAATGACTTAAAAGGGCAGAGGGAACAATTTTCCTCCAGGATTTATTATATTATACAACCTATTCTTGAGTATACTAAGAGATGTTAAAATGTAAGAGAAGCTTAGATAGAGTATTAATGAACCATTTTTTTTTCTTAATTTTTTATTATTTGACTTTATACAAAAATACCACTGTATAATTTGTATTAAAAACGTTTAAAAGTTTTTTTTTTTATTTGGTTGGCTTCGAATACGAAATCTTTTTAGCCAGTTTCTATTGAGTATGATATTTTTTTCATGGGTTAGTATTAATAGTTAGTGAGGGAGCCGAGTTTTAGACGGTCAAATTTTTATTCTACTGCAAGCCAGGCCTGAACTTGGGCCTCCCGATTAAACTTCGTCATCAAGACAACGTTGTGGAAGCGGTGCTCTAGCGCGCGCGGCCACCCGACTTCCCCTTTAAAAAAAGTGACAATTCTTTTCTTTTCTTTTAATTTCGTTTATTCTTTTTTCTTAAATTTTATTTCCTCTAGACCTACATGGATGTAAGATAATGAAAAAGTAAAATGAGTGTGCTCATTTGTCTAAATATAGCTACAAATAACCAGAGCTAATCACAAAAAATATCTCTAGAGTATTTTGAGCATTTTCTTTCAACATTATTTTAAATACCTGTTTAGAAAGATCTTCTCAGCTTTAAAATGTTGATTGTCAGAAATTTCCTTAAGGGAATTTCCATTTAGGACTTTTTTCTATAGTCTTTTTACAAGGGGTGATCCGCGATTGAGAGTAAGTGTACATCTCTTTGGAAGTATTTTGGAAGTACTTGGAAATATTTGAAAGTACTTGGAAATGTTTGGAAGTACTTGGAATATTTGGAAGTACTTGGAAATATTTGGAATTACTTGGAAATATTTGGAATTACTTGGGAATATTTGGAAGTACTAGGAAATATTTGGAAGTACTTGGAAATATTTGGAAGTATTTGGAAATATTTGGAATTACTTGGAAATATTTCTAATTACTTGGAAATATTTGGAAGTACGAGTGGAAGTAGGTGTACAGCATATTAAGTCGCGGTTCGCCCCTCGGTCTTTTAAGTCATAGGCTTCCTGATATTTCGGCTTGTAGAATATAGTGATTTCGAATTTTATTTTTTTTCATTTCGGCTCCTTCGACACCTTCAAAGAATTCTGGTTTCCAAGTTTTCAATTAATATTTTTTTTTTGCATCACAATATCACTGCATATAAAAATCAGCTAACATTTTTTCTGAGTCTTTTGAAAATTTGTATTCAGCAAGTATACGCCCATTCTTTTTCTTTTGTGTTTGGGGCATCGTTTAGGGAAATATTAATCATAATATAAATATCTATATATATAAAACAGAAAAGTATGTGGATATATATGTATGTGGAAACGATCTGATTGGCCAGTGCATAGCCAATGGCAAAGCGTTAAATTATTAGAACGATTCTGATTGGTCAGATAGTGATCGTGCTTAGCCAATGTGTTAAATAAATTATTAGAACGATTCTGATTGGTCAGATAGTGATCGTGCTTAGCCAATGTGTTAAATAAATCTTTCTTTATTGTTCCTTATTGTTGAATCATTTTAATTCAGCACATTATTTCAATACTTACAGTATCATTTTAAATTTCAATTATTAAATTGGTATGAACGAGACGCTTCCCGCCAGGGGCTAGGTGACGCCGGGCCGAAGGCCCGGTCGTCAGCTAGTACTATATATAATTAAAACTTTTAAAATAAATTTTTGATTGTTTTATTGAATAAATACAAATCTTGATAAAACTCAAAAAAGCAAAAAGTTTCGGGAGCAATTCTCCCTTCATCAATTGAAAATATTTTATAAATATATTTATACACTCAAGATAAAAAAAAAACGGACACTTGATAATTTTTATTTTTAATTTTTTGATAAAATGATTTAACATAAATTTCCTCATAAAATAACCGAACCAAAATATATTGAATAATAGTAGACATAATTTAAAATGTTAACACTTTCAAAAGAGAATGAATTTAATTTTAGGACAAATTCTAAGATTTTAGTAGAAATATTATTAAATTGCGATATCAGAGGGGATTCATCTGCCCGGATATACTGCCCGGAAAGCATGTTAGTTCTCAGATTCTACTCCTGAGGGGATGAATCCCCTCTGATATCGCACTTTAATAATATCCTACTAAAATCTTAGAATTTGTCCTAAAGATTAAATTCTTTCTCTTTTAAAATACAATGGTTAATCTGAATTTGATTAACAACAAACTTGATAAAATTGATAAACTAGATAAGTCAGGGGTTTACAAATTGGACTGCGATGGATGTGATTCCTTTTATATTGGTCAGACTGGTCGTTCCTTTAAAAAACGTTATTCTGAACATGAATATGCTCTTAGCATAACAGATCTAACGATATTAATTCAGATTCTACCTCTGCTTTTGCTCTTCATTTACATTCGAAAAATCACACTGCTTCTACTTCCAATCCTACCCCAATTCATTTTGAAAGAAGTGACTTCTTCTTCTAGAATCAACAGAAATTAAATTGGCACTTATGAATAAGTTCAGTATTCTCAATAATCAATTGGACTTTGACAAAGATGTAATCATTGATTCTAATTTGGCTAAAATTAATAAATTAAAAATTGGCTCCTAAATTCGATTACATATTTGGTGTTTGTAATTTGTTTTTTGTTTTTAATTTGATTTTGTTTGTAATTTTGTTTTTAATTTTAATTTTTTTATTTTAAATAATAACATTTTGTTTATATTAAAAAGAGAAAAAAAATTTCTGAACGTACTCTTCTTTCTCAAAATTTTACTTGTTGAATGTTTTTACAAATTTGTATTCAGTTTTCATTTGAACTCCTGATGATGGGCTAATAACCCGAAATATATATCGAGTGAATCAAACTCAAAAAAAAAACATACATTTGTTTTAATATTTCCTTTTGTGAAACCTAACCTAGAAAATTCTCCTCATAAGTTACTTATAATGTTTCACCTAGAACCGACACCTAAATCCTTAAAAATTGTTAATCTGAACCTGATTTTTTGAAAAACATTCCAAGTATTTTCAAAAAAAGATGCTTAAATCTTTAGTTAACACTTTCGATTAATTCATGGGAACTTAATATTATATCAAAAAAAATAAATAAAAATAAATTTAATGAGAAATAGATCATTTATTCTTTGTCTTCGAAACTATTCATACTTTTATCGTATAGAAAGAAGCTCATATACGAGACATAAAGAAACATTTTTTTAGTTACTTAATCATTTTTTTTAATAGATAGCCGTTATAATTTTCTGTTTTTTAAAATCATTTTCATTAAGCCAAAAAAAATTAAAATACCATTTAGCTTTAGAAATAATTTTTTTAAGTCAAAATATTGAAATATTTTTTTAATATTGTAGTTATTCAATTTATCTAAAAATTATCAAGTGCCGGTTTTGATCTTGCTTTTGGGTGTATATTATATTTTAATAAATTTCAAAAAAGTGCTTAACCCCTCCTTCCTACACTTTTTGGAAGCCAGTTTACCAGAGTCAGGCAAAAAATATAATAAAATTTTTGTGAATAATTTCGAAAAGAATAAATAATATTTTATTTAAAATTTTGCTTCGTGAAAAACCAGGGGTGGCCAAGGAGCCCCTGCCATCCCCTGCATACGCCCTTGGTTGTGCTTCAAAGTGAAACAAATCTACTTTTCTTTATTTTTGGATTTTAAGCTATGCATGATGATGATTGAATTTTTTATTAGAGAAACCCCAACACTGGACAATGAAGTAGTCATGGTCTTATCATCAGCTAATAATGGACATGTTTTGTATTTTAAGGTTTTCGATAGAATCCGAGAGGAATGCCCATCAAGGCTCGACAAACTAGTCTCGATCCCTGGGGATGTGACTCAGGAATCTCTGGGTCTCTCAGTATCCGATCGACATTTACTTACTCATTGCCATGTTGTCTTTCATGCAGCAGCAACTGTCAAATTCAACGAAAAACTGGACACAGCAGTAATCATGAACACATTGGGAACTCGACGATTGATTGATCTTGTCCGGACGATGCCAAACATCAGGGTAGCTCTCCTCATTCTAATTATCTTATTACTAATCCCAAATTTTGCTCAGTTTCCACATCACAAAATCAAAAGTGATTTTCATCTTTCCAAATTCAAACCTTTAATCGGAAATATATATCTAAGTTGAATGGATTTTGACGAGGGGTGATCAGCGATTGGTAGTAGGTGTACACCTCTTGGAAGTATTTTGGAAATATTTGGAAGTACTTGGGAATATTTGGAAGTACTTGGAAATATTTGGAAGTAGTTGGAAATATTTGGAAGTGCTTGGAAATATTTGGAAGTACTAGGAAATATTTGGAAATATTTGGAAATACTTGGAAATATTTGGAATTACTTGGAAATATTTGGAAGTACTTGGAAATATTTGGAAGCGCTTGGAAATATTTGAAAGTACTTGGAAATATTTGGAAGTACTAGGAAATATTTGGAATTACTTGGAAATATTTGGAATTACTTGGAAATATTTGGAATTACTTGGGAATATTTGGAAGTACTAGGAAATATTTGGAAGTACTTGGAAATATTTGGAAGTATTTGGAAATATTTGGAATTACTTGGAAATATTTCTAATTACTTGGAAATATTTGGAAGTACAAGTGGAAGTAGGTGTACAGCATATTAAGTCGCGGTTCGCCCCTCGGATTTTGACGAGGCATTCCAAGGTTCAAAAGAGAATCTTTTTATACAAAACCGACGTTTTGGAGGCTTCTTCCCTCCTTCTTCAGGGTTTTGAAAGGTCAGTGAAGGGAATACTCCCCTCTGTCTCCTCTCTCAGTAGCAGTAACAATATTCTACATTTTTTCATTATCAGAAGAATTTAGCGTAGTGATGATTTTGAAATTTTCTCTTCTTTCCGAATCATCACTGCGCTAGATTCAGCTGATAACAAAAAAATTGTCAGAATGTTTGAAATTTACATGAAGGAGACAATAATAGAGTGTGTTCTTCTCGCTGGAAAAATACATTTTCCAGCTGATTTATAACGAGACTATAGTTTCGTTATAAATAAATTTAAAAATTTATTTTTCCAGCAGAAGACACACTCTTTATTGTCTCCTTTAATTTATAAAAATTGCTACTTTCGGCAAAAAGAAACTTTCAATATTGTTACTGCCACTGAGTGAGGAGTGTCACCTTGTATTCCCTTCACTGACCTTTCAAAACCCTGAAGAAGGAGGGAAGAAGCCTCCGAAACGTCGGTTTTGAATAAAAAGATAGATTTAATTTTCTCTCTTTTTTTTGAACTTTGGACTGTCTCATCAAAATCCATTCAATTGACTTACCAGTCCAACTCCATAAACCTCAATCGAATATATCTAAGTTTTGATTTAATAACATTAAAAATACGATTTCTAAAAGTGATCTTAAAATTTTCATTTAACTATCAAACTAACTAGAGAATTAGACTAGTGACAGAAAAAATAACTCTTGATCTATAAATTTTTTATTGGGGAATTAAGTTTCAATATATTATTTATCAGTCTCTATTTAATAATATAAATGGTCAGTATATTTGAATATTTTGGTCAATATAAATAATAAATTGAAGGAGACAATAAAAGTGAGTGTCTTCTGTTGGAAAAATTATTACACTCTTTTATTCTCTCTTTCAATTTATAAAAATTCTGCTACTCTCGGCAAAAAGAAACTTTCAATTTAATAAATAATAAAGTTAGATTAATATTTGAAGTCGTTGGTTCATTAATATTTTATTTAACTTGGTTTATCTGCCTGCCTTGGTAGAATCTTGTAATCAAATTTAGACTAATGTCTAGTGTGCCCATATTTTGCCAGGGCCCAACCTGGACATAAGACCAAAAAAAATTATAAAAAAAAACGACAAAAACTATTAGATTCTTTCATCATATATAGTCCTTATTACAATAAGCTGATGTGGCCATACACATGACTTGACCAAACACCTGGACCCTTTATTATATTTAACACTAGCTGACTCTCTTATATTTAATACCAACTGACGACCCTCCCCCCGCCCTTTTGGGTGAATAGTTTTTGCATTTATAGTCTTGTCTTGATTATGGATAGAAAATTTGAATAAGTTTGTTCCAAGGGCCTAGATTTTCATTTTTTGACCCTCCCCCACATTTTGGGTGGTTTGTTTTTGCATTTTTAGTTTCCTGGTGGTCTACAGATTTATGAATACAAAATTTGGTTGAGCTTGGTCCAAGAACCTATATTTTCATTTTTTAGCCCTCTCCACAATTTCGGACGTTAGTTTTTGCATTTTTAGTCTTCTGGGGGCCCATTGATTATGCATACAAAATTTGTTTGAGTCTGGTCCACTATTGGATTCCATTAACACTTAAATGTGTGTAATATTAGTAGTCAGCCCGAAAGCTGGTTCCACTATTAGCAGAACTGAAGAAGTTTACTAGAGAAGATGAGCTCTGATGCAGATTCTTGTTATGTTAGTTTCCTCACTAGGCTAGAAGACTATACCTCAGTTACATTAATTTTACCAGTGATAAAGTGAGACCTGCTTAGAACATGAGAGTATTAATTTAAATTTACTGTAGCCCATACCAGTCAATGTTGTGAATTGAAGAGATGGCAACGGGCACAATACTTAACTAACTATGCTTTCTAATACAATATATTTCAATTAAATAATTTTTTCTCTATTTGTAAATTATTAAATGAATAATAATAAATTTATCTTGGAAGGTTAATAATAAAATTGTTTAGGTTATAAAAAAATAGTTAAAAGGTAAGGTTTTAATATTGAGCGCCTGAGGACGCAACCCACTAATCAGAATGTGCCATTTGAATGCATAACCTTGTCTACCAGGCGGCGCTAGATTTTTTTTTAACAGAGTCTGGAGGATAGTGGTTTTTAAACTACTCTCTTTATATTTCAATAATTTTCGAAAACCTTTTGTTCATATTTCCTTAGAGCTTTTGAGAATGTGTCTATATTTTCCTAAATAGAAAGTGATTTTTTTTTTTTTTCTAAACTTAAACTTAATATAAAATATTTTAAGAGAAGAAAAAATACAAAAAGTTGTTTTTGTAGGCTCAGGCAGGATGGAGTGGCCAAATTCAATTTAAATAAGCTGACGTGTTCTGATATGGCCATCCACTTGACTTTACCATACAACCTTGGCCCCTAAAATTATTTATAATCATGTAGGGAGGGGGGTTAGTTTTTGCATTTTTAAACTTCTGGGGTCCCACTGATTATGTATACAAAATTTGGTTGAGTTTGTAAATGGCAAAGATTTTCATTTTTTAACACAAGAAATATCTATAGAGTTTAGAAAAGAAAACTTTTTTTTTATTGTACCACGAGTACTTTTCAGAACCTTTTGCCGCAATTAACAGTTCCTTATTACTTTCTATTTCTTTTAAAACGTCAGTTCACTTTTTGTTTACAGTTGAATTCGAAGAACCAAAAGTAGTCCCTTTAACACTAGGCGTTTTTTAATTTTTTTTGTAATTTTACTTCAAAACTACTCTAACGATATATTTTTAAATTGGTAGTTTTTATTAAGTATATTATGTTCTTCAATGGGTATTCTGATTTAAATTAAAGAAGCAAAGTCGATAAGACGTGTTGCAAAAATATTAAAAAATGTTTAAAACTAGTATGCTTATCAAATGGTATTTGTTCTTAATGAGCATATCTCGAATGGAATTAAAGAAGGGGAGTTGATTTTAAGAATGTTACTTAATGATGTTTTTTCCAAAAAAAATAGCTTGAATGTAATCGAAATAACTTTTGGTTTCTTTAGATTTTGATCCACATTTCAACGGCTTTCGCAAATGCAGATAGACAACATATCCCTGAGACAGTTCTCCCTGTAAATTATCACCCCAACTGGGTTATAGACCAATGTCAGAAACAATCAGTTGAAGAATTGTCAGCGAAATTAATAGGAGGCCATCCTAATACTTATACATTAACGAAATCGCTCGGAGAAAATATGGTGATTGAACATGCGGGCAATTTGCCGATTGCTATCGTCAGACCTTCTATTGGTAACTAAACATATAAATGTATTCCGTATCAAAAGAATTAATTACTAAGTCAAATATTTGTAATTTTTTTTTTAGTGACAGCTGCCTGGCGAGAACCATTTCCTGGATGGGTAGATAACATGTGTGGCACCACAGGCATCATGATTGAAATGAGTCGTGGCACGCTTCGTTCTATTATATGTAATAAGAAACTTTGTGTAGATTTAATTCCAGTAGATCTGGTAGTGAATGCAACATTGACAATTGCATGGCAAATTGGAACGTCCAGAGCAAAGTAAGACATGACCAATCGGAGCGAATTCCCACTTATATGCTTTTCATTTTCATAATTGTTATCTTCTATCTTTTATATAATAAACTCCCATATTTTAGGGTAAATATGAGCCCGTCCCTTCATATTCCGGTTTTCAATGTTACTTCTGGAGGAATGAATCCGATAAAATGGGGTCGATTTTCGGAATTAATTCTTAAATATGCAGTAAAAAATCCTACCACTTATGCCATGTGGTATCCTGGTTCCATTTTACATACAAATCGTCTTCTTCATGTTTTTCTTGATCTACTTCTTCATTACCTCCCCAATTTTGTTCTGGATATCCTCCTAAGACTTCAAGGAGCTAAGCCTATGTAAGTGCATTCTTGATATTGTTAGAATTAGTTTATTCGAATTACTAATTAAAAATTATTGAAAATTTCAGAATGATGAAGATCATGTATCGAGTACAAGCTGCCGTCATAAGTGGAAGATTTTTTGCATTAAATGAATTTGACTTTGATATCGCCAATCTGAAATCTTTACGTCAGAGTGATAAGGACCTCCACAAATTTCCTATAGATATCAAGGCTATCGATTGGGATGAATATATCAACATTTATATGTCAGGCATCAGGCAATTTGTGTTGAAAGAAAATCCAAAAACCCTTCCAAAAGCCAGGTCTAAAATGAAAAAGTATGTTTTTGGTTTGAATTTCCATAATTCTAATTTGAGAAAGTTATTCTAATATTATGTCTGTCAACAGGTTTTATTGGGCTCACCGAATACTACAGGTGCTTAGTATTCTCCTCCTTTATAAAATTATCACGTTAAGATGATAAGCTGTTGATCAAACTTTATAGTGAAGCACAAAGGAAAAATTAGAATATAATTTAGAACACTGTAGACAATTTCTTGGTAAATTTTTCATTGAGCTTCAGAGATGAATAGTTCCGAATGTACTTAGGCAGTCTTTTTTCATTGTTGATAGTATAAGGCCTAACCATCTTTTTACAATAATCTATAAGAATATTGATCAATTATTGTCTCTCTTTAACTGAATGGAATTGAATTGTTTCTAGCCCGTCTTTAGAGCCCGATTTATTATTGAAATATCGAACTTTCGGTTGAATTTCAAGTTGAAAAAATATAAAATGTAAAAATATATAATTATGTTTAATTATATAAACAAATTTATAAAAATAAAGTTAAAACAATACGAAAATAAAACAGAACACAATTTCCTATTTACTTTGTGGTTGTTTGTTATTTTAAGAATAATAATTAGTAAATAATTTCAAATTAAAAAAAATTTGTTTTAGAAGATTTTCCTGGTCCATAGCGTCCATGGTTAAATAGATTCTTCTATCAACATTTGATAATAAATAACTTCAGGAGTAATGTATTGAAATCAAATATTTTGATTAATTTTCTATTAAAACCATGGGTGGATTAACCAATAAACCATACAAATCAGCAGTTTGACCACCAAAGTTTAAACATAAAAAAAAATCTAATAAAATGAAAAAAGAAAACATTTTGGAAAGAACAATAATATTTTGGTCTATATTTTTATATCACTCTTAATATATATATATATATGAATATATAATACATATTATATATAATCTACCAAATATAAATTAGACATTTAGATTGATTATATTATCTATATATATATTATATTAGTGGTCTCTAAAATAGGGTTTGCAGGATTTATGTTTTGTTCAAAGAATGTTAGTTATATTATGAATGTATTTAACAATACTTTTTGTATAATGTCATTATATTTTATTAACATCTAAAATAAAGAATTTGGAAAAAATAAAATATCATTGAAGATTGGAGGACTGCTTCATTTATACCTTGATTTATGCCTTCGGGACCTCAAAATATTTGGAAATCCCACTAGGAAATGAAAAAACATTGGCAGAAGTAAGGAGAGAGGAGGATTGGGGGTTCAAACCCCTCTTTGGGAAAGAATATTTAATTTACAATTATTCTATAATTAAAATGTATGTATATTTTAAAAAAATTAATGTTTGAATTTCATATGTAGCATATAATATATCTTTACTTATATTTAAACACACTTAGCTAGTCGTAAGATAATTTTGGAACCTATTCCCATGGCAAAAATATACCTAGATCCCTGTCAGTGGCGGCGCCAGAGTTGGGCGAGGTGAGGCGACCGCCCAACCAAAATTGCTCTCGCCTAACCGTCCGGCCAACGTGCTAAAATGAGCAATTAAGCAAAAAAATATTGAAACACTCATTTGATAAAATTAAAAAAAGGTAAACAATTGCTCCCAAAATTATCGGCCTTATATAATAATAATAATTATTAGGGCCAGGATTCGTATGCAAATGCATATTTTTTTTTGACTATTTTAAAATCATACAAAAACATTTTTATACATGTTTTGAACGTCTCTAATGACAATATCAAAAGTTAATAGTGCATATTTTTGCATATTTCGGGTGTTTGGGAGTTTTTTTTTGCATATAAAACGTTATTGTGCATATTATGTTGTATATTTAGGGAATTAAATTGCCTAAACGCCCAAATTTGCAAATTAAGATTCTGTTTTTTTTTTTTGTTTTGGTTTTTTCTGGCTGTCAACACAATATTTTGTGAAACAAAAAAAAATATATAAGTATTTGTAGATAACAGACAAAGCTTAAGAACAAAAAACCTTGAAAAGTTGGTAATTGTGTTTCGCAATAAAAAAAAAAGTACTCTAAGCTAGAGAAACGTAGATATTGAACCATAAACATCCTGATACATCTCTCATTTCTGTTAAACTTAAGAAAATAATTTTAAACCAATCAATCAATTTTTATAAAAAATTTAATTTATTAACGCAAAAAAAAGAAGAGCACTTGACGTTTTGGGAGATTTTCCTCCCTTCATCAAAAATAAAAGAACAAAATATTCCACAACGTGAAAAACGTTCTTTTATTTTTCTTAAGGGGAAAAATTCCCAGAAAGAAAACCCTGTTCTTTTTTTAAAAAATTTATCTTTTATAAAGAATTGATTGAATGGTTTGAAACTATTTTCTAGAGTTATATATATTTATATATGTACCTAATTTACAAGTTAATAAAATGTAATATTTCCATTTTTATAAAAAGATTATTGTATAATATATTAATAATAATAAAATAAATAAATAATATTAATAACATATCTAATATTTTGATTTTGAATCTTTTATGTTTTGAATTTTTATATTTTAGGGTTTATTGTTCATATAAATTCTAGCCCTAATAATTTTACATTATACCTAGATTATTTAAAAAGAACTGAGTTATTTTGTCATTTACCTACATAATAAATAAAATATCCATATTCTATTTTACTTATTCCTGCCTATCTCATTTATTGAATTTTCGGTATGCGCAACCGATGTGGCGCCTTTGTTTTAAGTCGTTTGTCGATCGCAAGACTGTTGTATATGGAAATCAAAACAAACACCGCCCTTTCAGAACTACATTAAAGAATTAAACGTGTCAATTTTTCATCTTATTTTAAGTGGAAGGGTGTCCAAGCGAAAATAAGTTTATAAGTTCATTTATACTTTCACTATTGAGAAGGCAACTTGATTTGTATTTTGAAGCTTTTATTTAATATTCCAATAATGTTAAAACAAATTTACTTCTTTTGTTCAAGAATATTGGCGTAGGTTCAAGGTGAAACATATTTAATAAAATTAAAAAGAGATTACTAGCTAGGTTTCAAAAATAAACAAAAAATTCCATATAAACAAGATTCTCTATATCAGTGATTCTCAGCCTGGGTTCCACAAACAGAGGTTTAGGGTTCCCCACGCCTAGAGGTCAATAAAAGAAAAAATTGAAAAACAAAAATAGTAGTTAGTAGTATCAACCCTCAAAAAATTTGTCATGTAAAGAAAAAAATACTAAATTTAGAATCTAAGTATTACCTCATAGTCAAATAAAACCATTGAAACTTATGAATGCGATGAATATTACTATTATTGTCTCAGTGTTACCATTTTTGATGCTCTAAAGTTCATTAACTTTCTTAAAATTCAACGATTACGTTACATCAGTAACAAAATGTAAACATAATTTAAATGGTTTTATTATTATTTTGTTATTAATGATATACGAGCTTTTCGTACGTGCCTTCGGCATGCCCTCGAAGCCCGGCCCTCCGGGCTGGTGCCCTGGCGGGCGGCGTCTCGGTCCAAAAATTTTATTCCTCTTAATACACCACACTCCAAATGTATACCTGTAAACTCCCGAAAATACATAGTCTCTTAAAAGTTTCTCCTCATTTTCAAATAGATGAGAATATTATTTATGAGTATACAGTACATTGAATATGTAAAAAAAAACCTGTTCGATCCGAAAGGGGCATATGGGTATCCCAATGACATTTCCTAAAAAATTTAATAATAATATTATTTATGAAAATAAAAATGTTAGGTAGCTAGGTATTGTAATTTAATATGCTCCGTTTTTTGTACCCAATCTAGCAAATTTTTAAAAATCTGAATTACCCGAAATAATTCACATTTTTGATGCCCACCATCCAAATGTTTATGCCGGGTGCCGCCCATTTGAAAAGAAAAAGCTGGCGCCTCCAATGGGCAGCCGGCTGATTAGCCACCAGAAGATTTCAATTTCGGTAATCCGATTAGTAGAATTGACAAATTTTGGGAAAATTAAATAATTTAATGAGAAATACATATAGTAAGTGATCGCTCGTAATAATGGAGTTCTCTTCTGATATAAGGTGACGCCTTCCTCAGCTCCTTTTTTTGTCTTTAAAATCTTCAAACATCTCTATCTCCGTAAATAATGGTCTGAGAGCCATAAAACAAATTTGGGAGTAATGAAATAAATAAGATTTTTGAAAAATTTCTGAAACTTTTTGTCTTTAAAATCTTTATACGTCTCTATCTCCGTAAATAATGGTTTGAGAGCCTTAAAACAATCGAATTTATAAGATTTTTTAAAAATTTCTAAAAATGTTTGTCTTTAAAATCTTTTAACGTCTCTATCTCTGTAAATAATGGTCTGAGAGCCTTAAAACAATCGAATTTATAAGATTTTTTTAAAATTTCTGATTTTTTTTTGTCGAAAGTCTGACGATATAGCTAAATTTTAAATAAAAAGTGACCTTTGGTTATAGAATAGTTGATAAAAAAAAAGTTAACGTACGTTTGAGATGGGGACCAAAATGAGAAAAAGTCGCGGCGATGACAAAGCACCTCATTGGCATCGTTTCACTCTTCCATTTTTTCGTAAAACTTTCTAGAGTCCGCTGACTGAGAACAATTGCCTTCTCTCCTCGACAGGCGTAACTCGCTGCGGCGAGACCGCGTGGAACATATATTCTCATTGCCTTAAACTCGCAAATTCTCGGTGCCTATTAGCCCAGTAAATAGAGGATCCAAAAAGTGATTCAGCTTACATTAATTGCTGGAAAATATTTTTTTCTAGGATCGTTTGGTATGGTGTGGGTATGCCAAATCTAGGTTTGCAACCTCGAAAGTGTGGGGGACAACTTTTGGTGGCCGAAAAACCTCGATATTTTCGGACTTTTTCCAGTTTTTCGCTTATAACTCGAAAACGGTCCATATTTTGTAAATAACAGTCCTATAGTAAATTAAAGAGGACTAAATTTTGCGTCGATTAAAAAAAGAAATGCAAAATTGGTCAAGTAATTCGATTTTTAATGGGGATCTAAAAACAGCCCCCCGGATCACTTTTGAATACCTATCCCAAAGCTCGCACTTTTTTCGATTTTTTCCCATTTTGACCATGAAGGAGCACGTTTTCGACAAAGACCACTCTATACATTTTTAAACTAGATTAAATTTGATACAATTTAAACAAAGTTTCATCACTTAATTGGATAATGGCAATCCGTGCCGCAATGAGGTTGAAGTTTTGAAAAACTGCAATTTTTTGCAAAAAATCGCAGTTTTTCCTTCATAAAATGAAAACCACTTATCTAAGAAACTTGATTCTTATCTCATTCTGAAGGAAATCTTATTGACTTGAACGTTTATTTGGACAACTTTTTTGATAAAATTCTTAGATTTATAGATATCCAGCATTTTCCATGACGAATTTGAGGATTTGGATCAGATCCTGTCTAGAAAATGTAGGATGATCTATAAATCAAAGAGTTTTAACAAAAAAGTGGTCCAAGTAAACATTCAAGTCAACAAAATTTTCTAGATAATCAGATAGAAATCAAGTTTCTAGGATGAGTGGTTTTCATTTTATGAAGGATAAAACTGCAATATTTTTTGGAAAAAGTTTTATTTTTTCAAAAATTCAACCTCATTGCGACACGGGTTACCATTATCCAATTAATATAAAACTTTGTTTAGATTGTAGCAAATTTAATCTAGTTTAAAAATGTAAAGAGTCGTCTTTGTTGAAAACGTGATCCTTCATGGTCAAAATGGGAAAAAATCGAAAAAAGTGCGAGTTTTAGGGATATTCAAAAGTGATCCCGGGGGCTGTTTTCTGGATCCCATTAAAAATCGATCTACTGAAATTTTGCATTTCTTTTTTTTAATCGACGCGAAAATGTGTCCTCTTTAATTTACTATAGATCGATTATTTACAAAATATGAACTGTTTTCGAGTTATAAGCGAAAAACTGGAAAAAGTCCGAAAATTTCGAGTGTTTTTCGGCCGCCAAAAAGTTGTCCCCCAGATTTTCGTGGTAGCAAACTTAGATTTCTCATACCCACACCATACCAAACGATCCTAAAAAAAGTAATTTCCCACAATTAATGTAGCTGAAACCCCTTATTTACAGGGCTTTATCGGAAGATAATTTTTTTTGAATTTTTTCAATCTGTAGTTTTCTTGATTTTTTAAGCATAAAATTAATCTCTCATAGCATAAATAGTTATTGAGATATTGACTCGATTTTTCTAGGGGGTCAAGGAGTTTTTTAAGGGGGGCAATGCCCCCTTGGCCCCCCTCCTTAACTACGCGCACTGATAATTGATTAAAATTACTCTATTGTATAAAGTTTCTATGATGAGTGGTTTTCATTTTATGAAGGAAAAATCGCGATTTTTTGCCTCATTGCGGCACAGGTTACCATTATCCAATTAATATGAAACGTTGTTTAGATTGTAGTAAATTTAATCTAGTTTAAAAATGTATAGAGTTGTCTTTGCTGAAAACTTGATCCTTCTTGGTCAAAATGGTAATAAAATCGAAAAAAGTGCGAGTTTTAGGGATATTCAAAAGTGATCATGGGGGCTGTTTTTGGATCCCCATTAAAAATCGAACTACTGGACCAATTTTGCATTTCTTTTTTTTAATCGACGCGAAAATTTGTCCTCTTTAATTTACTATAGAACGGTTATTTACAAAATATGAACTGTTTTCGAGTTATAAGCGAAAAACTGGAAAAAGTCCGAAAATTTCGAGGTTTTTCGGCCGCCAAAAGTTGTCCCCCAGATTTTCGAGGTCGCAAACTTAGATTTCTCATACCCACACCATACCAAACGATCCTAAAAAAATCTTTTCCCGCAATTAATGTAAGCTGAAACCCCCCTATTTACTGGGCTATCATCGGAAGATAATTTTTTTTGAATTTTTTCAATCTGTAGTTTTCTTGATTTTTTAAGCATAAAATTAATCTCTCATAGCATAAATAGTTATTGAGATATTGACTCGATTTTTCTAGGGGGGGGGTCAAGGAGTTTTCTAGGGAGGCACATGCCTCCTTGCCCCCCCCCCCCTTAACTACGCGCATGGATAATTGATTAAAATTACTCTATTTATTTTATAAAATTTAAAAATATATTTTATTGCATTTTTATAATGAGCCGGCAAAGGTTGATGACGCAGATGCGATGGCAGCGCCCTCTCTCGGGCTGGGCGACAATCAATTAGAAATAGAATAAAGAATATATATATACAGATATATATTTTTTATATGAATGTGTGCATGTTTATTTTCATCAAGCAGAAGAAAACCTCTTTGTTTCTCTTTATGAATTCATTAGATAAAAATTTACTAAACATTCTCCGACTTTGCACAGCACAAAATTTTTTGACACAACTTTAAACTGAGCATAAGCCAATTCTAAACAAGGATTAAATATTTGCAAATTAATACATTAAAATAAAAAAAAATGGATTTAATTTTAAGGAATAGTTTCAGGGTAAATATTATTATTATTTATTTTTATAATACTATTTTGTTAAACTGTTTCAACCTTAAAAGAAAACTGTCACTAAAATTTGGTCTTTTGGAAGAGATAATCACATCCATAATCTTAATGATATCTATTATTCTATTTAAAAAAATATATCTACTCTTATTAAACGAGCAAAAATTGTTTATATATATATATAGGATCTGACTAGGTCTGGACCTCGACAAATTTAATCTTAATTGATTTTTTCTTAATTAAAGTAATTATTGATAGATGAAAATCTCAATAAAAAAGTTTGTTTAAATTTTTTTCAATTATCTTTTATTTTTAATTGGTTTTTTAATTTTAAACCCCACGAATAGGCTATAGCAAATATTAATATATATATATATATATATATATATATTAAAATTACGAATTTTTTTTTGTTTTTAATTAACAGATGTCTAAATCATAACAAAACAGGTGTGTTTACAAATAAAGTGATTGAAGTGGCTTTTTTATTATTATTTTCCTATGTATTTTTTATAATGTTTATCAATATGAACGAACTTGGGCAAATTGGTATACGAGTAAACAAATATACCCATAATATGTAGATCATTAGAAAGCTAGAAATGCAAAAACTGGGTGCGGTGGGGTGGATGTGGGTGGTGCAGTTGTGGGGATCCGGGGTGGGGCGAGGTGTGTGGTTTCGGGAGGGGGCGGTCAGCGGTTACTGTGCATCGCTCGGTGGCTCCAGGTACTTATACATTAATGATTTATAAGTATTAACAATGACTTGCTTATTATGTCTCTTGAAATCAAAATCTGTCGTCAAAACAATTTGTTGGATATATATATATATATATATATATATAGATCATGCAGGCTATTATCTGATTCAAAGAATGTCTGCCTTACTACCTCCTATTCTCTACAATAACAATATTATTCCATTCACTTGCTCAGCTAAGAATCTAGGTTTGACTGTTTCGTCCAATTTATCTTGGAAAGTTAAAACAAATAATATATGCCGTGTATGGGGCCCTTCACTCACTGAAGCGACTCTCATATCTCACGCCATATAATCTTCGCCTCACTTTAAGTAAGAGTTTATTAGCTCCCCTTTTCCAGTACTGAAACATAATCTTTTCGAATTCTCTCGACAGTAAATCGGGCAAAAGACTAGAAATAGTTTTTTTTGTGAAACCTACCTCGTATCTTACTCAAGTTTTATTATTAGACTAGAAATAGCTTTGAATTCATGCACCCGCTATGTCTTAAATCAAAAAGCACGTAGCCATCTTTCGGACCAGGATAAAAAACTCATTTTAAGGCAGTTGTTTCGCGATAATACTAGCAAAAAGTTAATGCAAGAGTATATAGAACAGACAATAAGGATTCATAAGCCAAAAACTTTTTGCTGTTTATGTACCACTACTAGCCAATCCCGTGCTCGTTTGACAAATCTGGCAACACTGTCCGAGCTTGTATATATTTTATCATAGAAATTTCAGATAAAATACATTATAAAGGTCGATTTATTAAACGAAAAGTTCTTAATAAACGATTTAAAGCTGTTACGACAATGGCTGAAGCGAAAAAATGTCAAAAAAATTACTAAAGTTAACCCACTTTTTAGGTTAAATACATGCGTTGTTGCCAGCTTGTTTTTAGTGTAAATTTTTAATTATTATCTCAGAATCTGTGTTGTAATTATGAATTAAAATTTTCTTAAAAAATGTATTGGTTATTGTTTAATGTTAGTTTAGTTTTTCATAACAATGGTAAGAAGAGTTTCTTAATTATGTATGTAAACTTTCCGATATCCCGTATAGTGCAATGTATAAGAGTGTGAAGAACTGTATCTTTGGAATTTAATATCTCCGGAACTATATTGTTCACAAATTTCGTTTTGCCACCATTCGATGCAGAAGTATTTAAATAATAATCTCTCTAAATTTCAAAAAAATCCTAAGAAAACCTATTTGGTGAAACAACTACCTTAAACACAGATCTTTCTAAATTTTACGCTTGGCGGTGTTGTGTGATTATTTATAAGCTATTAAATTCTGATAAATTCATTTGCCCGTCTTACTTAAAAAATCTATTTGTCGTCGGTCGCTCCACCAGGAAGACAACGCTAGTGCAGGTGCACTATAAAACTAAACACTTCTTTCATTCCTTCAAATTGGCGGGTGCAAGGCTTTGGAATGAACTTCCATCTAAATTTCATGCAAACCCGACTCTTGGAACTCTCAGGTTTTCGTTCTTTGTGAATCCCAATAACTGATAGTCCTTACACTTATTTCCTTTATGTCTTTTAATCTTTCTCTTCTTCCCCTTCAAAATTTGTGTATTGGTGAACTCTTTTTGCCAACTTTGTAAAATATTGTTGCTAAATTATGTATAAACACTAGGTGGGATCTAAGGTCCTATGTTTGTATACTTTGGGAAATAAATAAATAAATAAAATAAAATAAATTTCATCACAAATAACTGATAGTGCCTGGAGCACCGATATATATTTACAAGAATTGCTCATTTAATAATATAAGATTCATAATTATTAATATCTAGAGAGTTTCCTTTGTTGACCCTTTTAAACCCTGAAGAAGGAGGGACGATCGTACGAATCGTCGGGTTTTTTAAAGAGGATGAAAATGACCTAATTCTTCTATTTAGAATTTGTGGTTTTCATTCTCCTTGGGTTACCTTTGCATCATTTCAGCATTGAGTTTTACAACTTTGTCTTCAATAGAAAATATCTCTAATTAATTAAATATTACAAGTCATCGAAAAATTCATCGCAATTAATATTTAGTATCGGACACTCGGAAGACAAGAAATCAATCTATTGCTCTATGAAAATTTTCTCTTAAAGGAATTTCATTCAAAACAGAAGCTTTCTTAAATCTAATAAGTTTGCACTGTTTTTGTTCTACGCTTTCAAATAAGATAAAGCATAAAATTCTTGTGATGATATAAAATAGCAAAATTGTAGCATGTAACTCAGGTTTTGTTTTCATTATTTTTTAATAATAACTTTCGAGGAAAAAGTAGAGAATCGGGGACAAAAATCAAGAGAGAAACAAGGCTTGTTTCGGGGACGGGCAGAAATTGTCACCTTAATTTATGTTGTAGATGTTTGTGTTAAAAAATACATTTAACATTGGATAATGTGGTTTTTATCAAAGCCTTCTATTAAAATATTAAAGAAAAAACCTCCTACTCTCTTTTCCGCAATGATCTAAATTTGAATCTTATCATATTCATATATTATTAAATGAGCAATTCTTATATATATATATAAACGGCATGAGTTATTAGTCGTGTATAGATTTTTCATATATCGTCTTCGGTAAGTCGCAGAGCCTTGAAATTTGAAACTTAAGCTATTTAGGGCCGGTTGTATGTCACAAAGTCACACTGACAGTGCCTGGCATCTGATTGGCCATCCCAATCCCTCCATTTACCATCTACCCTAGTGGTAAAAAGCATTTACTTTGCGACATACAACCGGCCCTTAGAGGCAAAAGTTACCGAGCACTGCTCGGTGCTCCAGGCACTTGCAATTAAGTTCAAAACTTTGTGCATAGCCGGATGTTTCAAAAAGTTGGGGGAAAAAAATAAATTAAACTTTATTTAATTCTGGCTTCAAATAAAAATCAACCTTTTTTAGCTGAATTTAAAATTAAAAATAATATTAATATATCGCTCTCAACGAAAGCAAAAAATTAACGAGCTACGCTCGGTCCGCCACAGTGCTAATAAAATTAATTAGAGGCCGTTATAACAACTCCAACATAAATTAAAACTTTTCAATTAAATAAAAGTGTCCAGAGAGGAAAGAGAACCAAAATTAGTTTTACTCGATATTTTTAAGCTTTTACCCCTCATAACCAAGTTTTATTCTAGTTCATATTTTATTGATTTTTTTTTTCAAACAGCTTAAAACAATATTTCCAAAACGAGCTATTCATCTGACAGCGGTTGCTCACAAATCACAATCCGGTCGATATAAAATCACTCCCAAAGGGGATAAACCACTCACCTATGAAATGGCAAATCCTCCACATTATATCGCCCATAGGAAATCTTGGAATTCATGGAACACTTGTAAATAGTATTTAATAGATTACAATCGAAAATAAGAATTGTTTTAAACTAAAATATTTCATTTTAGCTAATATGGTGAATGGAATTCGTCCATCAGAATGTGCAATAGAAGATTTCTTTATCAGGAAATTTATGACTGGAACTTGGCATGGACTATTTATTTCTGAAATTATAATTAAGAGACAACATAATATAATTCGTATTGCTGGAATTGTTCGACAAGCTATAAGTACAAGGAAAATGTACTTTTTAATTGGATATTGTGAAGAAATCCTTAGTTATTGGTTACAATGTCCTATTAAATTAGAATTACAAACAGCAAATGATATCAAAGACGTTGTTTTTAAATATATATAATGTTTAAACCTTATTTATAAATACTTAATAAAAAAATAAATGTAGTATGATTTTAATCATATTTAGTTTTTATTTATTAAATTATAATTATTTTTAATAACCCTCTTGCATTCCTCTGGAATGAATATTGAACCTTGTGGAAGAGTCCGAAGAAGAGAAGAGGTCAGATGATGGGGCACACACTAAGACATGGGGGGATTGCTTTGGGATATCTTGGAGGGGGAGGTGGGAAAGAAAGGGGGAAGGACCAGATTAGAATATTTCAACCAAATAATTGGGGATATGGGATGCGAGACATTTAGGGAGGTCAAACAGCTGGCGGGGGACAGAGCCGAGTGGAGACGGGTGGTTGCGTCAAACCAGTCTTAGGACTGTATACTCAATGGTGATGATGATGATGAATAGTGAACCCTAAAAAGAGAGTAATCAAGGAATTTCCAGTAAAATTGTTCAGTGAAAAGAGGGGGAATTGGATATTGTCCAAGAGGCTAAGAAGAATTTATTTTACAAGATGGAAAAAAATGCAATCGTTTTGGATAAATTCGTTTTATTATATATTATCGTTTTATCATATCCAAAAAAAAATAAAAAACATACTCGTTAAGATTTTAGACGCCCAGAAGCCAATGCGGTCAAGTCCATGAAACAACAATCAATTGTTTTTTTTTAAATCCCTTCCCCCATAAGAAAATATATTCAGAATATATAAAAAATAGTACTACTAAGAATTAACCTAATTTATTAGATAAGAATTTACCAAATATAGAAATTTTCCATTAGTGGACTTAACCGCATTGGTTTCTGAGCAACACATTTAATAAAAAGATTTAACAATAACTTTATAAATAAATATTTTGTTTAATATATATAATTTCAATAGTAATAATAAAAATCTCAAGCATAAGCATATAATAATATAAATATATATTCTAAAATATTAAATTTCATAAAATAGTCATTTGATTTAATAAAAATTGTAAAATAGTAATTCAATATGTATATATAAATACTTTAAACGATACCTTTGATTGAATTTTTAAATAGTGGATAAATAGTGAATATTTTTAAAAATTAATGATGCAAAAAAATCATTTAAATGAGTAATGTTTATCAGTTCCATTTAATAATAAGTGTTATGAATAAGTCGAAAAATTAAAAAGTTTTTTATTAACACGATTTAACAAATTGCGATCATCAATTAATTATTAAAATAATAATCGAATTCTGGTGGTCACATTAATGATTTATAAATTAAAACCCTCCTGGTGAATACAGAAATACTTCTATTTCCGAAGCCGTTTTCTAGTGTTAAATATCTAAAACTAGTTGAAAAGATCTCTGAATAGGAAAATGTCCTTGATTTTATTAATTTTTTTTTTTTACAATTATTGTTCTAGCCCGAAAAAAAATACCAAATCAATTAATCGATATGATGATTGCGTGCTCTTGACTTAACAGGAACGAGATAATTACCCTTGGATCCCTAAATCTATTTAATTAATAATTAAAAATAGTTTTTTTTTCTTTTTTAATTTATCTTTCAATATATATTTCTAGGTATATTATGTAAAAAAAAACATATATATATATATATATATAAAATTGAAAAAACATATATATATTTTTCAATTTTTTCTGGAATGGTTTGAAGATTTTTCAATATATTAATAAAATGTTCTTTTCAAAGGGAAAGGCCAGCATAAAAGCGCTTCCAAGCTAGACCTCTCTACTTGGACCTTTTAAGAGGTCTCACTCAATATTATAGTTGTAGATCAAAAAAATCCATTACATATTGTTGCTATGGTTTCAGGGTTACTCTAATGGGATGAGAACCCACCATGTCAGCTTTCTCGCATCCAAGCCTTTTGTCCCTTAAACGTTCAACCTGTTTTCGGTTTTTGGTTCGTTAATTTGGTCTATTTAGAGTGATCTTGAAGTAAACTAATAAATACAATTTTACACAAATGTTAATCAAATTAATTACGTTAATCAAAAAAAAGTCGGAGGGCGTAAAAGAAAATATTTCGCCTTGGGCTTCTGGAAGTATAAATGCAGCCCAGAATGCTCCCTAATAATTCAAAAAATATAGTTATTTTCAAATAAGCATTTATTTTTTCAACTGTATTAGTGAGAATATTATTTTTAAATTTATTTATATATAATGAATAATTTTTTAAATTGAATGAAAATAAATATTTAAGATTAAAAATATAGAGAGAATAAAAATATAAAATTTGATATTTAACAATTTATTTCTCGAAAATTTGATCCTTTTAATATCAGAGAAAGAGAGCAGATATTCTCACTTGATAATTGCGAGTGTCGATGGGTTATGAATTTTGTTTTTAAATATGTTTACAATAAAATAATAAATTTAAAAATCAATAAATCATTTTCTTTTTGTAAATATGAGTACTGTATAAGAGTTTATGAGGGAGAATTTCGGAATGGTTTATAAAATTGTTAAATTAATAAACTTTGGAGTTTTACTATTGTTCTTAGTTGAAGTGCCATCCCATATTACTACAAGTCCCTCTTCATCCGATGCATATAAATGATGACAATCATGAGAATAGATAATGCTAGAAAAAAAAATATAAAAATAAGAAAAAAGAATTTAAAATAGACTAATTAAAAATTTAATACCTAATTATAGCTGCAGTCAATGATGAGTGAATAATTTCTCGTATGAGAGTCATATCCCAGGTACTCCATAATCTAGAATTAAATATTCATAATACAGGGAAAATTAAGTAATAAAAATAATAATAAAATTAAATTGATTTGATTTTTGATTTTGAAAGACTCAGATTGAAAAATGCTGTGTTTGGGATCTGAGCTCATGATCTTTTAGGTTTATATATTTCTAAATTTTTTTCAAACAAATTTATATTTTTAAATTTATAATTTTCTCATTAATATATCAAAAAATAATTAATACATTAACGAGAATTGTTTTTGATCGCGCTTTTTAAACAAGATATATATCAATTAATAGCAAACACCTAACACACGTGTTAACAGATCTAGCGCGCTGGACTGGGAGATTGAAGATATAACATCTCAGATTTCAAATTCATTTGGTGATCCATATCAGTGTTTGATATAAAAAGCGTCATGCGGGCTAAACGCGAAATGATGCTGGATGGATCATCTCTTTTTCATTCTCTCTTGGTCCAATCTTAAAGACTCAGCAGACTCCAATAGCCTCAACCAGCAGTAGTCTCGCGATGTATATCTTGTTTAAAAAGCGCGATCAAAAACAATTCTCGTTAATGTGTTAATTATTCTTTGATATATTAATGGGAAAATTATAAATATATTTAACTTCATTATTTCAAGTTAGAAATATATAAATTCGGATATTATTTTCACTTAATATTTGACAAAAATCACCTGCTTTCGATTCGCGATCGAATCAAATACAGAAAACTTTTGATTTATATTTTTATGTATACAGAGAATGTATTTTGTTTCTCTCTACCTTATGGTTCCATTGATGAATCCAGTTGCTATCACGTTAACAGAGATGCCCTCTGGAGCATTCGAGAAGCAAACCGATGTGATTTGATCAGGCGTAGTAATACTTTCAATAAGAGAGGCATTAATGGTATGCAATCTAAGAGAGCTGCCTGGCTCAGTATGACTTACAGTAACAATATCTCCCGATGTATCACTTACGGAGACTAAAGCCACAGGTAAACTGACAGCATTCAGAGAGCGGACATAACTTAATCTAAAAAAATATTCATAGTTAATTTAAAAAATGTATTATTATTTATTTGCTAAGTAAAGAGCAACTTTTTCAAAGGATAGCGTTCTAAAAATTATTAAAACAATTTATATAGAATTTTGAGTTTCACTCTCTTACATCCCATGTGGTCCTTATTGAGGAGCCTGCAATGTAATGTCAATATCGAAAATTGCTGACCTGTTTGGGACTCGAATTCGAACTCACTCGCTTAGGTAATTTAGCATGCTGTCTACCAACAACTAGGCTACAATCTCTTCTCAAATTCATTATTTTATTTAATTATCAAATAAAAAAAAAAAAAAATTATTCACAAAGTACTAAGAAATGTAAGTTACTAACTTATTGAGATCCCAAATAATTGCTGTACCATCCTGACTAGTAGATACAGCTATGCTGAAAGGAGGGCACAAATGTATGGCCATGATGGAACCAAAATGTCCTAGAAGAGTAATAGGCCCTCTTTCGAATGCAAGTTGTCCCCTTTCAGGTCGAAATCGAAAACGATAAACCATTATTTTCCCCGAATTGAAACCTGCCCAAAGTTGAGGGCAATCTGGAGTTGATACACAAAGGTTTACCTGTTCCAAATTATAAATAATAAGGGATATTAGATTAAATGAATAACACTACTGCTTTCAAATGAATAAAAATAATTATCATTAAATCAAATGATTAAAAAATAACTATTTAAATAAAAATTTGATATTTAATAAAGATATAATAATGAAGCAAAGGGAAAAATAGATATTGTTTCTAGGTGTAAATGAAACAATAAATTTGTAGCATTCTAATCAAGGTTCAGTTAGAAAAGTCTGGGGAATGACGGACTTTCATTCAGAAGCCGAAGCAAATAGAACAGCTCTAAACACCTGAGTTCCGTCCTCAATCCTATTCTAAAATAAATTTTTCAGCAGGTTTCTAGAAAAGTTTTAATTGAAAAGTTTCTGTTTTGCCGAGATAGCAGAAGTTGTTGAATTACAAAGAGAAACAAAGAGGTTGTCTTCTGCTTGATGCAAATAAACATACACACCTATATATCGAAATGATATATCTGTATATATATATTATTTATTTGTTTGACACTATAGTTTCGAAGGCTTGGCCCTCATCATCAGTCTTTTTAATTATAAATATTATTTTTTCATTAAAACAGCATCGCATGAATATTGAAAAAAATTTCTTTCTTCTAAACTGAATAGCCAGGTAGAATTTATTTAATTGAAAAGTTTTTGTTTATTTGCATCAAGCAGAAGACAACCTCTTTGTTTCTCTTTGTGTTTCTAGAAAAGGATGCAACTTCTCCGTTCCCCGAACTTTTAAAAACTGAACCTCGGCTAGAAGGCTGCAAATTAATAATAATTATTAAAATAATTAATTTGAAAAATAGTAATTTATGTACCGGATCTAATGAAGAATAACTAAATATACACCATGGTGATTGGTCTTTTTTAAGCTTGACACGAACAATACCATCTGGATAGGCCCATGATACAATAGCAATACTCATAATTGAGATAGAAGTTCCCAAATTGGATCCTAAAACAGAAAGTATTATATTTCATGACTATTTTGGGAGATTTAAAATTTAAAAAAATTAATTTACCCTTCTCTTTCGCATATGATACAAGTAAAGTTGTGTTTTGGGGTATTCCGAATACATCATTGGTGCTTAATTCAATAAACTTTGCTATTGGGCTGGGTTGCATATGTTTTCTAACAATATTTGGTTCAATTTCAGATGGAGAACCAACATAAGAGCCCCAAGATAAACCCTTGACACCTTTAATTACATCTGGCTGTAAACAAATATAATATTAAGAAATGTGACAAAACAAAATCGAAAAAAAAAAAATATTCTTACGATATGTGAAGAAACATGCAGCGAATCTAAATTTTGTATTATCATGGGATGAGGTGCTCTGAATAATTGACGAGGTGTTTGTCCATAAGTCCGAACCATCGTCTCCCAAGCACTACGTTCTACTGGATCTTCTATAGACTCCACATCGAAACCGTAATAGGTCTTAAATAAATAATTTGATATATAATAAGGTTTACAAAAGAAAACAATAGATTTTTTTTAATTTATTTACCGCAGGGTGAAAAACATTTATTGCTTCCACTGCAGGTTTTCCTGTTTGCCGAAATCCAAAAACCAGATCAATCCAGTGGGGGAGAAGTTCACGAACCAAAGGGGCTTCCAAAGATTGTCGATGAACTAGAATAAAAAGTCGTGGATCATCTTGACACCATTGAGGAAGTTTCACATTATGAACCCGTTCTCCGTTCTGACGCATTCCAAAATCGAAACCTGATAAAATATTTTGTTTAGCTTTAGAAATAAATATAAATGTTCGATATATACAGGGTGGGCCACGGGAACCAACATTTTTGGAATAGACACCACTCGGCAAGTAGAGGGGATAGGGTTACATTCCAATCATCTGATTGTACCATTCAGCGTTCACCATGGCTCATTGGAAGTTGGATCAGGGTGGGCCACGGGAATAGGACTATTTCAAAATGAGCAGTACGCATTCAATTTTTGTGTTACAATCATTTTATTTTCACCAAAAAGCAGCTTAGGTATGGAAAATCACATCATTCATATGCCGAGCATCTTGCTGAACACAAGAGGCGAGACGGTACACAAAGTTCTGATGGACTCTCTGCAACATCTCTCCATCAATAGACAGAATTTCAAGGCGAATTGATTTCTTGAGCTCTTCAAGTGTATTCGGCTTGCCTTCATAAACTTAACTCTTCAGGTAGCCCCAAAGGAAAGTCAATTAAAGTTAGATCTGGTGACCTAGAGGGCCAGGGGATATCGCCGAACCCGAAAATTACCCTCTGGGCCGCTGAAAGTGATTCTCCATTACGCACAAAACTTTCAGAAGCAAAAACGCGGTGCTCCAACTTCCAATGAGCCATGGTGAACACTGAATGGTACAATCAGAGGATTGGAATGCGACCCTCGCCAGCTTTCTATCCTCTACTTGCAGAGTACAGCCTATTCCAAAAACGTCCGGTTCCCGTGGCTCGCTCTGTATATATATATATATATATATATATATATATATATATATATATATATATATATATATATATATATATATATATATATATACATAGATATTCATCTAGAATAACACCTTCAAAATTAATCAAAAATTCTGGGAGATAAAAAAACTCTGGAATAAGTTCTTTTACATCAGTTGTAGACTCTGAGCTTGTTAGTTTCCATGTAGTATGTAAAGAATGAAAAGTCCGATCAGGTAAATCAAAATTATTATCTAAAAGAGAACAAAAACAATAAATGTAATAAATTATTCAGAGATCAGTGATTGATTAAAAAGAAAAGTTCACCTTGGTAAGTTAAAAACATTTTAGTAAATGGGGGTAATCGAACAAGAAAGTGCAAAATAGTGCCAGAATTAGAATAATGAGATCCATAATGAAAAGGTTCTGTATTCACAGAAGCTTTAAGATTTCCTTGGGCAATTTCATTTTTGAGATACTAAAAAAAATGCGTTTTTTAAATTAATATTAAAATAAAAAAATTATATAAATCGTGGCATCACATCAATCTTGACTTACGTTATAATTGCTAATATAATGTTGTTCATTTTGTTTGTTTTGAACAGCCATGGGCTTTTTAAAATTTCTACAAAAAAAAGTACATTTTTAAATAGATTAAATATATATATCTTATATAATTGAGTTTGAACATACCTGAAAACTTTAGGATTATTTAGGTCAAGTTCTTTACTAGTATAATCGGCTAAAACAAAGGGAAAGACTGGATATTGCATTAGATCATTATAAGAACGACCAGCCATTTTATTTAGATGAGTCAAATATTCCCAATTCGTAAGGAGGCCCTCCCTCCAAAGATGAACTGCATCTGTCAGACTATCATTAGCTACTCTGTTTGGAAGAGAGCAGTCGCTCAGAACAGAGACAAATCTATCCCTCTCCTGTAGAAAGCATAGAGCAATTAATTAAAAATTCAATTTTTCATTTGCTAGTTCATGTGTATATACTAAATACTATATATGTATATACCGGGTGAGTTTTTTTTATCTTGAGACAGTCTTATAACTCAAAAACAGTGCATTATATGAAAAAAAGTTTCAAATAAAAGTTTATTTATATCGAGGGGAAACTAAACTAAGCTATTGTTTGTCGATCTAGAACAAGCTTTCATGGGTATTTTAAGGTCAAGTTCTGTTTTTTAAATAGAAACCTATATATTTCCTTACATATTCATAATCTACAAAAAAACTGAACAACTTTTATAAGAACTATTTTTTTATCCGACATCAAATAAACAAAATATTAAATCAATTATTAGATCTCAAAAAAATCCTAATAATTATTTTTAACAATTATTCAACTTAATTATCAAATAATAATGATTAAATAATTAATTATTGAATAAATATTTATTAAATCGAAAAGTCACAACAATGAAAATAAGTGTTTATAATGATTTTAAAACTTCGTTATACACAGATTTAAGAGATTATTTTCTACTTTAATAGAACTATTTAAAATTCTTTAGCTTAAAAAAGTTTATTTCTCGTGTCAATCCAGTAGATAGTTATATCAAATTATCATAGTAAAAATGGAGCATTTTTTGTTGAAGAGAGAATTGAAATGGTCTTAATTTATGGTGAATGTGGAAGAAGTGTTATGGGGCTGCCATTGAAATGGATGCCGAGCATTTTCCTGATAGGAATACACCCTCCCAAGCTTCATTTTATAGTGAAGAAAAAGGCTACGAAGAAACTAAAAACAGGCCAAAAAACGAAATTGGAACTGGAATTCATCCAGATGACTTGAGATAACATTTTGGAATGTCACAGAACAGTGTTGAAAAGTTATTAAATTATTTATTATATATTTGATCATTATTATTTGATAATTAAGTTGAATAATTGTTAAAAATAATTATTAGGATTTTTTTGAGATCTAATAATTGATTCAATATTTTGTTTATTTGATGTCGGATAAAAAAATAGTTCTTATAAAAGTTGTTCAGTTTTTTTTGTAGATTATGAATATGTAAAGAAATATATAGGTTTCTATTTAAAAAACAGAACTTGACCTTAAAATACCCTTGAAAGCTTGTTCTAGATCGACAAACAATAGCGTAGTTTAGTTTCCCCTCGATATAAATAAACTTTTATTTGAAACTTTTTTCATACAATGCACTGTTTTTGAGTTATAAGGCTGTCTCAAGATAAAAAAACTCATCCGGTATATTCTACTTTAGACCACCTTAAGGAGGTTCGGGACAGCAGCTCTATTTGGTTGATCTACGAAAAAATCTTTTATATTTCTGCAAAGTGATAACTTCTGCCTAGTAAATTTTTTATAAAAAAAATTGTTAATAATGAGGTTATTTTCGAATATAAATCTTTGTTTTGATAATATTAATAAAAAGAATAGTGAGATAATTTTTTTTCATTATAAAAACATTTATTTAACACAAAAACGATTTCAAGAAATAGAGTCGGAATTCTACACTAGTGATTTTGTTATATTCTGTTGGCTGCAAATAACTTTTTTTTTTTTTTTACATTTATGAATAACTAATTAACTAGACTGTCAAATCTATTGAAAAATGTATCATTCAATTCATAAAAGTTGAATTATTGATCTGTATAAATTTGTTGAAAATGGTATAATTTGTATAGAAGTTATAGTCCTTTTAAAAGCTCGGTCCATTTACTTCCATGTTAAAAGGACAATTTTCAATAATTTATTTCTCGGTAATGTGACAGACGATCAACTTCAAATTTCAGGAATAAATATTTAATACATCAATGATTTGATGGTAAAAATTTTAGAATATTCTTATAAAAATGATAAACAGTCCCGAACTCCCTTAATCTATTAAATATACAACGTTTCAATCCCTAATTCTGAGACGTTTTCAAATGTTGATTATGCAGTAAATATTAATTATCATGCTAGTATAGCAGGACACAAAAAGTGAATTTAGATAATTTCAAAAGTGAAAAGAATTAATGAGAAATGAAAATAATACTAACCACAGCCGAATCGAAAGCTATTAGATAGGTTTTTCCATTTAAAAGAAATATCTCGATCGCACGTTCTTGTAATTGGAAGCGCCTATTATGTATTTCTTTGACATCTTCAAAATGCCAGAATGTAGATGATATATCAAAAACACAACCAGAATTTTGTTGCTAGAAATAAAATAAAAATTTAGGTTTATAAATAGTTTATTGTAGAAAGTGAATCGACAACTAGGAATAAAATACCTGGGAAAGTTCAGAGGCTCCTGGACTTAAGTCATCATGAACAAAATAAATGCAGGTTTCCCCTATAAGAAGTTCCCCAGGAAGATCGTTGGCAGGGGTTACAATTCGTGCGGTTGTCATATGACGAATTTTCTCATTAGTGTGAAGTCGTTCTATTAACACGGATGAAGTCGATGGAGAATTAGTAGTAGAGGAATTGACTTCCTCCCCAGAGATGAAAAGATAAGATAATGGGCTTGGCATTTCACTGGAAGCTACAAACAATGAAGTCAATTAATTAATTAATTAATTTTATATGAGAAGAAAACAAATTTAAAAGAATACCTAATTTATCTTGAAATTCTGGCATCAAGTATTTATCTTTGAGTTTCAAATGACAACGTTGAAGACGATTGCGAATTCTAGCAGGACCCTCAGTAGAATCCAATTCCCATGAACTAGTATATAAAAATTCATTTATAAATAGAAAATAAATAATACAAGTATTAATTCAAGTTGTTAATGATGTATTAATAGCAATTGTCATTGACTAATAACGGAATAATAAATATATTATTCCGTTATTAGATATATATATATATATATATATCAGTGGCGGGCGGTGACTTTTCAACCAAGGGATGCTGTCCAAAATAAACCCTTAATTTTTTTTAAATTTTATTTTTTGTTCGCTCCTTTTTTGCAAATTTCTTCGAATACGGCACCATAGGATTTTTACGTTATTTTTAAATTTAAAATTAGAAGTATGAAAATACTCTGAATGTTTTGAAATTTTGGGGATGCGCCGTCCACAGCATCCATGGACCGCACGCCACTGATATATATCTATATATATATAACTACATATATATACCGGGTGAATTTTTTATCTTGAGACAGTCTTATAACTCAAAAACACTGCATTATATGGAAAAAAGTTTCAAATAAAAGTTTATTTATATCGGGGGGAAACTAAACTACGCTATTGTTTGTCGACCTAGAACAAGCTTTCAAGGGTATTTCAATGTCAAGTTGTGTTTCTAAATAGAACCCTATATTTTTCTTTACGTCACCATATATTCTACAATAAAAAAACTGCGAACAACTTTCATAAGAACTATTTTTTATACGACATCAAATAAACAAAATACATGAATCAATTAGATCTCAAAAAAATCTTAATAATTATTTTATACAATTATATAACTTAATTATCAAATAATAATGATTGAATAATTAATTAATAAATAAATAATCATTAAATCGAGAGTCACAACAATGAAAATAAGTGTTTATAATGATATTAAAACTTTGTTATACTCAGATTTAAGAGATTATTTTTCTACCTAATACAACTACTTAAAATTCTTGAGTTTAAAAAGGTTTATTTCTCAAGTGTTAATCCAGTAGATATTATTATATATATATATTATATTTTATTACTATAGGAAAAGATTAAGATGATGGATGATTTTGATTATGTTTGGCTAGAAGGGTTAGTTGGAAAGAGATTTGCCGGGCTTGGAAGGGAGATGATCTTCAGAGATTATAATCTCTATTGGCGGCTTTAGAGCCAGTTGAAAAATGCTATTTTAAATAAGAATTTGCACTAGGCAGTTGAAAATATACTTTTAACAAAATAATGGCACTAGGCCCGCATTTATTGCTTCTTCGTTACAGAACGTGTATACAAATTACTTCTTCGACACAAGCTGTTTCGTTCCAAATCGTTCCAAGGTTATCAGTCACCCCGGAGAGCTGCTCATTCAATGAGTTTCAACAAGTGACAACTCACACATTACAACTGAATTCGCTTCGAGGAGCTGGCTTCTTTTATAACCTAATTAGCTCTAATTAGCAATTAAGCTGATTGGTTAATTCTTCCCGCGTTTTAGGTGACGTAAGCATAATTTTTCGCGCGCTGGCTTTTTTTATAAAAGGGGCGTGTCCCTGCTGCTCGCTCGCCAGTTTATCGAAAGATTCCAACGGGCAAACGTCTTTTTCAAGGCGAAAATGAATCCCCACTTTCGAAAGCATTTTACATTGAAAGGAGCGAAGAATAAAATCCCACATTACTATAATAAAAATGGAGTATTTTTTTTTGAAGACAGAATTGAAATGGTCTTAATTTATGCGGTGAATGTGGAAGAAGTGTTATGGGGCTGCCATTGAAATGGATGCCGAGCGTTTTCCTAACAGGGATACACCCTCCAAGCTTCATTTTATGGTGTTGTAAATCTGTTAAAAAAAATTAGGAAATTGGAACTGGAATTCATCCAGAAGTCTTGCGATACACTCTGGAATGTCACAGAACATAGTCGGAAAATTATTAATTATTATTCAATTATTTATTTAATAATTAAATATTTGATCATTATTATCTGATAATTAAGTTGAATAATTGTTAAAAATAATTATTATTTGAATTTTTTTAGATCTAATTGATTTAATATTTTGTTTATTTGATGTCGTATAGAAAAATAGTTCTTATGAAAGTTGTTCAGCTTTTTTTTTGTAAATTTAGGCAATGTAAAGAAAAATATAGCTTTCTATTTAAAAAATAGAAGTTTACCATGAAATACCCTTGAAAGCTTGTTCTAGGTCGACAAACAATAGCGTAGTTTAGTTCCCCCCCCCCCCCGATATAAATAAACTTTTATTTGAAACTTTTTTTCCATATAATGTAATGCACTGTATTTGAGTTATAATACTGTCTCAAGATAAAAAAAACTCACCCGGTATATATATAGAAAATAATAAATTATTTATTGAATGTATAGATCAGTGTTTCTCAACCTTTTGTAGAGCGAGGAACCCTAGAGCATTTATATTTATTTCTGAGGAACCTAAAATATGAGATATTTAATTTTTCGTCAAAATATCAACATTATGCTACTTTTATTGCTTCCAAATTTAACATACCGCCGCCGATGACGGTGTGTTGACAGATTTTAAAAATTTGCTAAATTTTGGGGAAATTGGGTACAAAAAACATGCATTTTAAATTACAATACCTAGCTACCTAACATTTTTATTTTCATAAATAATATTATTATTGAATTTTTGGAAATGTCATTGGGATATCCTATGCCCCTTACGGATCGGGACAGTTTTTTTTTTACATATTCAATGTACTGTATACTCATAAATAATATTCTCATCTATTTGAAAAGCAATATTGTTTAAAATGTCATTAATAAACAAAGTAATAAGTAAACAATTTAAATGATGTTTTCATTTTATTAACATTTAATGTAACGTAATCGGGCTATAAGAAAGTTAATCGAGGATCTTTTAGAGCAACAAAAATGGTATCACTGGAGACAATGAATAAAGAGCTGTCTCACCGGATCTCTAAAGGCGCCGCTTGTTTTATTTGAATATGAAGGTAATAACACTTAGACCTGAAATTTTTGCATTTTTTCTTTTACATGACAAATTTATTGAGGTGTAATATTACTATAGTATTTTTTGTTTTTCTATTTTTTCTTTTTTATTGGCCTCTAGGCGCGGAGAAACCGTAAAACCTCCTCCTCCTCCTCGGAACTCAGATTGAGAAATCAATGGAATAGATAATAAAAAAGATTTGTATTTATATATATATATTACCTTGGGTAACTTTTGGAAAAGAACCAAATGGCACGTTCATGACAGACGTCACGTACAATTTGTTGCCAGCAAAGACGAATATGGACACCATCAGTATATCTTTGTTTAATTCGTTCCATCAGGGATTTACGTTCTTCATTTTGTAGTTCAACTCCCACTCTAGTAATTAATTGAGCACTTGAAGCAATTGTTCTTTGGAGATCTTCAAATCGATGTACAGCTCTTAAAATTTTAAATTAAATAAATTAGGTTTTAAGGATGTGAGTTTTTTACAATTCAAAACAATGATGTTATAAAAAAAATTCAATCGAATAGAGAACCTCCTCCTTTTTTGGAAGTCGGTTTAATAAATAATATAATAACATCTTAGATCAATAATCGGCCTTTTGAGATTTTGGAATTTTCGAAAAAAAATTTGAAAATTTTTAAGTCTTAGAAGCTTAAATAAATTAGGTTTAGCATTATTTAATAAAGAACACATTTTACCTATGAATGGCACTAATTGAAGGTTGACCTGGGGCCATTAGATTTTCTGAAGGATCTTCACCCAAGAGAACATCAGAGGCAAGTTCACGAGCCTCGCTGGCCCAGATCCTTCCTTTTTCCGATCCTAGAATTGGTGACCCTAAGCCAGCTATACCCCATTGATCCAAGAGAGAGAGAGTCTCTATACAGAGTTGGCGTTCACTGGAGGTAAGAGAAGTCTCATCCCCTGATTCAGCCAATTCCCAAAGGAAGAGAGAAAACTTTTGTACAACCTATAGAAAGTAAGGAAGATTTTTGCTTTTTATTGTTTATAGAGAAAGTAGATATAAATGATAAAATAATTCCATTCGAAATGACTTCTACCTTAGCGTGAGTGTGAAAAATAGACGTCATGATTTCGCGAGGTTTATCTTGATTGGTGAAAACATTAACCGCTGCCATTCGTAGAGCTGGTGGTTGGCCGGGAGCAAGAGCCCACGGAACAAGAGATGCTGAAGCAAGACGAAGGGAATCTTTCGAGGACCAAGAGACACCTGGCCAAGCCCAACCGAGCCAGAAAGATCCTTTGGACTCTCTGCTAGAAGGTTTTCTTTTATCCGCAACAGCAGCGAGACCTTGCGCTAAAGTGGTAAGAAGTCTTTGCACAAGAGTTAATTCACTCGAAGTCAATATCCGTTGAGAAATATCTAAGAAAGAGAAATGATAATTGAATGTATTATGTATTTATATATAAGTTATATATATGTTAACGTTAGATGAACGCGAAAATTAAAACTTTTTATCCGGCCACTGCCCTATTTTGGTGCAATTGGGACCAGACTCGTTTTTGATACTGAGCCAAGAGTTGAAAAAAGATACAGGACCCAGCCGGGTATGATCCGACATCTTCTGCGTTAAGCCCGCAAATGCCTTTTTCATTTAAGCGATGGATCCCTGACCAGATCCTATGATCAAATGTTATATATATTCAACGAATTCCCCAAAGAATCAGACAGACGGGCTTTGTAGTAAATTTATATATATATACTAAATATGAATTTTTATGATTATCACTTTAACTGAATGTTTATTTCGATAAAAAAAATAATTATAATAGATAGAACGATGGCAATTGTATAAATTCAAACCCCAAATAGGGTATGGATGAAATTAAATAAATTAATAAATGAATAATAGAACGATAGAAGTTAGAAGTTAGTGGACAAAGAAAATAATGCAGATAGGAGAAGTGCAAGTATCGTATAATCGCTTAGTATCAATAAATGGATGAATAAATAAGAGAAAATAACATAACGTCGCCTTAGAGCAGTGGTTCCCAACCTGGGGGCGATTTGGGTTATTAGGGGGCAATAAATAAGTGGGGGACGATTTTGGGGGCGATGAGTATTCAAAGGGAGAAAAATTAAAATAGTACAGTACAGTAGAACCTGTACAGTAGAAGTAAATGTACTCCTGTTTTTAAATGTACGTCAATAATCTTAGTTAATTATTTCACTTCGTTGTGAACAAAATCGGTAAAAAAATGCCAAGTAGGCGATTTGGGTTATTGGGGGGGGGGCAATAAATAAGTGGGGGCGACGAGTATTCAAAGGGGAAAAATTAAAATAGTACTGTATAGTAGAACCTGTACAGTAGAAGTACATGTACTCCTGTTTTTTAAATGTACATCAATGATCTTAGTTATTTATTTCACTTCTTTGTTCTTAAAAAAATCTGTAAAAAATGTAAATTTTAATTCTTTTTCTATTTTATTTAAGAGTAGCCGGATAAAAACTGCTTTGGTTGTTTTTACATACGGTAATAAAATTGTTTAAAATAATAAAACTACTTAATTATTTACACTTTACTTCAAATTAAAATTAGGCATACAATGAAAATGAAATGGGGTGATAGGTGTTAGTCAACCTCCAGAAAGGGGAGATGGGCCACAAAAGGTTGGGAACCACTGCCTTAAGAGTGTAATCCTGCTAAATCCATTTTTTTATCATATATGACATATTAATAACGTTCGAAAGAAAAGAGTTGCAGCATCGTCCAAGTAAAACTGCTACTTAAAATTACGATCGTAAGTTGTAGAAAAAAAATGTGAATAATAGTTTCTTTCTATAACAACAATATTAAATTTTGTTTGTTTTTTCTCTCCTTGTGTAATTTCCTTGTTGTGAGTTAGCAGGTTTACTCTCTAAGGCGACGATAAATATTTTGGCATCGAAACTAAATGTGTGATGAAAAATATTATATAATAGAAAATGGAGAGATTCAATTTAAATGAAATCAGAATAATTTAAGAAAATAGATTATCGGAAATTTATAAAAGTAAATTGAGAAGAAATTGTAAACCAATAAATAAGAATTAAAAATAAAAATTTAGGACTTTTATAAATACTCACCGGCCTGAACAAAGAATTGAACTGCCTTCTGCAGTATTTGTTTGAATCGATCAACAAGATCACCTCTTGATAGTTCAACCTTATTTAGAGAACCTATAGAAGGCATATTTATTAATGAAGACGGTAATGTTTCTCTTATAATTGGCGAGTGTCTTTCGGAACTTTTAGTACTCGATGAGGTATTTCCACCTGAGGACTCATTTGTTTCTGAGCCAGTTGTTAGAACTGAAAAATAAAATCATATTTTAAAATCAGTTTTTGGGTTCCGTTTAAAAAATAAAATGGGACCCTAAAAAAAAATGATGGTTGAAAATGATTTTTTTTCCACTTTCCAGATATTCAACACAAATGATCGAAATTTTTTTTTTAAATTTGTAATGTGGTCACCATATTAATTTACCATACATCTGCCCCTTTTTGGATAGTTTATTTTTACAGGATATGGTCAAATATTGTAATCGTGCATGGAAAAAAGTGGTTTTTTTTTGCTTCGTTTTTCCGAAATATCTCAAAAACGGCTGAAACTATTTTGATTCAAAAAATTGAGCGAAACCAGGGCATTTCGGTCTACAAAAAAACCCTAATAGGTGAACATCGAAAAAATTATATTTTTCGAGATAATAAATGTTTTGTCAAAATGTCTGTTAGTACGATAGTCTGTGTTTTAGCAAATTTTTGTGGACGCACTACCTCAAAAACTAGAGTGAATATCAAAATTTCACATGTAGTTTTGGTGAATTGAGATTAAGAGTTGGGGGGGGGGTTAAGAAATAAAATTATAAGATTTTCAAACTAAAAAAAAAAAATGAAATATACTATAAAATAAACGTATAATGATGAAAAAGGTTATTATTTTTTTATGGGGCCAAAATTGGGGGGGGTCAAAACATGAAAAATCTAGGCACTTGGACCAAACTATGGGGGGTTAGTTTTTGCACTTATAAACTTCTGGGGGCCCACTGATTATGTATACAATATTTGGTTTAGTTTACCCCAAAGGCTTGGATTTTCATTTTTTGACCCCATGCCCCCAATTTTGGGTAGTTAGTTTTTGTATTTTTAGTCTTCTAGGAGCCCACTAATTAGGTATACAAAATTTGACTGAGTTTGGTCCAAGGGCCTAGATTTTCATTTTATGACCCTTCCTCACTAAATGATTTGATTAAATATTAAATATAAGAGGGGTCAGCGTATGGTAAAGTCATGTGGATGGCCACATCAGTTAATTTTCTTCGATGTTGTTGCAGAGTAAAAGTAAAATATCGTCTAAAGCGAACAAATGTGTTTTAATTTTAATTTTGCATTTTGTTGATCTAAGAATTATAAAGGTAGTAGGGACAAAATCTATTCAGTTCTTCATATTAGAAATGCAAACATTTTGGCATCAGAAAGAACATCCTACGATCTTGTCGAGTTATAGCGGGGATCGGAATTCAGACAGAAATAAAATATGAATTGAAGGAGACAATAAAAAGTATTGTCTACTGCTGGAATTATAAATTTAATTTATTTATAATAACGATTTACAACGAAAAAATGTAGTAATTCCAGCAGAAGACACTACTCTTTTATTGTTTCCTTCAATATATAAAAATTCTGCTACTCTCAGCACAAAAACTTTCAATTCAAAATATGCATGTTAGAAAATGATTTTTTACACGACCCAGACATCTTAAAACCCGGCGAATAATCTAAACTAACATTTTAAAATTTTGAGCTAATTATCTGAGGATATATGGATATACGTTTTACCCATGTGCGTCTGATTTTTATAGCGAAACTCGATATAAACATTTTCCATGTCAAAAAGAAAAGAGTTGATTTTGCTTCTCTCCAATTTTAATGTTATCATGAAGAAACAAATAGAAAGAATACCTGATGCAAAGAATGAAGCTGTTGATCTTAATTTAAATCCCGTTCCTGGAGGAGGAATTTGACCTATTTTATCAAGAATAAAATCAAGTGCTCCATCTATAAGAAAGCATTGAGTGTCTCTTAATGCTGCTTTATATGATGCCATGGTGGAGGAATTATTAGACGTTTCATCTTTTTCTAAGAACGTTAATTGAAGTAATATTTCGGAGAGAAGTGGTAAATAATCAGAGTCAGGGCGAGCAAGAGCATCTATTATGATAACCAATAAGATTTCACGAAGATTATCCATAAGCTGTTGATATTCAGAGATTTCAGTCGTTTCCAATAAATGAGAAGGGATTTGGCAAATAGCTACTGATGTCTTTATTATTGATTCAACAAAGCCAGCTTGCAAAAGATGACGTATAGATTCAGGTGACTAAAAGAAAAAAGAATGAAATTAAAAAAAAAAATATTTGCAGAATAACTCCAAATATATTTACTTAATAAGTTGTTGTAGGGAAACAAGGACAATATTTATGCAAATATTTTATTTTATGCCATTTTCGTCAACTTTGTTGATCTAGGATTTCAAACAAATTAATACCTTTGTATATTTGATCATTTTATAAATATTCATACAACACATATAGGCCAGTCATATGAACAGATTGAAAATATTTCCTATTTAAATAGGAAAATATTATAAATAGGAAATATTTAAATAGATTTAAATAGGAAGTATTTTCAATTTGTTCAATGACTGGCCTATATGTGTTTGCTAAGAATGAATAATTTATACAAATATGCACAGAAGTTAATTTGTTTGAGCCCTGAGGAAGTCAACAAAGTTGACGAAAACGTTGGCATAAAATAAAAATATTTGCATAAGATATTGTCCTTATTTCCTACAACGACTTATTAATTTAATCGATGGACATAAATAATCAAAATAATAATATTTACTTTTAACATAAGTTCTCGAACGAATATGAGTGTATTATGACAAAGTGACACATCATGAATTGATCTTGGAATAAGGGCAGATATGAGAGGTAAACTGGCCAACTGATTTGAGTTTAGATCACTTAAGGATGCGAGAAATGGTTGTTCATCAAGTTGAATTCGGCAACGAGTAACAAGCGCGACGCAGGCTTCTACAAGCTCAACAGTAGCTGGATAAAGAGATAATTGATTGGCAAGATGATAAAAGCCTTTGTTTTTTATAAAATATTGTACTTCTTCCTCTGTGGCTCTTTGTAGGTAAGCAGATAAAACCTAAAAAACAAAACAAAAATTTTCGATTAATTTAATAATCAATTTATTAAAATTATTTAGTTAAATGAAAAATAAATTAAATTACTTTAACAACAGCAGTTCGAACTCGAGCTATACGATGGTTTGCCAAAATTAGAAGAATTTCTGCTGTGAGAACATGGCGAAGTACTTGTGGAGCCATATTATCAGGAAGTACAAGTAGAGTATCATGTAAAAGTAGTAAAAGTTCCTCGGAAACCAGCCATGATGAAGGTAATTCTTCCTGATTTAATAATATTTGAAAAATGGTTGAATTTTTTTTAAATTTTTTTTATGAAATTGAATGCAAGAAGTGGGGCACCGAGAAGATGCAACACCTATAGATTATAACACACCATTGCATTGGGGAAGAGAAAAGTAGATAGATTTATTTTTGCTCTGAGATCTGTTGATCACTTTGAGCATTACTTACATATTTACAGAAAAAAATTACAATCGAATAAAAAGGTGAAGAGGGATAGGCAGAGGGTTTGGGTTGGATTTATTGGGGTTTAGATTAGTGTGGTTAAGCGTGTGGGTTACGGCCTTGATATTTGTCGCTAGAGCCAAAGTTAGGTATGATGTGGATTACCCTCAGATGTTTCCGGTGTTGAGTTTGGGGTTGATGGTGATTCTAATTATGACGGAATTGTGAATGGATTGAAATTGATCAATGACTGAATGAGTTGTAAATAATAGAATTTCGCTATTCTGTGGATTTCTATATTGTATTGTATATGTTAAAAAAAAAAAAAAAAATATTGTATATTTGTATAGATATGTAAGGATTGTGATAAATGAATTGATCAATGAACGAATGAAGTATAGATGTAAATGTGATATATATTTGTATGAATTGTGAATGTATGTTGTATATTTGTGTATATAAAAAAAAAAAAAATTTGAATAAGTGAATTGATCAATTAACGAATAAGGTGTGAATTGTGGAATTGTTGCTAATTGTACATTTTGTATGTTGGGTGATATGAACCAACCATATTATTTGAGAATATGTTAATAACTAATCCCAGTACGCACTCTTGTGCGCATCTGTCATGGGAGGGGTTTGGTCTATATATTTATTTATTTATTTATTTATTTATTTCAACGACATGTGCCTTTAAAAACATTACAAAAAGTAATACAAAGAAACACTACTTAGTAAAAAGTAGAGAAAAAAACAATAATGTTAAACATACAAATACTAAACAACAATACAGAGTAAATCAGATATAATAATTATGATAGTGAGTATTTAAATATATGAAAGTGTGTTTATTTTTATAATTCTAGACATTCTGTTGGTATCTATAGTAAAATTCAAAACGCATGTTTTTTGGGAAAGGGCGTTATAAGCGATGCTTAATCTATAAATAGGGTTGGTTTCGGAATGACGTGTAAATGGAACTGGTGGATAGAATGGTTGATTCTGTCGTAGTGAGTACGAGGGATTGTTCAGTGGAAAAAGAATTTTAAGCTCAGGACAACGAATGGTATCAGACATAATTTTAAAAGTGAATAAGTTGTCGGAAGCAATCATAGACGAAAGAATAGTTGACATGTCGAAAGTTTCAGCGATTTTCAAGTAGTCATGATCGTATCTAGACATAGGGCTACCAGAGAGAGACGCTAGATGTCTCAAAACTTTATGCTGAATTTTTCAAGTCTAGCTATGTTGGTTTATATATTAGATTCAAAAGCCATTTAGCCATCTAATTAAGAAAAGAAGGGAAAAAAAAATTTTTGTCTTTCTATGCCTTTTGTTAAAAATGAAGAAAGTTTTTGAACACTACTGTGGAGAGAAGAAGGAAACATTTTATTTGTTTCATTCATTGACCCTTTGAAGTGAGTAAATTTATATTTTTTTCTATTGATAATATGGCTGTGTACATTGTATTTATAATTGTATTGTTTTATTGTTGAAATGTATGATGACCAACCCCATTTTTATAATTTTGTCATATTGGTTTATAGACCCTGAAGAAGGAGGGAAAATCCTCCGAAACGTCGGTTTGAAAGGAAAGGAGGAAGGATTCCAATAAATTACACCTTATTTTATATGTGTTAATTTTTTCTTTCCTCACTACCTCTGGGCTGCCTTCCATTACTTTCAATTAAAATTTCTACCAGTCCGTCTCTCTCCAGAGAAAATTTCGTTGCAAAAAAATTTATTTAAATTTTGTTTGTTTTTTTCTCTCTCCTGTAAAATTTCCTTGTTGTGAGTTAGCAGGTTTACTCTCTAAGGCGACGATATATATATATATAGTATCGGTTTCTCGAAAACGGATCTAACGATTTCGCTAAAAATTGGTGTACTAATCAAGTCTCATGAGTTATTAGTCGTGTATAAATTTTAATCCGATTGAAATAAAGGAAGCGGGTGTAAATTAGTCATGTCGCAAAATAAATATTTTAATCGTTCATATCTCGTTTTCGGAAAGTCGCAGAGCCTTGAAATTTGAAACTTAAGCTATTTAGAGGCAAAAAATTACTGAGCATCGCTCGGTGCTCCAAGCTCTATACCTAATTTGCCTCTCTCCCCTTATTAGGGGCGATACAAGTTCAGTGACACATTTGTTTATAAGAGTTGATGAGATGTCTTGGGGCTTGCAGAGGAAATCACCAAGTTCAAAAAATATAGAATATTTACCTGAGAGCCATTTTTAAACTTGTTTATATCTTCTATAAGATTTGGAAAATGATTAACAGAAGTTTCAAAATCACTCGTATCCATGTCATAAATATTCGTTTCATTATTCTCATAAATATTTGAGTCGTTATTTGCTTTAATCTGTAATAAAAATAATACATATTTAAATCATTTTATTATTTTTAACCAGAGGCTTTGGTGGTAAATTGATAACTTGGAAGGTTGATTCGGATTAGATCATCTTTCTTGTAAATAGAAAATAAATAAAAATTTTAAATTGATTTGACCAAACCTAAGCCTCTAATAGAAATAATTCTTGATCTTCACCGACAAGTAATTAGGTATTCCAAGCCTGGCTACTGTCTGAATTGGAGCCTTAGATCTGCAGATCTTTCTTTTGCCCAATGCTATATAATTATCGAGTCAATCCCTTGAAAACCTCTAGAAATAAGGGCTGAAACTTTATGTGCTCTAATTAATTTTCTATTTGTACACCATAGGGGATCTATTTAATCTGAAAAAATCTTCCAAATAATTATGTTTTATTATATACAGTTAAAAAGACGTACTTGAAGATTAGTCATGGCTTTGTTTAACTTATTAGGATCCAAAGGATAATCTGTGATACCATCTGATGATGAAGAAAGACCTTGAATTGAGGAAATATTATAATTACTTTTTGTATAACATTTTAATTCCCTGTCTCTTTCTATAAAATTGATTTTAAGAATAATTGAATTTTCCATTTTCAATTTTGTATATTAATTAAGAAGATTTAAGTATCTTTTTGGGTGTCTTTTTTTGAAAAAAGATGGAAATTATTTCAAAAATCAACCCAGTATATAATATTATTAAATGAATTTAACTTTAAAGGACATCATAGATATTAGTTGAAATATTTTTACATTGCATATCAGAGAGGTTCGTCCCCTTAGGAATCGAACCCAAGCGCTAACTAAGCTTGCCGGGCCAGTAGCCAAACCCTTAAGACAAGGTCTTAAGGGTTTGGCTATTTGGCATTTAATAAAATTAATTAAGAAGTCCAATATTAAAAAAAAATGAGATTTAATTGAAAAGTTTTTGTTTTGCCGAGAGTAGCAGAGTTGTTGATTCACAAAGAGAAACAAAGAGGTTGTCCTCTGCTTGATGCAAATAAACATACACACAGATATATCGAAATGATATATCTGTATATATATGTGCCCATAATTATGAAAGTGGACTAAGTCAAAAAATTAAAAAATTATTTTTTTCATATTTCATGTTCCATCCATTTAAAAAGTTCAGTAATAAAATGTTGGTTTTGAAAAATCGCTTAAAATTGAACAGTTAAGTGGATTTCTAGTTGTCTCATTATACAGAATTCGAATCATGTTTATTTTATAAAACTTTAAATATCTCGAAACTAACAATCAATGACTTAGACCACTTTCATAATTATGGGCACATATATTATTTATTTGTTTGAGACTATAGTTTCGAAGACTTGGTCTTCATCATCAGTCTTTTTTAATTATAAATATTGTTTTTCCTGGAGTCAATACCTTATGGATATTGAAAATTTTTTGATGTTTTCTTAGCTGGTAGCCAGTTAGAAACTATAGTATCAAACAAATAAATATAATATATATACAGATATATCATTTCGATATATATGTGTGTATGTTTATTTGCATCAAGCAGAGGACAACCTCTTTGTTTCTCTTTGTAAATGAGATTTAAATCTAATCGTATATAGAAAGTACATTGAAAAGTTATAAATTTCCAAATGAAAAGATTGAAAATGTATAAATCAAATAAGTAGCAGTTATAAAAAAAAACATTTAATTTGTTATCATAGGGATTCAGTTCCATAATTTATTAATGTAATTTTTGTTTTTCAGAGGATGAGGAACAAAATAAGTGTCTATTTACGACTTATCAATTGCAACGTATAATAAATAATAATAAAAAACGATGAAAAAAGAAAGGATTAATTGCTTAAATTTTGGTGTTGGACTTGTGGTGTAGGAGTGAAAAAATGTAAATAGTAATAATATGTATTATTTAAAAGAGCCTAATGACATAATGATTGAAATTTAATGTATTGATTCTTCGGAAACTATTATAAAGATTATTATTATTTTTATATAGTAGTATGTTGAACCTTTTGAGATCATTTGAATTTGACCAGCATAGAGTAATAAAGATAAATTAATTTATAAAGGAAAAAAGGAAAAAAAATTCCCGTCGCTTGTATATATATTTTTTAAGATATTTTGACTGATTTTTGTATATAGTTGTATATTGTAAATAGTTTTATAATATGTTGACTAATTTTGAAATGTTTTAAATTTTACCAGTGAAATTGTAAAAGTTATAATTGTATATTTGTTGATATTGGTGTTTTTGAGTAGTTGATGATAAAATAGAAATGTATTCGAGTGTCTGTATGTATAATAATGGCAGAGCTTAAAAAATTGACAAAGTGTTTGGAGATTTATTTATCAAGGTATATATGAAATTGATTTTGAGTTGAGTGAATTTTTGTTTTTGAATGTGTTTTTTGATATATGTATTTGCTCCTTTGTAGAGCCTGAAGAAGCTGCAATAAAAGTGGCGAAACGTTGCAATTGATAAGTCGTAAATAAACACTTATTTTGTTCCTCATCTGAAAAACAAAAATTACATTTAATTTGTTGTTTTTAAGAATAAAATGATTAGAAATTGAAATAATTTCATTTTTTTGAAATTCTAATTTAAAAATTTATCTAATAGATGCAATTTAAACTATAAGTGTACATGCAAATTATCATGATATAAGTAGAAAGGTTATTTACGTGGTTCAATAAACTTTTGATAGGAGACCGTTCTTTTTCTCTTGTTGATAATACTGGTAGTCGATGTAGATTCGGGAGGAGGAGTAGGAGTAAGAAGAAAATAAAAAGTATGTCTCATGTGTGGTAAATAAGTACAATTGGCAGGATGTAGTAAAATAAGACAGTCCGTTACAGCGACAATGAATGCAAACTCTGGAGGAGCTCCCATCAACGAACGCACCAACTCAACAAGAGAAGTGCATACTGAAGGTTCCAAAAGATTTGTATCATCGCAAAGAAATCGTTCCTATAAAGAAAAATAATTTAATTTTGTAGCAAAAGCTTTACTGGCTAATATGATAATCAGAAAGCTGAGAATTTTCATTTTTAACAAATAAAGTGTTAAGAACATTAATTCTGGTAGTTCAAGGTAGTTCTTTCAAAAATGCAAAAATTCAAGAAGTCTTCGAAACTTGGAATATAAGTCATTAAAAGCATAATAAACACACTGTTAAAATTTGAAGACGACTTACCACACCAAACATGAAATAATTGCAATTAAAAATGACATTTTTTACATATGGTAGATTGGGAAAGGGTGGGAAAATGATAATTATTTTATTTTTTTTTCATTGAAGGACTTTCACCATCTTAATGAGAAACTAATATTTGTTAGAATAATATATTTGGAGTAACTTAAAAAAAATTGGAAACCACGTAGGTTTGATAAAAAATAAAAACATATTTGGGCGATTATTTTTAGTGAAGGGGATAAAATATCAATGGCTTGGAAACGATCCATTCATAAATAGAATATAGTATCGTAAAAAGTACAGTCACGTTAATAAAACATAACCTAAAATTTTAACACCGTTCATATTTATAGAGTGGTTACGAGGCTAAAACTTTTTGTGTGGAGTGTCGCGAAAGAACTACCTTAAAGAACAAATTAATGAAAATAATTCAAAAAGAAATCTGCCTGGAATTGAAGAGTGGAAGTATCAAAGGTGCTAAGTGACATTTTTCTGAAACTCGCTTTTCTACATTAAAACGATTTATGTGCCATAGCCAAGGTCTGATGAAATGCCCGAAGTAACAGGTCCACATTTAACGTGTAGCATAAACAACAATTTGTTGTTAACACTCTGCTATATTTTCACTAATAAAGATATAATAGAGTTTTTTCAAAGTATCTCTATTTTATAATTTTGGCAAATAGCACTTTGATACTTCCACTCTCCATTGCCATTTAAGTAATGTATTTTCTATAATTTAATGCTATGTATAAATCACCGATAGAACCGAAAAAAATCAGAGTATTATTATTTTTCTTCAAGCTATTATCGAGAAAATAAATAAATAATTGTATTAATTTTGTAATTTTGAGAGTCAAATACAAAATATTATATCTTATCTTATATTATTAAATCAGCAATTCTTGTATATATACATAATATATAGCTTTTAGCTGGGGATATATCGGTTTCTCGAAAACGGCTTTAACGATTTCGATGAAATTGAAAACCTACCATTACAAAATGAAGATCTGATTATTTTTTGGTAAAAACTGGTACACAAACATTAGTACTTTATTAGTGTACTTTTTTAGTTTTTTCTAAATATCTTGAAAATGGCTTAACCAATTTTGATCAAATTTAATATTTTATTTAAGTACCTTGAGCACCTCAAAAAGGTTATATAAAGTTTTTAGTAAAATTACACCTTAAAGTACTTTACTCAACAGTAAGCAAGTACTTTTTTTTTGAATTCTTTAAAATTTATTTATTTTATAAGTTTAATATAGGTAGTTCATTTAACTTTGCTTCAATAAGAATGAATAGGCTTCTCTCAGTTAAATGCTAAATTTGAGAGGAAATTTTACAAGTAACCATAGCAACTGCGTTGTTATCATAACCGTTACATATGCTAAAGGCATGGAGGAATATTAAAATAAAAAATAGCCATCGATTCTCATCTATTACTTGAGAATTAACCATTTTGCAATGCATTTTTGACGTTTAGATTATTATTGGTAATCAATGCTGAAGACAGAGTATAATCGACTCACTTTTGGGAAAAAATATTTTGATAGGTTTTTTAATCAAACTAATTATTAACAGGTAGTTGAATAAAAATGAATCATTTGGTTAAATCAAAATAAAACGAGTGGTTGATTAAATAACAAACAAAAAAATTACCTATCAAAGCTCAGTCCTCCAGGTACTAGATTCTAATGAATAATTTTTCTTGATAAAATTAGTAAATTTATGAAGGAGATTAACCCTAATGCCTTAAACGACACCTAATTATTTAAATAAATGTGTGAGCTTCACCCACATATGCTCACGGGGGAAGTAAAACTTCTTTAGCCTCAGATTTTATTTGTTTATGACGGGGAAAAAGTTCATCCCCCTTAAAAAATCACACACCAGAGATATATCTATTAAGCTTGACATTTTTTTATGTAGACTTTTTTTTGGAGGTGTTAGATATATTTTATGTTATTTTAAATATATTATTATATTTAAAAATAACATAACATAAATATGGTATATATATATCACTATAATTAACAATTGTGAATTAAATTAAATTTTAAATATTATTAATAAAAAGTTATTACTTTACAAAATCGAAGAAGACCTTCCACTAGATTAGCTCTATTCATTTGCTTAGCATTGAAATCTCGATGTGGATGTTGATCTCGTAACAAAGCTTGTAAAGCTTGAAATAAGCCGGCGAGAATTCGTCCTCCGTCTTCAGTGCGGTCCCAGGCTCTCCAAGAATCAATTGTGCTTTCCAAAAGTTGTGGATTTACTAATATAGCCTCTGTTATGCTTGGAATGATTAATTCACGTCCACAACTCCGCACCTGCACTATAGGCCGATCAAGACATGCGTCTAAAATAGTTTTAACAATATGTAATCGTGGTTGACACCGGGAAGAAGTAAGAACTCTCATTATCAGTTTCGAACACTCCAATTGATGAAATTCGAACAGAAACTCGCTATTAATGTGAGCTAATTGAAGAAGTAAACGAAGAGCTTGAGCTTGAATTTCTTCATTACTATTAATCTCAACAACCTAAAGAATAAATGGCATCGAAAATAAATATATTAATGGTTTGCAATATAAAATAAATAAATATATAAAATTACCCTCGCAAAAAGAAAAAGAAATATTCGTAATCCTCCTAGAAAAGAGGTTGCAGCCACTAGACTTTGATCTTCGTTTTGTATAGGAGGAAAAACCAACATAACAGGCATGTTCAGAGGAACTTGCTGGCTCGGGGTATTGTCCGGACCCACGATACGAGAAGAATAATTACCAGTTAAGAAAGAACCAACTAAGCCTGAAATAAAAATTGAAATATATATAGGTATAGTAGAGATTGAGATTCAATTTAAGATAAACAATATTTAATGAGTACCTGTTTGATTAGATGTATGCCGAAATAAACTAAAAGACAGAGGCCGTTCTGAACTATAAACAATTAATATGTTTTCCCGGAGTTCTTGAAGAATGGATCCCGTTTCATCAATTAATTTATCCCATTTAATGTTCGTTTGAAGCGTTCGTGGATTGAGGATATGTGCAATATTCATTCGAAAACGTTCAAGTGCACATTCAGTTAAAATATGAAAATTAGGACCTAGAGCTTTTAATGCTAGAGCTCTTTCACGAGTGATTACAGAAGAACGAAAGAACATGAGATTCCCAAAATTAAATCCAGCATCAGATGTAAAAGAAGATTGGGAATAAATTATATGTCCCAAAAGAAGATTCATAGATGAAGTTTTGTTTCGATGAAATGATGTAGGGTAATTCAGCTTGATGAGACGCTCTCTCCATCCATTGATTATAAAATTAATCTAATAAAATTAGTGCTCAGTTCAATATTAATATATACAGAAAATATTATATTTTTATAATTTATTCACCTCAATTTCTTGTTTTTTTTTACTCATAAATTCTTTAATATTAATCGCTAAATGGCACCAATCGTTGCTTGGGAAACATCCCTCGAGAGACGCTGAAGAAACAACTTGATATGAATATTCATCGGAGTAAGTTAATTTAATAATGATAAGATCTAAAAACAGAACCAGATTAAAAAAAATTAATTGTTAATTTAAAATTAAAAAACTTTTAAAAAATATCAAACCTAGAATAAAATTGGACCAAAATTCTATGGTTAAATTGTCGCTTCCTAGAGAAAAAAGGTGTATTTCACTTCTATAAGATGCTTTCGTTCCATGAGATGCATCCACTTGAGGTGTAACAACGATCCCTTAAAAAAGAAAAAATATTTATACGTAACCCTGTTGGGCTTAATATTTTGATTTATATGAAATTATAGAAAATAGAAAATTATAATTAATCTAATCTAAATGAATGAGAAACTTTCGAAGGTCCTCTTAGCCAGGGTAGTTCAAATATCCTTCAGGGGCAGTAATCTCTCATTCTGATAACGGTGTTGATAATCTTTCCATTTGTGTATATTTATCTTTCTTCCCTTACTAACTTCTCCAAAGGAATTATAAAAGAAAATGAAGATCTCGCATTCATCAGGCACTAAAAATATTGTTTCTTCTTGATATTTAAAACCAATTCTGCCTTTCATTCGATTTAGGCCCTTCGCTCACGGGCCGTAATGCAAGAAAAGCGTAAGAGATGCGATATCGGAGAGGTTTTCCCACCATGCGTAGTATGCATATGTCCTCCGCTCACGGGGCGATTTTTATTGCAGTCAGCTAGGAGTCTACAAGCGAGAAGTTACAAAACTTTCTTCTTCAAGTTTTTAAAATAAGCAGTTTAAGCAGCAATTCAAGTTATGATGAAGACATTATTATGTTTTATTGGTCGATGAGGTCGAGAGAGACGACGGTGTGTCAGTGGTCAGAGTGTTGGGCCACTGTCCTAAAGTATGCTGGTTCGAGACTGAGTCTTGGCATATATTTGAAGTCACCTCCTCTTGAAAAGCAATGGTAAACTACCTAGAGTATAATTCTCTAGTGAACCTCTCCAAACTAGCCGTTCGGAACCGGCGTTAAAAAGTAGGTATCGTATATCTGTGTAAAACAGCTAAACACACTCACCACAGGTATATGTGGAGAGGAGCCGAGGCCTGTTCGGGCATGGCACTATAAGAAGAATTGGTGGACCGATGAAAAGAAGGACTCAGAGAAAACGGATGCATCCATACTTAGAAAAGAATTTTCATTGTCGGCTGTTTGTTGCGGCAAAAGAATTGCAAGAGAGGGATGCAAATTTTTTGGCGATTTGTGCTCGTAGATTCTCGACTTTAATAAATATTGTTTTGTCTGTCCAATATATTATATCCCTTTGCAATTTAATCAATCGATTTTAATTAAATAGAGGATCTTTATCGTTTAATTTTGAAAAAAAGAATGAGTGTGAATAGGAGGGTTTGAAAGTCGTTAGAATATTATTAGTTGACAATAATTTCATGATATACTCAGATAAGTAACGATATAATAAACATTGGAGAAAGTGGTAAAAAAAAATATTTTAAATGGGAAATAATTTACTTTGGAAAATAATGAGGAATATTTTAATTAGAAAATTATTTAAGGTAGTTCTTTCACAAATGCAAAAATTCAAGAAGTCTTCGAAACTTGAAATATATCATTAAAAGTATAATAAACACACTGTTAAAATTTGAAGACGATTTACCACACCAAACATGAAATAATTGCAATTAAATATGATATTTTTTACATATGGTAGATTGGGAAAGGGTGGAAAAATGTTTATTTTTTTCATTGAAGGACTTTCACCATTTTGATGAAAAACTAATATTTGTTAGTATATATTCGGAGTAACTTAAAAAGAAATTGAAATTATTTACCTAGTAGTTTTGATATAAAATAAAAAAAACATATTTGGGCGATTATTTATAGTGGAGGGGATATAATATTAATGGCTTGGAAACAAGCCATTCATAAAGAGAATATAGTAGTGTAAAAAGTACAGTCATGTTAAAAAAACATAACCTAAAATTTTATCACGGTTCATATTTATAGTGGTTACGAGCCTAAAACTTTTTGTGTGGATTGTCGCGAAAGAACCTCCTTAAATAGGAAACCATTAATACTTAAATAATATGAATCGAAGAAAATTTATGTTAAACATATTTTTTAGAGAATAGGGATGCACCCGTACTTAGAACTCACTTGCTTCAAGGGTAAATTGATATTTTTCTCGTTCTCGACAGGACACACATTATGAACTCTCGCTTCTCCTTTTCATCTTTCGCGCTACGCCCCGTTAGCGGAGCCCCATTTACTTACATGGGAAGTCGAGTGGAGGGAAAATCTCCCCAATAACGCATCTCTTGCATTACGGAGCGTAGGGTCTTTTAGATGCACACCCCATCCCTTTTAGGATCCATACGTACATATGATTCCTTCTAAGACGGCTTGTCCCTTTTAAACAGCCTACTCTATCTAGTGCCCTTATCTTCAACTTCTCGTTCATTCTAGTGAATCTCTAGCTATGGACATTAAATTACATACCTTGATCTGCCGTAGATCCATTTTGATGAAAATTAACATTATTATTAGCAATATTAGAATGTTCTGAAGAAAGAAAGGTTTTTGAACATCTATGCAGTTGTAACCACATGCTTAGCGAGCATCCGTGCCATTCAATGTTCCAACCAAGGTCAGTAGAAAGTGCAATAGCCGAACCAAATGTTGACCAGGATGATAATAATGCTAGTGAAAAGAAATAAAATATCAGAAAAAATTGCATAAATAAAATTGATAAGATTGAGAAATTTTATATTCTAATATTCTAGTCAAAATATTAAATCCTAAAAGAAGAAACAATCTGAACTAAATAATGTTCATTTTGCCGAGAGTAATCAAATTAGATTTCATCAGAAAAATTATGAAGGTGTCTTCTAGTGAAAATATATGTAAGGTGGTTCCACTTGTTTGCCTGATAAGATTTTTAAATCCCTCTTATTAATCAATCGCCAATGGCCTTATCTGTAGCTAAAAAATTTCCCGCACCCTATCGAGTGGGGTACCGTTGAATGGATCTTTGAAAAGTTATTATCTTATATTTCAATTTTTATATTGACGACCCAGTCGCACTTTATGAGTCTACAAAGTCCTACATTAACTAACTTTGCAACATTTTTGATTCAAAAATATGCAAAAATTCATGAGTTCTGAGCACTGGTGATGAAAATTTATTTGCTATAAAAAAAATTAATTTGAATGAAAAAAAAATTACGGGACCCTACCCTAAGAGATTGGTCTCTTTTTTTTTATTAAATATATAAAGATATTAGTTGTTTTAATTTTATACAATTGTTTTGTTTCTTAAAACAAGTTAAAGTATAGTAGCCCTATAAAAGTCCTTCGTGTATTTCATTTTGTCATTATATGACCTGTAGAGTGCAAAATAAACCTAGGTAAAGTGTCATTTGTGCAAAATGCAAGACGATAGTTTTATGTCTATTTGCCTGATATTTCTCATTTTCTTTTGGCAGAGCAGATGATGATTTTTTAAGACGGAATGATACAAAATCATTATTATAGCTTTATTTCAGTTTTGGTGATTCTTTCAAAGAGAACAACGGTGTATAATTCAAATATTATAATAAATTTAATTAATAGATTGAGCTCTTAAGATCTTAAAATGTAAAATCCAAATAAGGATATTTTCTGAAGATAGCTCACTTGGTATTATAGAAATAAGAATGTAATTAATTTTATATTCAAATTAAATAGAGATCAAATATTAATTAAAACAAATATCAAAAACCTGCAGCGCGAATCAAGACCACCATACCAAGGGTTCCGTACCTAATATTATTTATTTCGAACCATATGAGCCCCTGCGAGCGTAAAAATTCGAAAATACCCAAAATAAGGGCCACCCTAATACATTTATATGATTTTCAAATTCTTATTTAAACCTAGATCAAGAATTAATTTCACCTTTTGAGTGTTTAACAATTTTTGATTTAATGAAATAGATGGAATTTTTCCAAATGATAAACATATCAGGTGTTTCTGTAGCCACATTATCGATCTTAAAAGTCTATTCAAAGAATAGACGGTATGAGTCTGGCCGTCTATCAGTCTAATAGCTCCTTTCTGAATTGCATCAAGGGTGGCATGAGATGGTCTGACAGACGGGCAGAAAGATTGTAAGTAAACTAATATCCCGTTTTAAGTTTGAACGTAATCCAAAAAATAAAGTAAAATAAGCAAAATTAATAAGCAAACCTTTTCTCCTGTGCGAGCAATTTATTTTTGAAGCATGAATATATGAGGATTCATTTAAAGTTGAGAAATCCGAAATGAATTTATCTTCTTGTGAAGAAGCTAATAAAGGATATTTCAGATGAAAATTTGGTTGAGGCTTAATAAGTGAAGCCAAGGATGTTAATGGAGTTAAAATATGATGCTGAAATAAAAAAATTTAAACATAATAAAGCTTTGTTTTTTATAAGCATTTAAGAAATAATATATTTACAAGTGGAGGATTTTCGCCTTTAAAGAATTGTAAATAAATCTTAAGTTCAGAAGGAAGAATTCTCTGACTAGATAAAATAAAAACTAATTCCAAAACGATTCTCTGAAAATCTGTAAATATATAAAATAAAGTAAAAATAAAATTTAATCATTTTTAATTGAATTCACATTAATCAAAATAGGTTTGTACCTGAATATTTGTCGTTGTTGACGATTAATAAATCATTGAATCCAATTAGTAGAATAGAAATAATTCTATTTTTTGCCAATAGATCGGCATTTTTATCTTGATCTCGACAAAGAGTGGTCACTCTTTGAAGACATTGACTGAGATTCATGAGATGAGTTGGCTCATTATTTGGAGAAAAATTATATTGGTAAAATCTAAAAAAATATATTATTATTATATTAAATCGAGCAATTCTTGTATATATAGGCGCACATACTAACGTACTAAATAACTAACGTACTAACAGACATTTTGACAAAACATTTATTATCTCGAAAAATATAATTTTTTAGATGTTAACTTATTAGGACTTTTTTGTAGACCGAAATGTTATGGTTTCGACCAATTTTTTTAATCAAAATAGTTTCAGCCGTTTTTGAGATATTTCGAAAAAACGAAGCAAAAAACACTTTCCATGCGCGATTACAATACTTGACCATTAATTAAAAGCATAATAAACACTCTGTTAAAATTCAAAGACGATTTACCACACCAAACATGAAATAGATTGCAATTAAAAATAACATTTTTTACATATGGTAGATTGGGAAAGGGTGGGAAAATGATCATTATTTTATTTTTTTTCATTGATTGACTTTAACCATCTTGTTGAAAAACTAAAATTTGTTAGAATAATATATTCGGAGTAACTTAAAAAAAAAAAAAATTGAAATTATTTACCTCGTAGTTTTGATAAAAAATAAAAAACATATTTGGGCGATTATTTTTAGTGGGGGGGATATAATATCAATGGCTTGGAAACGATCCATTTTTAAAGAGAATATAGTAGTGTAAAAAGTACAGTCACGTTAAAAAATGATAAATAAAATAAAATGTAAAATTTTAGCACCATTCATATTTATAGAGTGGTTACGAGGTAAGAGGATGAAAATAGCGTTTTAATAATTTTATTCTGAATTTGTGGTTTTCGTTAATATATTGATTTTAACTAAAATAAAAAAATTACCGGTCCGCCAGTTACTAATCTAATCACTTATATATGATACAAGTAAATGTGTATTTGTATCAAGCAGTGGAGAACCTCCTATTTCTTTATGAAAAAAGAAGATACATATATTATATGGTATATAATACACTCACGAGCAAAGAAATGGAATCACTCTCTTTTCATTAATTTAATAATACTTTGTATGTTTCTTTGTAATTTATTAGAAATTTAAATATTTATTCTACAAGTTTCATTTTTCAGCATTTAATGGGCCCTCTACACTATGGCCCAACGTGAGTCAAACATGTTGACCATGTTGGCCACCAGTAAAATGAGTTAATTTGACGGTGCCTCCACACAGTGGTCCAAGAGTTGGGCCAATATCTATGGCCTTGTGGAAACGACACTTAGCCACTGCGCACTTTCGTTGCGTAACATTGGCCTTCTTTGATATATCAAAAAAACCGCTCCGAAGGCCAACCATCGCCAATCTCATCTCCAGCGTCAACCAATGACCAATACAAGCCAACCCACCTTTACACTTTGGCGTTGGCTTGAATTAGCCTAAGTTGGCTCATAGTGTAGAGAAGGCATAAAATAAATGTAGAATGATAACCTAATGGAAATATATTATAATATTTGAGAATGACAATTACATTTACTAACTCGCAAGGGAGGTGATACCATTTCTTTGCGCGTGAGTGTAGTTTAATCTTATTTTTGACGCGGTATGCCAATTGGAAAAGAGAAGAAAGGTGACATAGTACTATCTAAAGTACCATTTGTAATATTAATATTTCTAAAAAATTAAGGCATCTTCTGTCTGACTTGAGATTCGAACCACTGTTATAAGGAGAGACATTTCCTAATTACACAAGGCAAGTAATTAACTTCAATAAATAGATTAAAGATAAATAAATAAATAATACTCACTTATGATTATATTCGATAAGTAAATTTATGGCAAGAGCTACAAGTTCAGGATAAGCAATAGTAGTATTGTCATTATGAGTAGTTGAATGGCGATGCCAATTTTCCCCGTGATGTTCTACATCCCCATCATATCCTTCATCCATTAATTGGTATTCATCGTCTTCTACAGAACTTTCATGATCACTAATTTCTCAGAAGGTGGAAATGCTTCAGCACGTTCTGATTCTTGATCAAAAAAGTCAACAACAAGTAATGTAGTTCCTGAGCCATGCTCAGTCAAACATCGAGCTCCACCCTTACATTTCACAAGAACAGAGCTATTAACTAGAACTTCAACTAATCTTCTCGTAGTGGCACTAGATTCTAGAATTGTTTTTTGCCAAGTTTCACCTTTAAATAATAAATTGTGAAGATGATCAACTAACATTTGTAAAGATATTTCTGGAACAAAAAAATTATTTATATTAGTATTAATTTTTGATTTACTTAATATTTAAATAATTCAAGAATTTTTGGTTCTTTAATAGTTTATTGTAGTGAAAATTATTCAAAAAATAATCAAGATCCTTCAAATTTTCTAGTGATTTTATTCCTAATTTGAAGAAGAGGCGACTAAATTTCCTTGACAGTCCAAATTAGAAATGGATAATATTTAATTAAATTAATTAAAGCTAATTATTTTTCAAAATAATATTTTAATGATATATAAATTTGCCTATGTGTTTGTATTGGCAATGATCGAATAGTTTTTTGTTTTTTTTCCCTAACCTCCTTGATGACGGGACGTAGTTCGAGAGAGAACCCACCAAGGGTGTCATACTTTGAAGGTAGCAGAGGGGTTGCGATGAGGAATGTTGTTGTTTATTGTTTCTGAGATTTTCTTTTTTTTTGAGCGTTTTTTCATAGAAGATTAGCCCCAACATTGGAAATTGGAGGTAGATGACCCCCTATCGGGATTCAACCCTTTAACCCCCTTCAAATTCCTCTTTTGAACACTGCAATTTTATTGCTTGGGAAGTAAATGCCCAGTCGTCACAGATTCCTTAAGCATAAATAAAGCTAAAATAAGTGAACTATTTCATCAAAGTAAATTAATAAACTATGTATAATAATTAAAAATATATAGCCTTAAAAGAGTCTTAAGACAGGCAACAGTATAAAGGTTGTGGTGGATGGAACATCATCTGAATCGTTCTCTACAAACTCTGGTGTTCCCCAAGGCTCTGTAATCTCCTCCACACTCTTCCTTATTTATATAAACGACCTTATTGATCAAACGGCAAACCCCACTCATTGTTACGCCGACGATAGCACTCTACACGGCAAACCCTCTCTCCCGAATAATCGAATCAATATTGCCTCCTCAATTACTCTCGACCTAGACAAACTGAATAAATGGGGCTCTCAAAAATTTAGTTAACTTTAATTCAAATAAGACTCAATGTTGTCTAATTTCTAGGCGCGAAAATAGAGATTTCCTGATATTCACTTCGATTCGAATACCCTGAAAATGTGTGACAGCCTATCCATGTTGGGCGTCTCTGTCGCATCTGACCTGTCTTGGAATGAACACATCTCCTCTGTGGCGAAATCTGCAGCAAGGAAGATTGGCTTCTTATTCAGGTCCAAGCGATTTTACAAACCCCCACAACTTCTCACCATCTACAAGGCCCAAATCCGCCCCTGTCTCGAATACGGCTCTCATCTGTGGAGAGGAGCCTCAAAATATTCTCTTGCTACCCTTGATGCAATTCAGAAACGAGCCGTCAGGCTAATTGACGATTCTACCCTCACCGACTCCCTCGACTCGCTGGCTCATCGAAGAGATGTCTCTGCCCTTTCCTTTTCTATAGATACTATCACGGCAGGTGCTCTGATGAGATAAAATCAATAATTCCCCCAAAGCATACTTTGCACGCAGCACACGTTTTGCCGACTCCCAACACTCTTTTGCGGTCAAATTGGAAAAGTGCCGGACCACTTCATTCGCGAATACATATATCCCCATGACTTCAAGGAACTGGAACTCTCTCCCAGCCTCTATCTTTCCCAGCACCTATGATCTTCAAACCTTCAAAACCAGGGTGCATAGACACCTACGTCTACACCCTCTCACTTAATCAACTTTCCCTTCTCTTCGGTAATGCAAGAGTCTTTCGAGATCCATAGGGGCTACACCTTTACTGGTGCACCCCTTCTTGCATTCGATTGCATTAAAAAAAAAAAAAAAAAAAAACTATATAACAAACTATATTAAATAAAAAGAAACGAAGATTTATAACAAAATAAATAAATAAACAAGAATATAGTTATTTTCTTGTAAATTTAGAGATGCAGGTCTCATCATCTCCTTTAGGCCTAATAAATAAATTCATATAAGATGCAACAATATTGAGATGGGTCGGCATTAATAATCGACTACAAAGTAATCTGAAACGATCTCAACTAGTTACGTCTCATGTTGTTTACTTCGGTGATCAAATGGAAAAAAAGTATGATATGAAAATGTTATGTCAGGGCCATTGGAGTAAATAGAATAATCTATAAATATATATAAAATTAAGGTTTTGTCTGTACATTGCTCCAAATTTTAAATTTACACGTTTCAGGAAAAGTTATGAAAGAAAACCCCCTTAACAAAATTCCTGTCTGTTTTCTTTCTGTCCTCGCAAATTTTGACCTTAATTGGCATAAAAAATGAAATTTTGTATTTGGATCAGATGTCTTCTAACTTAAAATGTTAGCTATAGAACATTTTGATATTTTGACCTCAAAAGGGGGTCTGGAGGGGGGGCACTAATAGAAATTATCAAATAACTACGGCAAATTCTGTTAGAAGCAAAGTTGTAGAGGATGTGATTTCTGACAACTTTTGTTTAAAGAAATCCCCCACCCCCCCAAAAAAAGAGAGAGGGTCAAAAAATGAAAATTCTAGCGCTTTGAAACAAACTCAACCAAAATTGCGTCGCAGATAGTATTCAATAAAATTTTCTTTTAGTCAACTTGACCAAAAGCTTTTGTTTTTTTTAATGCGATCGAAAGCAAGAAGATGTATCCCATATGGATATCGAAAGACCATTGCATTACCGAAGAGATGGAGAAATTGATCAAGAAAATGGGTGGAGACGTAGGTGTTTGGGCACTGGGATCTTGAAAGTTTTAAGATGATAAATGTCTGAAAAGACGGAGACCGAGAGAGAGCTTCAGCTTTTTAAGGTCATGAGGACAGGGACAAACATATTGGCAAATGAAGTTGATTAAATTCAAATTGGACCTTTGCCGGGCTTCGAAGCTTCTCCTCCTCCTCCCTTCTGTCCCCCGCCCCTCTGGAGGTGAGGGGACGTTCTTGGTCGCCCTTGACCTCAGTTGACTCTGATTACTCAATGAGCGCACTATTTTCTTATTTATCCTTATCCCTTATCTGATCTACCTACTACAACCCCTGCTTGCTCTTATTGGCCTTCTCTCTCTGATCTGACCCCCGTTACTCTCCTGGACCATATTCTCTAGATACCCGATTCTGCTTCTTATCTGTTTCTCTCTCTACTTATAAAACACCCTGCCACATACACTCTACCTTTCTCCCGAAACCGACCATGTGCTCTTTAAAGCCTTCTCGTCACCATTGGCTTGAATAGATTCATTTATTGTAATTATTTATCCCTTTATAATAAAGGCGATAGTTATTTTATATATGAAGTGTTCTGTATTGAGTGTTTTCACCTATCGCCGGTTTAACTACAATTCTACTCATTCTATCAGGCACATTACCTACAGTCCACTGAACATCAACCCTTATAAATCCCATTTTTCGATTTAAACAGAAGTAGTCCGGCACTTTTGTTGATGTTAGGAATCGGCGAATCGTGTAATACGTGCAAAGCGGCTTTAGGGGGAATTAGTGCTTTTAATTCATCAGAGTATATGTGGTGATAGTATCTATAAAACAGAGAAGCGCGGAAACGCTTCTTCAGTGGGTCAGCGAGTCGAACGAGTGGTAAAAATGTGATGGTCTATTATTCTGAAACATCGTTTCTGAATGGCATCCAGGGTTGCAAGAGAATGCATTGTTGATAGATGTAACTTGAGTAGTTTTATTTTTAAAATGATAGAGGAAAAGAATTAAATAAATGTGCAATAAAGTTTACCTTTTCCATTAATATTTGGATGAATAATAAGCAAAATTGCTAGTGCAGACTCCATTAACTTCATATATAAAGAAATCTCGGTTGTTTGATCTTTACCATCATCTTTTTAAAAAAACGTAATATAAAGAGTGAATATAAATTTCATTAAATTAAGAATTTATTATGATTTACTTACTAGAAAAAAGATTTTTTGATTTAATAATCTGAATGATTAGATTCATTAATCTCAAAGAGTTGAGTCCTATGTAGTTGGAGGTAATTTTTTTCCCAAATATTGAACTGTGATTACAAAGATTGGCGCACGTTCTCCACAGAAAATGCACTTTCGATAATAGATTTAGATATTTTCTAATTTTAATTTCTTTAGAAAATTCAGAATTTTCTTCTAAAGCTATCAAGTCGTTTTCTTCTTCTCCATTCCCATTAATATCAATGTCTTTATCATGTTTAAATTCATTACCATTCTCATCAAAAATGTTTTCATAGAATAAAAAAAATTCTTTGGTCGTAGATTGCGCTTCATTTTGAAGCAATTCGATGGATGTCAAAACCATTAAGTTTATATTCTCATTATTAATAGCTTTACTCTCAAATTGTGTAATTTCATTCATTGCGATTATTTCCAAAATTATACAAGTAAGATTGACAAATTTTGAATTTTCCGAAAGGTCTATTACATGTGGTAAGCCTTGGAGAGCAATAAAATTTTCACAAAGCAAAGGATTGCAATATAAAATATTAACGAAAAACGATAAACAAGAATAAATTTTGAAATTGTTTATTGGCGTTGTTGTTGCTTGAGATTTTAAATTAGTTCTAGTTTCGAGAAATGTAGGGAAAAAAACCTAAAAAGAAAAAAAGAAAAGAATTAAGAGAGGTGTTTTAAAATTTTATATGCTAATATATGATTTTGAAATATTTCAAAACAAAATTTCAAGAAATAAATTAATTTTTATTTTAATTTTTGTTGAAAATAATCTGTCTATTTTAAATTTGATTTGGAAGTATTTTCGGATTAAATCATTCATAATAGAATTAGAAAATTTCAATTTAAGATAGTTGTTCCGCCAAATGGGTTTTCTTAGGATTTTTTTGAAATTTAGATAAGATTATTATTTAAATACTTCTGCATCGATTGTGGCAAAACGAAATTTATGAACAATATAGTTCCGGAGATATTAAATTTCAAAAATAGATTTTTTCAGAGTCTTACGCATTGCGCTATACGGGATACCGGAAAGTTTACATACATATTTAATTATAATTAAGAAACCCTTACCATTTTTATAAAAAACTAAACCAACATTAAACAATAACCAATAAATATTTTAAGACAATTTTGATTCATAGTTACAACACAGTTTCTGAGATAATAATGAATAAATAATGAAAAATGTATAAAAAAAAATTTACACTAAAAACAATTTGGCAACAGCGCATCTATTTAACCAGCGAAAGATGTATAAAGCGAGCATGCGCTAGATTTTTTCAAAATTATAATTTTCATAAGGTGTAACGTAGGCGTTGATTACATTTGTTAAAAATTAACAAAACGATTTTTATAGAAATTTTTTAACTTTTAAAATGTATTTAATATAAAAATATTCAATCTCTTACAATGGTGCCAGATTTATCAAACGAGCACGGGATTGGCTAGAATCGGTATATAAACAGCAAAAAGTTTTGGGCTTATGAATTATGAATCCTTATTTCTGTTCTATATATTCTAGCCTTAACTTTTTGCTAGTATTGTCGCGAAACAACTACCTTAATAAATAAAACTCGAATAAAATGTCAAATTTTCAACCAGAGCTTTAAAATCAAAATAATTAAGATATGAACGCTTAAATAATGGCAAATTGGATGATAAGTAAATTACTTGAAAAAATAAATTTTACCTGTGTAAGTAATTCTTGTTTAACAAAGGATATACATTTTGGAGCAATTCTTAAAAGGTGAGTCATAACGCAATGAACAATCTTAATATCTTCTGATGATATGAGGGAATGATAAAGATGGAAAGACATAGTTGTTTGGTTATAGCTATGTTTATTAAATAAAAGGTGAGATTCTTTTGCAATATTTGAAGGATTATTATTAATTTGGCATAATGTGCAAGTTTCGAAAAATACAAATACATCTAGATCAATATATATTGTTTTCTCTAATAAATAAAATACTGCATTTCTTAACTTTGAATTAATTTTTTTGATAAATTCAACAAGTGGAACAAGAAGATTTCTTAATGGAAAACAAGAACATGTTCCTGCTGAAGTCATAATCTAAAAAATGAAGTAATTGTTAACAAGAGCAATTGTTTTTTATTTTATTTTAATAAATCAATAATTAAAAGGGAATTTACCTTTAATATTCTAGCATTGAGACTATCATTTTTGTTTAAAAGTCGTACAAGTATCATAAAAATATTTGATATGCAACAAATATGACTAGCATTATTTCCTAATGGAGATTTTAAATAGACATCACCAAAAATATCTTGATGGTGATGAGAATGAATCATTAGACATTTTTTATGTTGGGTACGTTTGCAATAATTTGAGTGGGTTAAGTCAGATCTTCTCTTTTTTAATAAAATTATCAATTGGCCAAGTATATCAATGATCTTTTTGGAACGGACTAGAGCTTTATCAGCGGATGCTATAGGTAAATCCAATAAGAGATGAATTGTTTTCTCAATCAGTTGGCCATTATGAGCATTTGTAAACAATGAAAATAGTTCTTGAAAATCGCGAAGCTTATCTTGGGTATTCCTTTGTTGTAATAAACTATATAAAAAAGTTATTATTGCATTTGCGAGTCCAAATATGGATATATGTATTTCTTCGGCTTCTTCTTGCTCGGTACTACAAAAATAAAACAAAATTAAGTTTAATAAATAGAATGGTAAAATAGAAAATTAATGGGAATAGATTAAAATTTTTAAATTAAATAAATATATAGTTTTTAAACTTTTAAACGAATTAAGAACAATTGTTAGAGATTAATGTTTTCGTTAAATATATATTCAAACGGCTCCCAATCGATCACAAACCCAAAGGTCGAAACTATTTTTCTTTACCCCGGGCGCAATCACAACGAGGCCGCGTCGAAAGACAATTATAAATTAAATTAAATTAAATTAGGGAACGAAGAAAAGATTTTTTATTATAGACAAAAGGATCAGCCGGGATTCGAACCCGGGATCTTCGCATGTGCGCTGCGATGCCTTCATAAGAGCCTTAGTTCTTATCCTCTTGGCCACTGATCCCCGAACTCAAGCTAATACCTAATGTCTATATGAATTTGGAATTTCATTTTTATTTAATCTTTAATCTCTTCCTCGTTCATTTTTGCAGCTCTGTAGTGGCCGGACTATTATTAAACTATATTCCCAATACGATCACAATTCAATTTAAAATTGTCTTTCGACGCGGCCTCGTTGTGATTGCGCCCCGGGGTAAAGAAAAAATTATTTTCGACCTTTGGGTTTGTGATCGATTAAGAGGCTGTTTGAATATAGTTTAATAATAGTCCGGCCACTACAGAGCTGCAAAAATGAACGAGGAAGAGATTAAAGATTAAATAAAAATGAAATTCAAATTCATATAGACATTAGGTATTAGCTTGGTTTCGGGGATCAGTGGCCAAGAGGATAAGAGCTAAGGTTCTTATGAAGGCATCGCAGCACAGATCCAGTCCAGGTTCAACTTTGATTCTTTTGTCTATAATAAAAAATCTTTCTTCGTTCCTAATTAAATATATACTTTATTTATTAAAAAAAAAAAACTTAGATAAACTAAAATTAATTAAATTTTATTCTTTTATCCAATTAAGAAATGATTAAAATACTTACTTAGACGTTTGTTTTCTTAATGCATCTTCTAAAATTTTAAGCATAACTGGCAGAATACCATTATGGATTATTGTTTTAATTATTTCTGGGGCGCCTAAAACTTTCTCTAAAGCGGTTAACAGGAGATAGGTCAATGCAGATTTCAATTTGGCAATTTGTTGTTTAGTAAGATTTTCCATAGGTGCTGAACCAAATTGTAAAGTACATAAATTTTCAAGAGCAAAATTAATTGTATATATTGATATTTGATTGCTACTTGATGAAATGAATTCAACATCACACAAACTTTCTAAAAGATTAATCACAAGTAAAAAAAATTCGTTTGAACTTATAGACGATTTTAAAAGCAGTTTCGATTCTTCTGTTTCAAAATCTCTGGATGCTTGATTTGTATAATGTTTTCTAGGCGATTTTTTATTAGGCATATAAGTATTTTTGTCTAGTTCATCCCCTGACCTAACCACTGATGTAAAATAATCAAAATCCATTGGATTTAATCTAATTTTTAATGGAGTTGTAGATTTATTCTGAAAAATAGGATTATTACATTAGGGGAAATTTATAACATTATAAAATTTTTCAAAATGAATTATTTACCTGAAAAATAGGATCATCATCACGTTCGGACTCACTTTCTCCTTTTTGAAAAGTATTAGGACTTTTTACACGGCGTAAACGGTTTGAGCCTAGAAATTCCATTTTGGGACTAATTTGTGATGGACTAATTGACTTACTGTATGATTTAAAATTAAAAATATTCTCAATTTCTGGTCTTGATGCATAGAATACATATGGATTGAATTCGGAATTTCTCTTTAATGTTTTCGCATGAAAACAAACGGGATATAATGTTATAAGAAGACTGGCAAGTTCTTTGGCACATGATATGTTCTGAAAAAATTTCCAAATTTTATTTTTAGTTACTATAGATATTATTACATAATTTTCGTATTACTACGTATTACATATCAAAATATTGATAAGAAAAATTAATAAATTTTAACTGAAATAGCATTATTATGTATTAGACGAGGGGTGAACCGCGACCTAAAATCGTGTACACCTACTTCCACTTCCACTTTCATTTCCAAGTGGAAGACAATAGATTATCTAATGAATTCCATAGTAATTCCAAAGACGGTGTACACCTAATTCCAATCGCGGTTCACCCCTCGGTATTAGATATATGTTTTATAGTGGAAGAGAAGTTGGAGTAAATTGTAGAAATAGATTTCTACTTTATTTTACATATCTGGATTAATTTAGAAGGGTACAAAATTTGAATCCATTGTTCCAGGTCTCATAAGCTAACATTTTCTTAAAAACCTCTTTTATTTGCTGAAGAAAATATTTGTTCTCCTTTTTAAGGTTTCGTCCAAAAATAAAACGGGACTGTATTAGTATCGCAACAATTTGATACAAACTTGAAAATTACTAGTTATATTTATTTTCCCCGAAATAAAAATTATATTAAAATTATATGGCGATTCATTATTTTGGGAGGGTCAAATTGTTTAGGGGTCAAAAAATAAAAAATATTTATCATAGGCGTGGGTTATCCATGTAAAGATCTTTTTAAGGAGAATTAGACTTATTTTTACTTTCACATTTATATTTAGAATATATAATGTGTAAGTATTATCGCCTCATGGGTGCTTGACACTTTGAGAGCTTCTATCTCATAAATGAAAAAAGTTAATTTCATTTTGTCACTTCTAGGTGGAAGGAAGGCCCTTAATATTTTGAAACCAGATGTAGTAGAACAAAGAACCGGATATTGTGGTCCCCAGAAGATAAAAAGTGACCAAAAATCCATTGGTCGTGCCTACTTATGTATGTATATTACAACTCTAAAAATGGTGCACAAAATATGTTCGAAACAAATAAAATTACAATGGTTATCAAAATGTATTTTGTAATTATCTTATTATAGAGATTGAAGAAAAGAGATGATAAAAATATTTAAAATATCCGCCTAAGTATAATCGCTAGGAAAGTATTTAAAAAAATAATATTTATTTATTAACCTTTACACCCAATGTATTCAAGATTAATAAAATTCTCCATCCTCGGCCATGAAGAAGATAATTACGTAAAGGATTTAAATCTTCAACGTCTCCAGGTTTAGAGCATATTTCATGAATATCCGATAGTAATTCACAACCGATAATTGTAGTAATTCCCCCAATCATGCTTAAACAAAAAATCATGTGAGTGATTACAAAATATAATATATTACCATAATAAATAAATAAAAAATATATACCCATTTGGTAAAATTTCTTTAACATCATTTCCTGATTTATGTTCAATAATCAATTCTGCTAAAAAAAGATCAAGCCAGTCATTTTTCTGAAAAACAAAATAGATGAATAAGTAGTGGATATCTAAAAAAATCTAATGATTTCAAATAGAAATATTTAATTAAAGAAAAAGCAATATTTAAAAATTTGATGATAATGATTTTTAAACTTGGATCCAGTATGGTATATATAGCAGATGAATTATAAATTTTTCAAGTAGTATACGACCTTTAGCTATAAAAAAAAAATCGAAGTATCAGTTGATTCTAGCTGCATTTATCAAGACTTAATGAATTCTCCATCAATAGCGATACATCATGGAATTGATTAGAAATTTTAAATAATTTGTGTATGTCGCCTTGGGTAATCGGATCCGAAATAGTATATTGTATAACAAGGGCGTAAATTGAGAAATATCTGAAAAGCAGGAGCTGCAGCATGAGCTGAGACCTTATGGCGTATTCACCTAAGTAAAAACGTATTCGCGAATATTCCTAAATTTACGCCCATGCCATACACTATATTACTTTACCATATAGGGTATGGTTAAGTATTGTAATCGTGCATGAAAAAAGTGTTGTTTTTTTCGAAATATCTCAAAAACGGCTGAAACTATTTTGATGAAAATAATTGGGCGAAACCATGGCATTTCGGTCTACAAAAAAGCCCTAATAAGTGAACATCGAAATAATTATATTTTTCGAGATAATAACAGTTTTGTCAAAATGTCTGTTAGTCTGTGCCGAGGGGTGAACCGCGACCTAATATGATGTACACCTACTTCCACTTGTACTTCCAAATATTTCCAAGTACTTCCAAATATTTCCAAGTAATTCCAAATATTTCCAAATATTTTCAAGTACTTCCAAATATTTCCAAGAACTTCCAAATATTCCCAAGTACTTCCAAAATACTCCCAAAGAGATGTACACCTACTTCCAATCGCGGATCACTCCTCGGTCTGTGCGTTACCAAATTTTTGTGGGCGAGCTAGCTCAAAAACTAGTGTGAATATCAAAACCAAATTTTACACGTAGTTTCGGTCCATTGAGATTAAGAGCTGATTAGATTTTGGTGCATATCGACCCAAAATTAATGGGGGGGGGGGGGGTTAAAAATTTAAAATTATAATATTTTCAAACTAAAAAAAAAAACAAGAAAAATGAAATATACTATAAAATGAACCTATAATAACGAAAATATTTTTTTTTCTGGCGCCAAAATTAGGGGGGGAGTCAAAAATAAAAATCTAGGCCATTTGACCAAACTCAACAAAATTTTGTGTACATAATCAGTGGACCTACAGAACACTAAAAATGCAAAAACAAATCCCCCCCAAAGGGGGGGGGAGAGTCAAAAATAAAAATCTAGGCTCTTGGACCAAACTCCAACAAGAAGTGTATGGTAAAGACAAGTGGATAGCCACATCAGAAACCAACGGAGAAAGAATGATTTGAGAGAGAAAATAATATTTAAGTAAAATTTAATTTAACACGATAAAGATTAAAAGTTAATTATATCTATAACTAAAGTCTTTAATGAATTTAAAAGTGGACTGTTTTATTTAATTGAAGAAAAATTGAATGAATTATTTTATTAAAATGATTTTACATTAAATTTAAAAGTTATTTAGTTTTAAAGAGATAGTTTTAAGTGGATAAGTAATAAACAAGATATTCTATAGCGCTTTATAATAAACATGCAAGAAATTAGACAGGACTGTAAAGAAAAGTGAATCTTTACGCACATCATGTGAGAAAATTGAATGTACTATATAGACCAGTCGGTTTACTTCCCTTGAAAATGGGACTTTGGCAGCTGGCATTACAAAAAATGAGTTTCAGATCTTAGTCTAGGGACCATCAAGTTGGACATAAAAATAGAACATTAGGTTAAATGTAAAATGTTCTAGAATCTAGGATCGAAGGGTGAGGCAACCAAATTGTTTTCTGGATGTTGTACTCTTTATTGGGCTGCCTGAACCCTAGGATCATAATATATAAGCTAGAGTCTAGAGCAGTGGTTCCCAACTTGGGGGCCCCAAGTGGGCGATTTGGGTTATCAGAGGGCCAATAAATAAGTGGGGGGCCATTTGGGGGCGATGAGTATTCAAAGGGGGGAAAATTAAAATAGTACTGTACAGTAGAACCTGGGATCATAATATATAAGCTAGTCTAGAGCAGTGGTTCCCAAATTAGGGACGATTTGGGTTATCAGGGAGGCAATAAATAAGTGGGGGCCATTTGGGGATGATGAGTATTCAAAGGGGGGGGGAAATTAAAATAGTACTGTACAGTAGAACCTGGGATCATAATATATAAGCTAGTCTAGAGCAGTGGTTTCCAACTTGGGGGCGATTTGGGTTATGAGGGGAGCAATAAATAAGTAGGAGGCCATTTGGGGCTGATGAGTATTCAAAGGGGGAAAAATCAAAATAGTACTGTACAGTAAACTATACAGTCGAAGTTGACGGGTAGCACATTTCATTCATTTTTTTTTTAATTTTAACTGTCAGCTTTCTTAATTTTTACAGATTCCAATTTAAAAATGAAAACATATACTCCTGTTTTTTAAATGTACGTCAATGATCTTAGTTAATTATTTCCCTTTGTTCTTAAAAAAAATCTGTAAAAATGGACATTTTATTTTTCTATTTTATTTAAGAGTGACAGGATAAAACTGCTTTGGTTGTTTTTATATACGGTAATAAAATTGTTTAAAATAATACAACTGCTTTATTATTTACACTTTACTTTAAATTAAAATTAGGCATACAATGAAAATGAAAAGGGGGCGATAGGTGTTAGTCAACCTCCAGAAAGGGGCGATGGGCCACAAAAGGTTGGGAACCACTGGCCTAGAGCAACATTAATTATCTTTTTTAATTAATTGTGAGAATTAACACCTATTTAAAAGAGAATTTGTATCTTCAAAAAATTTAGATATATATATAAATTATCTTGTTCTGTTATAATTAACTGTCATGTTAATTTAATTAAGATTTGAATTCATAAGAAATTAAAAATAATCAAATCATTATCTATTTTTTGAAATTACTATTTTTTTTTTAATATTATAAGAGAATGAGAGAATTTGTCATTTATGACTTGAATAAACAAAGATTATTTAAAGACATTTTAAAGTTTTACATTTCCTTTACAAATAACTGTAACACTGGAAAGAAAATAATTGATAAAGTTAAGGATTAGTTTTATTATCTTTTGTAAATAAAAATTGAACAAATTATTTGAATAGTTTATTTAAAATGAATTTTATTTTTACTAATCTATATAATGATTTATTTTTATTTCCAAATATGTAATTGATGTTTGGGAAAATAATAAAATATAAAAAATAAATAACCACCTGGTAGAGTTCTTTACATTCCATAAAATTGTTCCATAATAATTCAAGTTTTTTGAACGGTGACATTTCTAATTAGTCTTAAGAAACAAGAAAAAATTTTAAATACACACACAAATATGTAAGTATATATTTGTGGATATATAAATACATATATGTATTAATGAATTCACAATTTACTAAGAAATAATATAATACTATATAATATTTAATGTCAATTTCTATATCCTCATTTTAATATATTAATGTTATTATAGTTATTTAAATGCGCAATGAAAGTTGATATATATATATATATCATAGATCATAGAGATATAAAGTGACACATAGATTAAAGATACATTTGACAGGTCTTCAAAAACGCCAATTTTCGCCGCTAGGTACGCTACTGTCTCAGAGAGTTAACTCTGTGGTTCGCACCCAGGGAGATAGCAGATAGGGAGAGAGCTTATGGCTAGAAAAGTGTCGCCTGCCTACGCCATCGCTGACTCACAGTCCACCATCTTGGATCTTTCAAAACATTGAGATTTCAATATGGCCTTATACTAAAATATATATATTTTACCTTCGATTTTCAAAATTTTAAGGTCACCTAAATAAAAAACTAATAAAAGAACTATTTTAAATAATAGTTTTTTGATTTTTACAGATATCTAGAGAAAATTGAAATTAATTAAAATTATTAATTATTAAAATTATTTCACATTAAAATAAGATGAATATACACAAAATAGTCATAGGAACATATACTGTATTTTATATTAAAGAAAAACGTGCTTATATGAGAGTATTAGCTCTTTGTTAAACATGTATTTCTCATTTGATAACGTTATGTTTGGCAATGTTTTAAACTATGCAAAATGGCGGTCGAGCTTCTTCTTTCCCCGCTTCAGGGGACAATTTTCGTGCCTAAGTTCTAAGCTTACGGGCACTCCCTATCTCCCTGTTCGCTCCCCATGATCAGTGTTGCCAGTTTAGCGGATTTCCCGCTAGATCTGGCTAATTTTTTTACTCCAACTAGCTTGAAAAAATCTCATCTGGAGGATAGCGAGAAATCCGGCTTTTTTCAAACATTTCTAGCAGAATATCTGGCTTTTTTTTACAAATCAAATAAAATTCATTTTTTTAAACAAAATTCCTCTATGATCAATACATTGTCAACATTAACAAAATTAGTGTTGGCACTTGGCACTCTTTTGTTCTTCTTTTCTAGTCTCTTGTAATATATGTTGAAAATTAAATTTAAATATAGCGCGCGCTCTTTATTTTAGTTTAACATAGAATTCCCTAAATCGGCAATCTGGCGGATTCTAGCTTTATCTTTTATCTATGTTCCAGGGAGATAGGGAGAGAGCAAATGGCTAGAAAAGTGTCGCCTGCCTACGTCATCGCTGACTCACAGTCCGCCATCTTGGATCTTTCAAAACATTGAGATTTCCATTGGTCCTATACTAAAATATATATCATTTTACCTTCGATTTTCGAAATTATAAGGTCACCTAAATAAAAAACTAATAAAAGAACTAATTTAAATTATGGTTTTTTTTATTTTTACAGATATCTAGAGAAAGTTGAAATTAATTAAAATTATTTCATATTAAAATAAGATGAATATACACAAATTAGTCATAGGAACATATACTGTATTTTATATTAAAGAAAAACGTGCTTATATGAGAACATTAGCTCTTTGTTAAACATGTATTTCTCATTTGATAACGTTGTTTGGCAATGTTTTGAACTAAGCAAGATGGCGGTCAAGCTTCTTCTTCCCCCGCTTCAAGAGACAATTTCCTCGCCAAAGTTCTAAGCTTACGGGCACTCCCTATCTCCCTGCTATGTTCTAACTTATTTGGAAGATCGAACCAGCGGATTTATAAATTCAATTGTTGGCAACACTGTTCACACCCCATGATATAAACAACAAAATAAATACAAATAATTTTGATTGTAAACTAAATCAACTTTACATATCTATACTCCATTTAATGAAATATTAACAAAAAATGATCCGTCCTCAAGAACTCGCAAATGAAGATAACATCCAAATTAGACCCTATTCTTTATATATTGGTTCTGAAAAATTAATGTTTATTTTAAAATTACTTAATTATGAAAATGGATATATACTTGAGAAAAATATCAAACCGCTTGACAGGTAAACATGATTATTGATTTCATTTATCTTTTTTAATTTATGTTGATTTATAGATTTGAGTAACTTATTGGCGGGGGCCGGGGGAGACTAGCCCTCTCCTAAAAAAATTATTATGGTTCACTTCAGAAAATTTTATATTATAAATAAGATTATTAACTTTTTTACAATGAAAAGGAGGACACATATTAATTGAAAAAAGAAATATCGTAAAGAAAGAAACATTTTATTGTATTATTCATTGCAACAATAATACACTATAATATGACAAATAGTCCAGTAACCTTGCACATCTTTCTTAAGTTGCATCAAATGGTGGTAGTAGGTTTCGTTTTTTTCTCTTGTATGGAATGTATAGATAATCTGAATTATGACTATCTAATTGATTACAATGACATTTCCTTCCTGTTTAAACTTATTTCTGGGAACAGGGCCGGATAAAGGGCGATTGGAGCGATTGGGCCCAATCGGGCCCCGCGTTACCATCAAAATGAACAAAAAATAATTCGAAATTTAAAGCAAATTGCTTTTGGCGATAATGGATAAATTATGAATTATTCAAAAGTTCGCATTGCTGGGAATCCGTTTGAAATGTTCAAATTTTTATCGGATAATGATAGAGCAACGGCATTTCCAAACTTGTTTATTGCTCTCCGAATATTCTTAATAATTCCAGTAAGCGTTTCTTCTGGAGAGAGATCATTTTCCAGGCCAAAACTTAATAAAAAACTATCTGAGATCGATAATGAATCAGGATAGATTAAATAGTTTAGCAATTATGTCAATTGAAAGTGAAGACTCAAGGAAATGAGATTTTCAAACAATTTTAGAAGAATTTCGAGAACAAAAACTTAGAAATATGTAAATTCATGTATTCATATTCGATTTATATTCAATAAATGTTTTTGTATTTTGAACATTTTTATTTTTTAATTTATGTAGAAGTTTACCTATCTGATGATCCATGACATTTGATATATTTATATATATATATATATATATATATACTGAATTTGAATTTGATTTAAATATTTAATATATAGAGAGGGCCCCGCAAAAAAAATCCAATCGGGCCCCGCACCTATTCGATCCGGGCCTGTCTGGGAAAATCGTGTGTCCAAAAATTCTATCTAGGCTAAATTTTAGAATCCCATCACATGGCACGAGATCCCAAGATATGTTTGTAGTTCCACATCACTTGACTAACTTCGGTAAAACCAACGCCATTGACAGAATTCAAACACTAGCAAATAAACACTCGACCAATTTTGACCGTTCCAGCACAACTCCTCACCAACTTAAAAATAAATCATCTTAAAACGATCAGCCACATTGTAAAAACACTTCAGTGTAATAAGTTTGTTTGTTTTTTCCCCCTGATACCTACCTGTTATTTTATTATATCCATATTGTTTTAATATTGTATCCTGTATGTTTCTTTTTCTGTATTGAACATCTTGTCCGTAAAACTAGCTAAACCAACTAAATAAATAAATAAAATGTGACTGTGATGCAAAATCCAAGTTTTCGACCTCGGCAACCCCCGGATCTCTTGAATATCTCAAAAACTGCAAAATTTTCACACTTTTTTCGGGTTTTCTCCATTTTTCGACCATGAAGGAGTACGTTTTCGACTCTATACATTTTTAAACTAGATTAAATTTGCTACAATTTGAGACCAGGATGAGCTCGGTAGACCTAATAGTTTCCGAGATACAGCTTTCCAAACTTGAAAATTTTAAGCTAATTTTCATGTTTCATCCTATGCAATTGTCTTAATATCTTCAATAACCTGTCTGATATGAATCAGTGAAATAAACATTTTTTCAATTTAACATTTTGAAAGGGGTTTGGTGGGAGGAGGAGGTCACTGTTCATAACCAGACGACTGAAATTGAAATACAAAATTTATTTATAGTCCAGGCAAATTATGATTTTAACAGGAATTATCTCCCGGTAAAGATTTTATTGCTGGAATACCTTTATTGGTGCTCTAATATTACTACCCTAAGTTTTCCCCAAAATCTGAATTGTGCAATTTGCGCTGCGTGCAAATTTCGTCATGCGGACTAATCGCGAAATGATGCTTGATCATAGCTAGATGGATCACATCTTTTTCATTCTCTCTTGGTCCAGACTTCAGCTGACTCCAATAGCCTCAACCAGCAGTAGTCTATCGATATATATATCTTGTTTAAAAACGCGGTCAAAAACAACTCTCTTTGATATATTAATTATTCTTTAATATATTAATTAGAAAAAACTATCCAAATTTCGTTTTTCTTAAATAACTCTAAAACGGCTTATCAAATCAAAAAGATATCTATCAGATAAATTAAAGCTCTTTAAATTCCTCATAAAATAATAACAATTTCATCCATTTCGGTTTAGTAGAACGCACTATATACATGTCTATACCGTATCTTCGGTGTGGATCCCATAATAGTTGCCAATTGGCTAAAAAATGAGATTGGCAAAGTTTCATCTTAATTGCATAATGGTAACCCGTGCCCCAATGAGGTTGAAGTTTTGAAAAACTGCAATTTTTTGCGTTTTTTTTTCATAAAATGAAAACCACTCATCCTAGAAACTTGATTCCTGTCTCATTTTCTAGGAAATTTTGTTGACTTGAACTTTTACTTGGACCACTTTTTGTCAAAACTCTTAAATTTGTAGATTTACCATGACAGGACATGATCCGAATCCTCAAAAGTGCCGTTTGTTCATTAGTTAATCACGACTTTGCGGATTCGCAAGCTGGTACGGGATCCCTCAGGCCTTCAAATGATGCTGAATCCAGCGGGATCCCACTTTGCTGGATTGCAATCCCTACTTAAAAGGTCACTTTGAGGACTCGGATCATGTCCTGTCATGGAAAATACTGAATATCTGCCTATTAATTTTTATTTAAATGAGTACTTTTCCATTGAATGAATATTTTTTGTCAATGTATCATCTCTTAACAATATATTGGAAATATTTGAACAAGGAATGTCTTCATATTGAATTTATCTATAATATCTATATAATCTCGATCGAATACGGAGATTTACAGATTGGTCTTGAAATATCGAAAAAGAGGACACTTTTCGGGGGAGTACAGAACTTACAAAAGAATGACTTTCCTCCCTAAAGGAGGATGATTGGTCACCTTATTATAAAGCATAAATAAATACAATATCATTCTATAATTATATAATTTATTTTTAGATACTATTTTGCCATAGAAACGAATTCTGGAGAACAATTTTATGTTTTTACCACTCTAGCTGCTTGGTTGATTTCTAAAATTGGAAAAAATTGTGAACTTCCTCAAGAATTTGATCATCCTAATGCAACAATATCTATTATTTTAAACTCCATGAAAGAATTAGTAAGTTTTATTTTTTTAATATTTATTTTTAATTTAAAATACATTTAAAATTTTTTCATTTTTTCATAGGGTATATCTGTTGATTTTCCTTCGAATAAATTAAAGGCAGGATATGGATATCATGTAATAATAACTTTATTAGAATTGGCTCATTTGGCTCTTAAGAAAAATAACATTTCCTTAAAAAAGTAATGTCAAGTTTTATATTAATTCTATTTTTTGTTCTTTGATATTGATGATTTTTTCGGATTTTATCATATGTGCTGGGGATAAGGAATTAATAGAATAATAGCACTTTATTTGTTTCATCTTTATTTTTATACAAAAACCGAAGAAAAACACTTACCTTCGAGTTTGCTAAATAAATACCTCTTAAAATAAAAAATTAACATTTTCCAATTGAAAGTAATGAAAGGCAGCCCAGGGATAGTAAGGAAAGAAAAAATTAACACATATCCAAATAAGGTGTAATTTATTGGATTCCTTCCTCCTTTCCTTTCAAACCGACGTTTCGGAGGATTCTTCCCTCCTTCTTCAGGGTTTCAAGGGGTCAATGAAGGAAACAAATAAAATGCTTCCTTCCTCTCTTAATTATAATTAAGAAAAAGAAAAAAAATTGTTTTTCTATGCTTCTGCTAAGGAAGAAAAAAGTTTTAAACACTGCTGTGGAGAGAGGAAGGAAGCATTTTATTAGTTTCCTTCATTGACACCTTGAAACCCTGAAGAAGGAGAAAAAATCCTCCGAAACGTCGGTTTGAAAGGAAAGGAGGAAGGAATCTAATAAATTACACCTTATTTGGATATGTGTTAATTTTTTTCTTTCCTCACTACCCCTGGGCTGCCTTCCATTACTTTCAATTGAGATTTCTACCAGTCCGTCTCTCTCCAGAGAAAATTTCGTGCAAATTAACATTTTCCATTAGCCGTCTAGATATTGGCAATGGCTGAAGAGGCAGAATTCTTAAGCGCAATAGATTAATCTTCAAAAATATTTAAGGTAGAGCACCTTGATGGCATGCACCTAAGGATGACACTACTAAAAGTTACCAAAAGAAAACTGACTAAAATTTAAAAAAATAGTTATTTTCTTGGAGAGTGTCATCCTTAGGCGGCGGTTACACTGGATAAGAATTCGTACGAAAATTTATTCTTACGACTTTGTAAGAGTTCATACGAACTCATCAGAAGTAAACAAATACATTGAACGCACCATTTTCTTACGAGTTCTTACGAACTCACACGACTATTTCAATACGGTCAAATAATTTGTTTTTTCATCAGATTTCGTCCGAAATTTGAGCTATCTATTTGGAATGTGTGATGTCAACAATGAATTGCGAACAACTAATTATGTTATTGGAGGAAAGAAAATCACTCTGGGATCAAAAATTAATATATATAATTAAATATAAGCAAACGTAGATGGTGTCATATGTATGTATATTCGTAGAACTTTTGATCATTTTCTCTAAGCTCTTCATTTGACCTCTCAAATTCCCCATTTTCACTTCTTGATGCCAAATATTTATGAACCCATATACGTTTGTTCAAATTTTCCATCAAAAGAATTTTTATGGCCCGAGTATCCGATAGAAATTCAAGCTCACCAAGTCGATCCACCTTTGAAAGAGAAAAATTGTATACTGAACCACTACCAGGTTCGCAATCAATGTAACCACTCTTCTTATGAATTCAAACGAAATATTTCACACGAGCTCGTAAGAATAAATTTCCGTACGAATTCTTATCCAGTGGCCTTAGGCGGCGGTTACAATGGATAAGAATTCGTACGAAAATTTATTCTTACGACTTTGTAAGAGTTTTTACGAACTCATCAGAAGTAAACAAATACATTGTTGTTAATAGAAGTGTTTACATTGCTCGCGCCATTTTCTTACGAATTTTTTTGAACTCACGACTATTTCATTACGACCAAATAATTTTGTTTTTTCATCAATTTTCGGCCGAAATTTGAGCTATTTCGGATGTGTGTTGTCAACAATGGATTGCGAACGACTAATTACGTTGATGGAGGAAAGAAAATCACTTTGGGATCAAAAAATAATAAATATAATTAAATATAGTCAAATGTAGATGGTGTCATACGTGTATATTCAAAGAACTTTTGATCATTTTCTCTAAACTCTTCATATGATCTCTCAAATTCCCCATTTTCACTTCTTGATGCCAAATATTTATGAACCCATATCCGTTTGTTCGAATTTTCCAACAAAAGAAATTTTATGACCGGAGTATCGGATAGATATTCAAGCTCACCAAGTCGATCCATCTTTGAAAGAGAAAAATTGTATACTGATCCACTGCCACGTTCGCAATCAATGTTACCACTCTTTTCGTTCGAATTCAAACGAAATATTTCACACGAGCTCGTAGAATACATTTTCGTACTAATTCTTATCCAGAGTAACCGCCGTCTTAGGTGCATATCATCATCATCATCATCAATAGATGCCTCATCTACCTTATGTTAATCAAATTTTGTGTTGAGACTTGTAGTTCCACGCTTCTCTAGACTAACGCTAGATGCCTTCATCACAATTCATTTGGCTATACATTCGAATTGCTTCTTTGATGAATTAACCATAGGCCATTTCCATTAGAATCCAATAGCCTGCATCTTTCCCAGCACTTATAATCTTCAAACCTTCAAAACCCGAGTGCATAAACACCTACGTCTCCACCCTCTCACTTAATCAACTTTCCCTTCTCTTCGGTAATGCAAGGGTCTTTCGAGATCCATAGGGGCTGCATCTTTACTGGTGCGCTCCTTCTTGCATTCGATTACATAAAAAAAAAAAATGGTCGCTTCACGACATACAATAGTACTATTGTCCCATAAGCTTAATATTGCAGTCACAGATATATAATTTGGCTTTTTTTCTTATTTATTTTCAATTTTGTAATCTATTTATTATAAAATAAGTTCATTCAATTAAGATTACTGTTTTTTCTTTTATTAAGATAATTCTAAAGATCAAAACTTCATTTTCTATTTATAAAAATTTCGAATTATGTTAATTTACCTTTATATTTTTATGTGAGTCCATGAAATATTATTTTCGCCTCTTGCCCCTTAAGCTAGTTGTTTCACCATATGGATTTTCTTAGGATTTTTTTGAAATTTAGACTGATTATTATTTAAATACTTCTGCATCGATTGATGGCAAAACGAAATTTATGAACAATATAGTTCCGGAGATATTAAATTCCAAACATAGTTTTTCAGACTCTTATACATTGCACTATACGGGATATCGGAAAGTTTACATACATATTTAATTATAATTAAGAAACTCTTCTTACCATTGTTATAAAAAACTAAACCAACATTAAACAATAACTAATACATTTTTAAGAAAATTTTAATTCATAGTTACAACACAGTTTCTGAGATAAAAATGAATAAATAATGAAAAATTTACACTAAAAACAAGGTGGCAACAAAGCATTTATTTAACCTAAAAAGTGGGTTAACTTTAGAAATTTTTTTGATGTTTTTTTGCTTCAGCCATTGTCGCAACAGCTTTCAATCGCTTATTAAAACCTTTTTGTTTTATAAATCTCCCTTTATAATGTACTTTATCTGAAATTTCTATGATAAAATATATACAAGCTCGGACAGTATTGCCAGATTTGTCAAACGAGCACTTGATTGGCTAGTAGTGGACATAAACAGCAAAATGTTTTGGGCTTATGAATGATGAATCCTTATTGTCTATTATATATACTCTAGCATTAACTTTTTGCTAGTATTGTAGCGAAACAACTACCTTAAAACCGAAATCCGCGACTTTCTTTTAAGAGAACACACCTTTTGTGTTAATTAACTAATTAGTTATATTATAATTTTAATAGAATATTTGAATTATTATTCAGATCGTTTCTACAACAAATCTACCTTCTTGTATCGTTGGCATAAAAAAGTGCCTTGTCGCCTTTAGCAAAAGAATGAAAGACGCAATGGCCATTGACATATTCACTCATGCATTACTCACAAGATCTGAGACTCAGAAATATAATCTCAATTAATTTTTTATCCACACCTTATGTGTTCTACATTAAATGAGTCAACAATTGGACAGCTCAAATTCCAACTTTAATTTTTTTTTTTGATTTATTTATTTTTACAGACCTAATCCACACTTTGATATCACCCCCATCGACAACCATATTGAGAAATCTGATGATGAAATAAATGCAGAGGACGAATTTATTGGAGACATTTCTGAAAATATTTATGATTATGATGGCGATAATGACGACGACTTAGATGATGAAGATGATAATGAAAAAATACCCTTCAAAACAGACTTGAATAAAATTCACTATAAAGTAATATAAAATACAATGCAATTATTCTTGTACTTTTAGTTATTTAATGGCTAATTTAATTTTCTAATTGTACATTTAGCATCAAAAAGATAAAAATAATGAAGATGTTTCAAATATCCACATAAATTTAGAAAGCTGGGAATTAGAAAGAGAAAGAGTTTTGCCCAAACTTAAGATAGTCATGCGTCATGGTATTTAATTTATAATATATTTTTTCATATATAAACATTATACACATATATATATATATTCTTGATACAGTCGAACACCCTTATAACGAGCCCTTTTTAACGAGAACCCCGCTTTAACGAGGAAATCGGAAATACATGGTTGGTACAATCATAGAGTAATATAGAGTGGAAGGTTCCATAAGGAGCCAATGTATTTTAGCCTATACGAGTTACAGAACTCTCTGGCGAGACGAGGGCGAAACCATTGGGCAATAAAATGGCGGAAACCGCTCTATTCGGGGCAAATTTTGGTGACATTATCAAGAGTAAAAAAATGCGATATATATATATATATAAATTTACTACAATTCATCTGTCTGATTCTTTGGGGAATCGAAATAGATGAATTTTGTTCAGTTTTTCAAAAGTTTTAACTTTCGCTTTTCATTTAAATGTTAACATATAAACATTCTAAATAAAATTTATTATTGAAAAACTGAACAAAATTCATCTGTTTCGATTCCCCAAAGAATCAGACAGATGAGAATTGTAGTAAATTTATAGGAACCATACTATTAGGAAAATAGAAGAAAAACGCGATTGAACTAGAGAGTTGAATATATATAACATTTGATTATAGGATCTAGTCGGAGGATCCATCGCCTAAATGGAGAAGTCATTTGCGGGCTTAACGCAGAGGATGCCGGATCATACCCGGCTGGGTCCTATCTTTTTTTCAACTCTTGGTTCACTATCAAAACGAGTCAGGTCCCAAGTGCACCAAAATAGGGCAGTGACCGGACAAAAGTTTTAACTTTCGCTTTTCATTTAAATGTTAACATATATATAAAACATACATAAAGGGTATGTCTCTTTTATCTATGACAAAGGCTTTGAATGTTCTATGACAGTGGTGCCCAACCCTTTTTTGTCCCCGGGCCTGATTCAACATACATAAGATCTCGCGGGCCGGATTCTTTATAATTGTATATCTTAGCGGCACCTTTAATTTAAAAAATGCAACATTTTCAATGAATTCATGAATATTTTTGTGCTGATTCATTTTTTTTTTTCGAAAATCGTAATTTAGCAATTTTTTGTTCGCGGTACACACCGACGGTTATATGTCTGTTTATGTTTGGTATCGAAATATTATGTTCCTTAAACACAGAAACACTTTCCTTGTAAATAAGACACAAGCACTTCTCCCCTTGAGTGACAAAAAGTACATGTTTGTCCATTTCTCTTGGAAAACGTGGCACTCAGAATCAATTTTACGTTTTTTATTTCCCGTTGACATTATTTGGGGTAAAAAAATTCTACGTCCTTAACGTTAAGGCCTAACAGTAGACTAAAAAATATTTCAATAGACTTAAGTTTTTACTCCATGCAAATGTCAAATACTGATGTTGCACACTTATTTAAAAACTTAGATTAGAACGAAATTAAACAAAACAAATGGCTGCACTGGCAGTCCGCTTTACATTAGGCTAGGAGAGTGGTGATGAATTTTAATAATAAATATATATTTTTTTAATATATTAAAAAATAATAAATATATAATTTATCGATAAGTAAATATTTTAAAATAAAATTTCTGTACTTGTCTAATTTGTCCTCGCATTTAAATAAAAGTCAATATATCCGACAACAAGACCGCACTGCGGCACAATTTGAACTATATTTTTACAAGATTGTCAGTGAAACTAAAAATATTGATGTAGGTACATCAAAAAATGTAGAAATTTTTGATTTTAATTATCAATATGATTTATAATTTTTTTAGATATTTTACAAAAAATACATATTTAGTGTCAACTCGCTCGCGGGCCGGATTGAGCCTCTTCGCTGGGCCGTAGGTTGGGCCCCGCTGTTCTATGATCTTTGGATAGCTCTTAAGAACTAAGAGTTTTCGCCCTGCAGTCGCTAGAAAGCGCTTTTTCGATATACGGTAGCCTTCCACTCTATATTACTCTATGGGTACAGTGTTTAAAAACGAACCCGTTTTTTACGAGCACTCGGTTATAACGAGCAATCATCTCTGTCCCTTCGCGCTCGTTATAAGCGGTTCGACTGTATATAGAAAGAATTTGAATTAAAATACTATTTTATGAAAAATATAAAAAAATTTTTTATTTGTTATCAAACTATTTATTCTCCAAAAAATGTGCTAATTAAAGCTTTTAATTTAAAATAAATATTGATAGATTTAAAAATAAAATAATTATACATTTGAATTCTTTAAATAATTATCATTAAGCTAAAAACTATTTTTGAATTAATATATCTTATTTGTAAAATTATGGATATTCAAATAATTTTTAGATTATAGAGATTGGCGTTCACATCTTCAACAAATTTCCCAATATCGATCAAGCATTGAAGAATCCATTGATTCATCTAGTAAACTTTTAGATAAAATGTATAAGGATCTAACTAAAACAATGGAAAAAGCTTTAAGCAGAGAGAAATATCTAAATTCAAATTTCGACAATTATATACAACAGTACAAGATTTTATTTGTAGGTATAATATTTATATTGATTAACACATGATTTGTTATTAATTTTTGATCTTTTTTAAAGCTGAATTGATTAAAATACAAAGAAGTTATCAAGAAGTTAATGGAGGAGTTACTGAAAGGTCAAAGTTATTATCTAAAATTTCTGAAGAGATGGAAAATATAAAACAAGAAATAGAAGAAAAAGGATCTAGCATGACAGACGGAAGTAATCATTTTTATTTTTCTAAATATGTTTATATGGGTATAAAAGTAAATAAAAATTTAAAAAAAACGATTATTTCTATTTTTCTAAAAATAATTTTATAAAATCAGAGTGCGCAGGCCAAAACACAAAAAGAAGAGAAATCCCACCCAAAACACTTCTATGAAAAACAGACCAAGTTCGAAAAAGTAGTGAAATCTAGTGTTCAGCCAAGTTAAATTCGTCAAGAATAATTAAGTTGAGAAAATAACTTTCAATTAAAATGCATTCTTTCCATTTTGAATTACAATCTAAATTTATGGATTCTAAATTTTTAATTTAAATTATTTTCACGAAACTTGGCTGTTACCCATTCTGCCATTAGAATAAATGAGCTAAATTCGTGACCAGACAAGTTTCATGAAAATAATTTAGAATTAAAAATTTAGAATCCACAAATCTAGATTTTCATTTAAAATGCAAAGAATGCATTTTAATTGAAAGTCCTATTTTCTCAACTTAATTATTCTTGACGAATTTAACTTGGCTGCTTCCTAGATTTCACTACTTTTTCGGGGGATCTATGATAAGATAAAAACAATTATTTGCCTTATTATATTATCTAGTATATTATTATATATAATAAAATGAAATTAATTAATTAATAAAAATCATTTTTAGCTCCATTGGTTAATATTAAAAAGGCAATTAACAAAATAAAACAAGAAATAGGCCAAATGGATATTAGAATTGGAATTCTACAACAAGGCTTGTTGCATTTCAAATTGAACAACAAATTATTACTATTACACGAGTTAAATTCAGCAACTTAAAAGTTAATTTGATATAAAATTAAATCAAATTAAACGTTATAAGCTAATTATTAAAATTAAAAATATATTTATTATTCTTGTAATTTTATGTAACTTTTATTTCAAGATAATTTTAGAATATATATGTATTTGTGTATATATAATTAAGGTAAACGCTCCAGTAGTGGACCAGATGCAAGAAAAGTGCAAAAATTAGCTTATCTAACTTTGAAAAAAGCGTTATATAGAGCCCATGGTACGAACTAAATATAGCGCAATTTTTCAAAGTTGAAAAAGATAATTTTTGCACTTTTCGAATCTGGCCCACTACAGGTACAGGCCCACTTCTGGAGCGTTTACCTTAGTACAAAATTTTTTAATTTGTCACTGCTTTGTAATTTGGTGTATTTTACAATATATCCAATAAAAGACCATAGATTAATCAAATTATCATCGTTATTTTCTTTTCTTTAAGATTTTTCATGATATAAATAGAGTTGTGACATTCTATACCAATCGAAAATGGCGTCTAGGGCGAGCATCAAAGTTGCGTCCTTTCGTAAATTATCTAAATATAAAATAAACATATACATTAAAAAAAAAGTAATAAATTTTACAAAACATTTTTATTTTCTGTTTTCAAACAAAAATTAGTTCGTAAAAATGCACTTTCAATAGTCTTAAACTTAAAATTGCGCCTTCCTTGCCTTGTGTTTAGACTTTTTAGAACATTTTCAAAATCTGTTTTTTCGGTTTCTTCTCGCTCTACTTTGAGCAAAGCTAGGTCACATAACCTTTTTTTGACCCATTGTAGCCCTTAAATTCGAACGTATTAGTTTTAACTTACTGAAAGATCGCTCGCTTACGATGGATATTGCAATCATGAGCATAACCTGAATTGAAATGCGCAGATTCGGAAAGTAGGTCTCATCTCCGTACTGAACAATGAATTTTATATTATTGGTTTATTTTAATTTGTAAATTTAATAATTTGCGAATTTTGCGCCCCCCCCTTTGAATGGTGCCGGCCCTACCTGCCCCACCTTAGGTACGCCACTAATTCTATAACTATAATTTAGGTAATTAAGGTAGTTCTTTCGCGACAATCCACACAAAAAGTTTTAGCCTCGTAACCACTCTATAAATATGAACGGTGCTAAAGTTTTAGGTTATGTTTTTTTAACGTGACTGTACTTTTTACTCTACTATATCCAATTTATGAATGAATCGTTTCCAAGCCATTGAACTTATATCTCCTCCACTAAAAATAATCGCCCAAATATGTTTTTTTTTATCAAAACTCCGTGGTAAATAATTTCAATTTTTTTTTAAGTTATTCCGAATATATTATTCTAACAAATATTAGTTTTTCATTAAGATGGTGAAAGTCCTTCAATTAAAAAAAATAAAATATTGATCATTTTCCCAATCTACCATATGTAAAAAATTTCATTTTTAATTGCAATTATTTTATGTTTGGTGTGGTAAATCGTCTTCAAATTTTAACAGTGTGTTTATTATGCTTTTAATGACTTATATTCTAAGTTTCGAAGACTTCTTGAATTTTTGCATTTATGAAAGAACTACCTTAAATACGATTTTGCCACCGGACCGTAGATTAAATAAGATTTTGCCTGGGACCATAAGCAGAAGCAAATCTTTTGACACCTGCTAAAATTTAAACTATATTTAGATTAATAGTAAAACATATTGATATAAGATGTAAAATAATGACCGCTTTTATATAAAGTATTATGGAAAAGCATCAACCATAACCATTGCATTAAATTTAGAAAAAATTATAAAATTAAATATAAGTTAGTAAAATTGAAAAATTGTTTAATAAAATATATATTTATATTTGTTATGTTAGTTATAGTGACTTTATGATAATTAAGCAATTTCAAGCCAAATTAAAAAAAAAAATTATCAATACATCAAGCACACCCACCACATTAATTAAATTCGAACTATTTTGCAATTACAATCTGTGCTTCTGAAATCTTGTTTATATCTGAAAAATTAAAAATTGAAATAGTAGAAAAATAATTAAACATAAATCTAATAAATCAATTTTGTTCATGATTCTTAGTCAAATTGTTATCTTTTTTATGTGTAATTATTAGTATTTGATTATGTTGTATGCTATATAGCTATTATAGAGAACAATTTAAGGAGGTTGATGAAGAAAATAATTCTTTTAAAAGGGGTCGATGTAGGAAAAAGGTTTGAAAACCATGCTGTAGGCAAATATATGGACCCTGTACGGACGTGAAACCTGGAGAATTAGTGAGGCAGAAAGAAAAAAAGCCTTCGAAATGTCGTGCTACAGAAGAATATTAAAGATTAAATGGGTGGATAGAATTATAAATAGGGAAGTTCTTGAAAAAATGATAGAAAAGCACTGTGGAAGAATCTGGGGAATAGAAGAGCTCAAGTGATGGGACATACATTACATTTTTATGAAAGCATAAAATCACAAATCCTTTAGCATTTTAGTTTTATTTTTTCAATTCGATGGATGGGAGGGAATTAACATTTCTCAACTAAAAATTAACTTAAAATTAAAGTGCCTGTCATCCCAGTGGCACCATTTACCATCTACCGTTTGTTAGTGGTAAAAAGCATTTACTTTGCGACATACAACCGGCCCTAAGGGTCCATGGCGTACTGAAAAGAGCGGAAGGCGGTCTTTTACAAGGTTCGTTGGTCGGGGCGGAAATCAGTTGACCATTACATCTGTGTTGTAGATGAGCGTAATTAAAAAATTTATTATTAAGATTTTAAACCTACATGTATGATCTAAATAAAAACTTAACTTTCAAAATTTGTTTGAATAGGTCTACATATGTAAAAATATGAATTAAAAAAAAAATTGTAGAAATATAGTTAAAATATGGTTGATAGTTCGGGTCCAACTTTAGACAAATCGTAAAGTCATTTATTGGGGTTTTTTTTATTTGGTTAGGAATTGATGTTTTAGTTTAATGAAGGAAAATAATTTAAATCTTTTTAAAAAATTTATTATAAAACAATAAAAATATTACAGATAAATAATATTTTATAACTACAATACATAGCCCATATAACTTTCTGGTAATGTTCATTGTCTAATTTGCAAAATGTTATTCTTAGAAATTGGATTTTTATCTTCATCATGAGTAGGTAATTGAAAAAATAGATAAAATTTAAGATAAGAATATATATTTCTTTATTTTCCACAATAATTAACATTAATAAAATTTTTAATAATTATACTTTCAGATGAGATGCGTTGTTTCAATTACGATTTGTACATTATTTAATGAAATGGAATAGTGAACATGTGGAAAAAATAAATATTTCGAGATCACATTTTTGGTTAATTGTTTTTTGTACTTTGTTCAATAAATCTATTAACAACCCGAATCGGATGTTAGTAGACAATAATTTTAGATTATTTAGCAATGCATACAAAAATTTTTTTAAATCAAGTTAAAATATTATTATAATTTAAAAAAAATATATTTATTTTGATTTAAAATAATAATTTTAAATTATTTAGAACTTAAATTATTATTTTTTTTTTTTGTATTACTTATATTGAAACAATCAATGAATACTTTGAGTTAAAAATAATTTTAAGTCTGAACTTTAATTGATAAGATAATGATTAGGAAGTTTTTTTCTGGTTAGACTTCAATTTGGTGTAAGGTAAAATAAGATTAATAAGATCTATCAATTATAGGAAGTTTGGACCTTTATTTCTGAAGGAATTTTCATTCAAGTCTTCAAAACTTAAAAATTGATCAAGAAATAAGAATAAAAATAACCTACTGTTTAATATAAAATTTCAATTAATTTGTTTACACTATAAATAGTCTAGTCCAAAAATTTAAACTTTCCAATGGCACTTTAATTAATATTGATTGATTGATTTGGGAAATATTTGGTAGCACAGACACAGCCTTTTTGATCCTACAAGTATTTTAAAATGACTTCTTAAAGTAGTTATAATGACTTAAAAAATACCTCTAGGTCCACAAAGGAAATAAAAATTCAGGATTAATCTTCTATATCAATTATTATGTTATAAACCAATATATATATAACTTATGAGGAGAATTTTCTTATAATGTTCCACCTATATATATATATATATATATATATATATATATATATATATATATATACTAGTCATGTGGCACCCATCTGCCTTCCTTGTGGATCTTTCCCAATGCTTTCAGCCGGTCACCAACTGTTGTGCGGCCTACTCCGAGTCTCTCTGCAAGCATTCCTTGCGATTGGCGCGGATCTTCTGCCAGCAAGTCCTCCAGGTCAGCATCCTCAAACTTTTTCGGCTGTCCAGGCCGCTCCTTGTCATTCACATCAAAATCACCACTTCGAAACCGCCCAAACCAATGTTGGCAGATTTTTTCAGATGGAGCATGGTCCCCATAAACTCCCCCGAGAATACGAGCCGTTTCTTCATTAAAAAATAGTGCAACATCACCTCCCGCAAATGCTCTTTTTTCGGCACAAAATCTGCCATGTTTACAAGCCAATATCTCATACACAAATGAATCTAATGTTGACATGTTATATGCCGTTTTAAAGGTGATTACCAACACTATAAAACCAAAAAAATATTTGGATGAGTTTGGTGGAAAAATACCGAAATGCCATCTGTTAGAAAAAAGGACATTATTAACCGCCAAACCTAGTATATATATATACCGTCTAAAAGCCAGCCCGAAAAGGAGCTATACGAATCCAACCGAGCCGAACTGAATATATATTAACCGAACCTCCGAATGTTAAGTCCGGACGGGGTGTGTTTTTTTTCTAATCAAACACACATTGAAAACCGAACCGCCAATCGTCGGGGGGGGTGTTTGGGGCTCCCATTTTTCCTAATCAAACATACATTGAAAACCGAACAGTCAATCGTCGGATAAAAATAATAGTGAAAAAAGCACCTTGGACTCTTGTATTTCAGTGAAGAAAAAAAATGAGGGCATCTGATTTTCGGTTCAGCCAAAAGTATTGCTGTATAAAAACAGTGTCAATTGAAAAAGTATGTTTAATGAGACTCCTTTTATATGAACTATATATTTTCAAATGAGCGATTTTAATTCCCGCAAGGGGGTAATGGTGCGCCATTGGTGGGGGAACACTGATGACAGCGAACCTGGCGGTGAGAAAACATAACATCACTCAGGCATACAGCTTTGTCTGAGCCATAATGTTTTATACATACATATATACATACTGACATATATAATTAGAGGCAATGTAAATATATAATCCTTAATTAAGAAATTTGTCGATGATAAGTGTTTTTTATTACACTAAGTCATTTCTCACATGTTTATTTAAAAATTATGTTAATGAAATTGTTATGTTAAAGTATTGGTGAACAATTTGATGATTTCAAGATTCATTAGGCTTACACCATCTTTGGTCTAAAAAGAAAATGTTTTATATTTAAAGCACGCGACGTTTTAGTTCCGATTTCTGGAGCCGACATAAAAGACAGAATAAATCAATCAAGCCTACCATATCGAAATACGCTGACTTGATTAATCTTTGTCGCATCTATTTGATAACTTTTGAAAACTGTTCCAGAAATGGGACCGGATTGTGGGATATTTGAACTCTAATTTAACTATTTTCTATGAATTAGGCGTGGTCTAACCCGAAACAATAATTCAATTTCAATTTATGAAAATGTATTTCATTGACTAAAAGTATAAATTAAATAAATAAAAAAAAAGTTACTTAAAAATTAATATTTCATTATATAAAATATGTAAGGTAAACGCCTGTAGTTGGCCAGATGCAAGAAAAGGTGCAAAAATTAGCTTATCCAACTTTTGGAAAATTGCGCTATATATAGTTCATGCCAGCGCTATTTTTAAAGTTGGATAAACTAATTTTGCACATCTGATAACTAGGTACAGACCCACTACTGGAGCGTTTACCTTATAGTGAATTTTTTTAAACGAGATATAAATTTAAGAAAAATTTAATAATAATTTTTGAACACTATTAGAATGACTTTGTTGTAATATTATTAGATTTTAAAGGATTCCAATGGTGTTATTGATGCTTTTTTTTATAATAAATTTGCTTGATTTTTTTTGTAATTAAAGTATTAGTATTTGAAAAGATTAGTAGTTTAACGAGATCAAGTTAAAATTGTTAATTGTCTTGTATATTTTTCAAAGTGAATATTTTTGTAATCATGAACTATTTTATTATAAAATAGAAAATCACAGAATAAAGAGAAAGATTTTAACAAATAATTTATAACTCATTTAACATAGATATAAAGTACCTAAAAACAGAAATTTTTATATTTCTTTATAATACAAATCGAGCTATTGTTAAAAAACTGAGTTCTGAATAATTTAGGTGATGAAAAATTATTTTGATTTGCTAAAATTTTTAACACGCGTACAGTTTAATAAATATTGTCAATATTAATGTAAAAAAATATCTGAAAAACCCATTTCATTTACAAATTTCACAGCCCTTTGAATACCAGAGTGAGTTCAAAGATAAATATTGATTGATATGCAAATACATTATTTATAATGTATATAGTTTATTATATTTTTAAATCAATCTTAAAAATAGATAAAATATTTATATATATATATTTTAGGCTGTGATGGGATTTAAAAAATAATAAAATATACTTTAAATAATAGCAAAGAAAATTTTGGTTTCCTATTATTTTTAAAATTCCATATAACTAAATTCATATCGTAAAATAATAAAAATTATATATATAATCGTAGGCAAATTGCTTGGCAAAAATTAATTTCTTTTAAATTATTTTTTAGCAAATAGTTCCAAGTATAATTATTAATAGTCGGTGATTAAAATTTATAACAAAAATTTATGATTAATATTATTAAATATTATTTTATAAAATTTTAAAGCTCTTTATTATTAACCCTATTATTTTTAATTATAGGCATATTTAAATTGTTTAAATATCGGTTATTATTTAATAAATTTTTATAAATTTAATTTTCCACGAAGACAATGTTTCGGGGAACATCCTATTCCCATCTTCATGGCCTTTAATACAATCTAAAAAAGAAAAGTGGATTAATGAATATAGTATTATATTATAATAATAGAAAAAGATATTTTACCTTTATTCCAGTTACGGTTGGGTCAATCAAATATGAATATAAAAATGTTTTTTATTTCGTCTCTCAAAATATGAATTCACTAATCTTTAAAGAAGGTAAATTCCACAAATGTAAAGAGAAAGAAAAAATACAAACAAGTAATCCTACTTCTAACTTCTACTATTGGATTGTATCAGATTTTTATTTATAATTTTTTTCGGACAAAACATTAATAAATTCATCATTAATTTCTTATTACATTCTATTAATTTATTGAATAACACATTATACTAATTGTGATTATCTTTTTTTAATGAAAATCAGAAACAAACTAATAGTAGAAGTGAGAAGATGGAATACTTATTTGTATTTTGTATTTTGTATTTTTCTCTTTACATTTATAGAACTTACCTTCTTTAAAGATATTGGACTCATATACTTATTTCTTGAGTATGATTCAAAATATATTAAAAAAAAAAAAAAAAAACTATTCATATTTGATTGACCCATCGGTAAGGGATAATTGTAAAATGTGTTTGTTTTATTATTATATAGTACTACATTCATTAATCTACTTCTCTTGTTTATATTATATTAAATACCCTGAAAATGGGAAGCGATGTTCCCGAAACATTGTCGGCTAAGTTTATAAAAATTTACTAAATTATAACCTTGAAGGAGACAATAAAAGAGTGTGTCTTCTGCTGGAATTATAAATTTTATTTATTTATAACGAGACTATAGTTTCGTTTTTAAATAAATAAAATTTATAATTCCAGCAGAAGACACACTCTTTATTGTCTCCTTCAATATATAAAAATTCTGCTACTCTCGGCAAAAACTTTCAATTTAAATTATAACCGTTATTTAAACACCTTAAATATTCCTTATACTTATTTTATACAAAAATTAAAATTATTAATAATTAATTTGCGTTTGCCTGAAATAACTATTTGCCTTCAACATATATATGAGAGATTCTGCAACTAAGGGCAATAAAATAAATCAAGAACCTATTTCTCATTAAAAATGAGGTATAGGGATTAGTAGAAAATGTGACTGAAATATTCAATAATGGCATAAACCTGTGTGAAGGTGATTTTTCCAAAAACAAATAAATTAAATACTTTTTTCTTTACTATTTAAAAATTTATTTCTTTATTAAAACATGTTTTTTTTTTTTTTGATTTTTCTGAAGAATTAATAAAACATAATTCTTTTTGGAATCAATAGTGAATTAAATAAATGATATAAAATTAAATGAGAATACAATATAATTTTATTTTTTATATTAATAAGATATTTTCGTTTTTTAATTGTAGGAATATAAAATAATATTAATAGGGTATTAATATTTTTCCCTTTCAAGGATTCTTTAATAAAAAAAAAAAAAATAACGACAGTGATGCCTTTGATTATATGTTATTTAGCTTCCTTGGCTGTTCATTTAATTCTTAGCTATAATACAAATAGCATTTATTAAAAACTTATCATAAATGCAAAATCTATAATACAAAAAGAGTATTTTATTAAAAACATTATTTTAAGATTTATGGTAACGATGTTTCAGGATTTTATCCATATAATTAATTACTCATATAGGACTGTTAATAAAAAATCTGTCTAGACTAGTACACACTTGGATTTAGTCGAACAACATAACATGTCTATCGAATGAATAATCAGTTTTCCAAGTGAATCTCGACAAGTTTGTTGTATTCCACTCAAAATAGATAAGATATAATGTTGGACAATTTTTCATGGTGATTACTTGTTATGAAACAGATTTCTTATAGTCTAAGAGCTAGTGAACATTTTAGACAATTATTCCAGAATGCAAATAACATAACCCATACTGTAGTATGATCAGCACAAACACCGAAAGTCAAATTCTTACTCACCGGGTCCAGTCGTTTTTAGGGGGGGTTCTGGCGCCCCTTAGCGACTGGACTATCGTTCTGCCTTTCGTGTAAAATAATAAGTATTGTCATTGGGAATGTCCTGAAATCAAATTTAACCAATCTGAAATTACTTGATTTAACGGTATTTTTGACATCTTTAGGGGTCGATTACCCCTATAAACGACTGGATTCGGCGAGTAGGAATTTGAGTTTAGGGGTGGGTGCTGATCACACAGTATGGGATATATTAGTTGCATTCTTAAATAATCGTCCAAAATGTTCACTAACTCTCGGACTATTAAGTATATTTTTGAATAAAGTTAAGCTAAACATGTGATAGATAAAAAATATTTTTCATTAATCGAAAATTTTAAAATTGTATAAGTCTAGTAGACGTTTAGTCATCTATTTATAAAATACATATTATAGACTTGAAATGACTTATTTTCCGAAAAGATAAAATATATAAAGATCCAATTTCGCTCGCCACATAGGAAACGACAAGTTTATTGAATTCTGCTTTTTTTCCAACTCAATAGTACAATGAAGAAGAACGAACTACAGATTGGCTGTAGCCACGCGACATAGTCTATATTCAGTCAAGATACCAAGTTTCCTAACTGTCTATACCAGTGATGGGCAAATTTTTTTAAGAGTGGGCAAAAAAAAGTATGTTTTGCAAATTATTAGAATTTGTTTCTTTTTGTATAATACATTAAAAGTATTTCCTTTTTGGAGAGACGGACTTGTAGAATTTCAATGGAGAATGGATAGAACGCAGCCCAAGAATAATGAAAATAGAAAATTCCGAATAATAGAAATTTATTGGAACGCCATTTTCATCCTCTTAAAAACCGAGGATTTCGGAGGATGAAATAAATTTCTTTTATTCTGAATTTTATTTTTCATTATCCTTGGGCTGCCTTCCATCAATTCTCTATATTCTTATCATTAATACTAATGTAATGGATGAAGCTTTGACTACATTTCTAAAAGTTCCACATAATTGTTACTGAAGAAGTGAAGTTAAATGTTCATCTGTCAGTGTGTTTTTAATTCAACTCTTTTGAGGTTTCATTGTAGAAAACACCTGTTCACTTTGGTATAGGATGCAAACATAGCAGTAAATTTATTTTGAGATATCTGATTTGAGAAACTAGTTTTCGTTAAAGACTTTTAGAACTCTAATTTTAGGACATTGAGATACAATTGTTTGAGGTAGTTTGCCCTATCGCTGGTCTATACAGTTCAGATACATTTTTCCTTGTGTATTCTAGTCTTTAGAGAATACAGGGGAATATATTAAATATAATAAATTATGACTTAGCAAGGAATTAATTATTTATATAATGATCCAATTGTATAGGTTATGAAATATTTAAAAATGTTCAAACTAATAGTGAAAGCTAATAAACAGCCAAAGTTTGTTTTGGGACAAATGGTTAGTTTTTGTCCTTAATATTATATTTACATAAGTATATACAATATAGACACATATATATATAAAAATATGAATGTAATACAAGTGGTACGAATTTAAAGTTGAATATGTCATTTTTGGAAAGCTTTTAAAATAATTAAATACTAAATTAAGTCAACTCAATACTCCAGCGACCTGAGCTTATTAAGGGTACTGGATGATTTGATTTGATTTGATTAATTATTTATGGCACTGATAATGAACTTATAAGCACACTTATAAGTAAATATGTTTGTACCATTTTTACAGTTGCTGATAAAAAACACAATTAGTGTCCAAAAAAGTAAAGGTTATAAAGGACTTTTAGTTTATATTTTTTATCTTTAATAAAATGAATGTAAATCATTATAAATAAGAAATATTTAATGTTATTAAGATTTATCATAAGTAGATGATACTATTTAGATTTATTTTTTTCAAACTATCAATAAATATTCATTATTTATAAGAAATAGTTTTTAATATATCCATCTATCCAGATCTAAATGTAGATAGATAGATGTAGTAAATATACTCCCTCAACTATTGAGCTATAAACTAAAAATCAAGAGATCACTAACAAAAAATAATTTGTAATATTTTTTGCTATTTAATACTTTTAAGTATATGTAAATTAAAAAAAATTAAATTTTAAAGATTAATAATTAATCTTTGAAATGATTATAATGATATTTAAAAAAAGCGCTTATTAAAATTCATAATGGTAATTAAAAATAATATAATTAAAAAGATTTTATTTTGTAAAGTAAATAATATAAATTAATATAATTAAAAAGATCAAATTAAAAATTCAATGATTTTATAATTTCATTGAATAAATAATTTTAGAGAATATATAAACAATTTTGATCTGATATAACTTTTACATTTAAAAAATAATTAAAAAAAACATAGGTATAGCAAATACTGTATATATCGGATATATACAGTATTTGGGTATAGTCAATTCATAAATTTATTTTTAAACAGATGCTCTCATTTTTCAAAATTTTAAAAATAATATAATTAAAAAGATTTTATTTTGAAGAGTAAATAATATAAATTAATATAATTAAAAAGATCAAATTAAAAATTCAATGACAAAGAGAAACAAAAGAGGTTGTCCTCTGCTTGATTCAAATAAACATACATACATATCATCTCGATAAATATATGTGTGTATGTTTATTTGAATCAAGCAGAAGACAACCTCTTTGTTTCTCTTTGTGAATCAACAACTTTGCTACTCTCGGCAAAACAAAAACTTTTCAATTTCAAAAATTCAATGATTTTATAATATCATTGAATAAATAATTTTTAGAATATATAAACAATTTTGATCTGATAAATCTTTTACATTTAAAAAATAATTAAAAAAACATTGGTATAGGCATATATCGGATATATACAGTATTTGGGTATAGTCAATTCATAAATTTATTTTTAAACAGATGCTCTCATTTTTCAAACGTCATGAATTAATAAAAGTATATCCATAGTACATTTAATTGTTATTTTTTAATGCACCTTTTAATTGAAGATATCTTTAGTATTACTTTTATCACAGATATAATATGAATGTATTTTTTCAAGCAACTAAATTGATTAACTAATCAATGATTTAAACAATTTTAATGGCCAATAACTAGTTGTTTCATGTAATATTTTTTAAATAAAAACATTTAGACTATTTAAATATGAATAATTGTACACAGGAGTAATTCGTCAATTAATAATAATAAGTGAAAATAATAATTTTAGAATTTCTATAACATCATGGAATTGCACATAATAAATTTGATTATTCTCATCAAAAATTAATTTTAGTTTGTATTGTTGTTATTTTTTCTAAAATATGGTTGCTATTCCTAAATATTTAGTTTTTATTTAAAAATATATACATATTATAATTATCCGAATAGAACCGATCTAATATTTTCTTATTCTTTGTAAATATAATTCATTTTTACATGAAGGCCGTATTCATTAAGATTATAATCTTACTTACATTTATCAGGCAGGAATAATCTGAGTCATTTTTTTAGTGGACATATGATGTAGGTTCAGACAATAAAATATCCTTAATGATATTAACTAAAAAAATAAATAAACATTTAATTTAATTTTTTTTTGTTTCTTTTAAATTGATAATTAAATACCAAGACAAACTATCCAATTATTTAATATGTTTTTAAATTAATGTAATTTCTAACTTTTTAATTAAGGTAGTTGTTTCGCGACAATATTAGCAAAAAGTTAAGGCTAGAATATATAGAACAGACAATAAGGATTCATAATTCATAAGCCCAAAACTTTTTGCTGTTTATGTACCGATTCTAGCCAATCCCGTGCTCGTTTGACAAATCTGACACCATTGTAAGAGATTGAATATTTTTATATTAAAATGACAGATAAAATACATTTTAAAAGTTAAAAAATTTCTATAAAAATCGTTTTGTTATTTTTTAACAAATGTAATCAACGCCTACATTACACCTTATGAAAATTATAATTTTGAAAAAAACTAGCGTATGCTCGCTTTATACATCTTTCGCTTGTTAAATAAATGCGCTGTTGCCAAATTGTTTTTAGTGTAAATTTTTTTTATACATTTTTCATTATTTATTCATTATTATCTCAGAAACTGTGTTGTAACTATGAATCAAAATTATCTTAAAATATGTATTGGTTATTGTTTAATGTTGGTTTAGTTTTTTATAAAAATGGTAAAAAGGGTTTCTTAATTATAATTAAATATGTATGTAAATTTTCCGATATCCCGTATAGTGAGTGAGTGCAATGTATAAGAGTCTGAAAAACTCTATTTTTGAAATTTAATATCTCCGGAACTATATTGTTCATAAATTTCGTTTTGCCACCAATCGATGCAGAAGTATTTAAATAATAATCTATCTAAATTTCAAAAAAATCCTAAGAAAACCCATTAGGCTGAACAACTACCTTAATGAAAATATTTCAAAAAAATTAATAATTTTAAAGCTATTAAAAAAGAAAAAAAATGAATACCTTAATTAGATATGCGAAGAACATTGAATTAAAATCTTTTAGATAATCTTGAATTCTTCGTATTATTTTTATCGTCTAAGTTATTGGCACTAGGGGTTCGTGGCATAAATTGGAGTTGTACAAGAAGGGGAATGTGGTCTAAAAGGTAGATTAAAAAAGAAATGTTAAAATTATTAAATAAATAATTAAAATGAATGTAGCATACCAGAACTAAAATGAATATGAGGCAGTCCAGGTATTTTATATTCATATACCCAGTCCTCACAAACTGGGCCTAAAAGTCCAGCTATTCTAAGATTATTTTTGGAGTAGAAGACATAGTCTATTTGTTGTTTAAAATCGAACCTATAATTTAAAAGAGATATTTATTTATTAATGATGAAGATAAATTTTTGATTAAGACAAACATCTTTAATATAGAGTCAGTGAAAAAGAAGTGAAAGATTTGAATAAAAAATTGTTATTATAAAATATTAATTTATGATGAAACTTAATATTTGGATTGATAGATAAACTCTCAAAGTGTATGTCTTAAGTTCACTAAGTTTCACTATGTGTCTCATTTGTTGCTCGGCAGATATCAAAGCGATTTCTGTCCAAAACGGCCAAGCACATCTGGAGTGATTATAACTATAGCTTTAATTGAAAAGATTTTGAAAAGTGAATTTATTTTTATTTAGGAACAAATCAAAGATTTTAGTAGAAATATTTTTACATTGCATATCAGAGGGTTTCGTCCCCTTGGGAATCGAACCCAAGCGCTAACTAAGCTTGCCGGGCTGTTAGCCAAACCCTTAAGACAAATCTCTCTCCGATATGCAACATATATAAGAAATAAAGCTACAAATTTTTCACTCCTTTCAACTCGAATGGAATAGTAAAAAATCAGGCTAAACTTAAAAAAGTTTTCAGTGTCGGTTCCTATATTTAAATGATTAATGTAAAGATTTAAGCATCTTTTTTGAGTTTCTTTTTTTGAAAAAAGATGGAATTTTTTCAAAAATCAACCAATTATATAATATTGAAAAGTGAATTTATTTTTATTTAGGAACAAATCAAAGATTTTAGTAGAAATATTTTTACATTGCATATCAGAGGGTTTCGTCCCCTTGGGAATCGAACCCAAGCGCTAACTAAGCTTGCCGGGCTGTTAGCCAAACCCTTAAGACAAATCTCTCTCCGATATGGAACATTTATAAGAAATAAAGCTACAAATTTTTCACTCCTTTCAAGGGGACGAAACCCTCTGATATGCAATGTAAAAATATTTCTACTAAAATTTTTGATTTGTTCCTAAATAAAAATAAATTCACTTTTCAATATTATATAATTGGTTGATTTTTGAAAAATTCCATCTTTTTTCAAAAGAAACTCAAAAAAGATGCTTAAATCTTTACATTAATCATTTAAATATAGGAACCGACACTGAAAACTTTTTTAAGTTTAGCCTGATTTTTTACTATTCCATTCGAGTTGAAAGGAGTGAAAAATTTGTAGCTTTATTTCTTATATATGTTGCATATTGGAGAGATTTGTCTTAAGGGTTTGGCTAACAGCCCGGCAAGCTTAGTTAGCGCTTGGGTTCGATTCCCAAGGGGACGAAACCCTCTGATATGCAATGTAAAAATATTTCTACTAAAATCTTTGATTTGTTCCTAAATAAAAATAAATTCACTTTTCAATATTATATAATTGGTTGATTTTTGAAAAAATTCCATCTTTCTTCAAAAAAAGAAACTCAAAAAAGATGCTTAAATCTTTACATTAATCATTGAAAAGATTTTGTTTTGCCGAGAGTAGCAGAGTTGTTGAATCATAAAGAGAATCAAAGAGGTTGTCCTCTGCTTGGTGTTTTTTTTACAGTGGCGAACGGATGATGAACGCTGCAATGTTGAAGATATGCCCATACTGGCATCAAGCATGCTTTGCGCGTAGCACGACTTTTGCCGACTCCCAACACTCGTTCGCGGTCAAATTAGAAAAGTGCCGGACCACTTCATTCGCCAATACGTATATCCCCATGACTTCAAGGAACTGAAACTCTCTCCCAGCCTTCATCTTTCCCAGCACCTATAACCTTCAAACCTTCAAAACCCGAGTGCATAAACACCTACGTCTCCACCCTCTCACCTCCCTCAACTTTCCATTCTCTTCGGTAATGCAAGGGTCTTTCGAGATACATAGGAGCTGCATCTTTACTGTTTTTTACCCCTTCTTGCATTCGATTGCATTAAAAAAAAATTGCTAACGAGGTGTATTCGCAGTTATTGGTTTCATTAATTGTATGCGGGTGTGAGTATTTTGAAATTTCTTCAATTCGTCTCGTACAGGTGGAGTCGGATAAAATTCAAATTTTCTGTTTGTGATGTGATTTTATTTTTGTTGGAAAAATTGCCAAGTAGTGTGTGTGATGCCATTGGGGAGCATTCTTTTATCATCTCGGCATCTTTAAAAGGTTTCATATTTTTGGCAGCTGAGTGGCAGATTTCATAGGAAGGAAGGAAATTTTGTTATTGCTGCATCACTGTTTGTTGCCACCGACATTAAATTTTGCTCTTTTTATAAGGATCTTTTGAAATAAGCTAATTTTTCTCTATCTAATCGGACATTGGCCCCAAGAGAAGTGACAGATAGAAAGTTTTCTACAAGAGAACAACCTCTTTGATTCTCTTTATGATTACTATAGCTGGTATGATTCTATCCTGAAAATGCCTCAAATCCCTAATTTTTTTCTATCTACAACAAGTTTTCCACATGACCTCTAAACAACTTTGTCTTTCGCGCAGCTCATTTTTTTAGGATCTTGATTGAGATTTTGAGGTGAGAATAAAGAAATGTGGACCTTGTTTTTATCTCTGTATGATTCTTTTTGCCATACAAATTCGACGATAACAAAATTAGCAGAGAAATTAAAACAAATAAATCTAAATCTGCTGACCTGTAGGTATTTAAATAGAAATTAAAAATCGCTTGGATATCTACCGAACAACAAATGAACTTTAAAGATAAACTTTGAGAGTTATACAATCAATACAAATCTTATATTTTCCCATAATTTAATAATGAATCAATTTTCAAATTTGTCCGTTTTTTTTCGATGACCCTGTATAAAAAAATCTTTGACTTATCAAAAGAATAAGTGTTATCAGTTATCATAAAAAGATGGAGAGAGGAGAGAGAATATTAAAGGAGTGAATCGCGGAGTCAAAGGTAATTGTAGAGGTCGGTTTCAAAGGAATGAGAAAAGGAATTCGGAAAAGATGGAAGGAAGGAGGAATGGGATTCCAAGAAGTTGGTTCAATTTGCTTTTAGTTTGATCGCGAAAAAGTGTTTAATGTTTGCAATCGTGTATTTTGCGCAAATAATATTTGGAATATCATTATTTTATTTCAATAAAACAATGATTTTCTGAATCGTATTCAGGATAGATGACAAAATAATGCCTGGAGGGCCTTCTCATTAGATGCGAGCTCTATTCGAGTTGTGGGAGAAAGTCTATAACTCTCCAGAGTTAGTTATGATGATCTACTTATTGTAAATATTATTATAAATTTTATATAAGAGTTTAATTATTTAATTTAATAATGATCAAATTATTAAATTAAGGAATTCTTACATTTATTCTAAGAGACACTCAAGAAAAATGGACTAATAAAACATGATTGAATTATAATTTAAAATTACAAATATCTTACGTGAAATTCGTGAATAAGAGATCATCTTTAGTATAAGCTGTAGTAAGATTTAAATAATGACTAAATTCGTTTGGTCTGTCGGTAGAGGATATTTTATTAAGTGCTGGATGATAATCGAGCTTTTTAAAATCTTCATGATCTCCTCGAACTTTTCCAGCTGTTATATATTTAGTAACGCCTTTACAAATTAAAAATAGATTAGATATTTTTGAATTTTAATTAAAAAATATATTATTAAACATTTACCAGAATTAGGAGTTGAATTAAAGTCCCCACAAAGGACTATATGGATTTCAGATTTATCTCCCATTTGAGATTGTTTGTAGTCATCACAAAATAGTTGTATTTCATTGAGCAATAGCATCGTTTGTATAAGTTTAACATCACACCATTCAGGGTCCCAGTGAATATGTGTATTGCAAATAAGTAGCAGATTGGGATGGCTTATCATTCGACCATTTTCTCCTAAACAAAAAAAAAAAAAAAAAAAAATTAAAATATAATTATTGACTGAAAATAAAGTACATTTGGGAGAAGAATGTAAAGAATTTCTGATTAAATTAATATTTCAATGTTTTCAATTTGAAGCTTCAAGAGACACATAGCAAGTTTTTTCCATGTTAGAACCCACCCTAATTTCAAATTAGTTTCTATTTATTTATTTATATTTTATAAATTTTGAATGTCTGTGAAGTGCATGTGTATATGGTTGTTCAGTGTCCCAGTGAATGTGTATTGCATATAAGAAACAGACTGTGATGGCTTCCCTAGTAGCACAATGTTTCAAACTATATAGTAACTATATTGCCCCTATATAGATTTTGAGAATCTATATAGGCACTATAAAGTTACTATATAGTTTGAAACATTGTGCTACTAGAGTTATCATTCGACCATTTCCCCCTAAACAAAAAAAAACAAAAAAAAATTAAAATTAAAATATAATTATTGACTGAAAATAAAGTAGGTACATTTGGGAGAAGAATGTAATAAGATTGGAGTAATTTTTGGAGACGGACTGATAAGAGAAATTGAGTGGATATTGATGAGGCAGTCAAAAAAAGAAGATAATTTATACTATCTTTTTATTCATAAACCGACGTTTCGGAGGCTATTCCCTCCTTCTTCAGGGTCTGTAATCAATTAAAATGGGATTTGGCCATCATTGTTTGATGATCTTGTTTGTAATGATGGCCAAATCCCATTTTAATTGATTACGAACCATGAAGATGGAGGGAATAGCCTCCGAAACAGTCGGTTTTATGAATAAAAAGATAGTATAAATTATCTTCTTTTTTGAACTGCCTCATCAATATCCACTCAATAAGATATTATAATGATAAATCTAAATATTGTTGTTACAGATACAAAGAAAATCAGGGAATTCCTCTTACCCGGGTCCCAAAAAAGATGTTTAGTTTTTAATAATGCAACAAGAGCGATATTATCTCTGGTACACACTCGGTTTATCATATGATCACAACCTTCAGAATTACGTTGAGCAACCTGATTTAATTCTATCATATGTTGGTTTATTAAGTCAAACCTAAAACCAAATATATTAATAAAAAAAAAACTAATATAAGTTATTGGTTTATTAGTCAATATGATATTACTTGGTAGATTGGTAGAAAATTGCACAGCCATCGACACGTTTCCTTTCGTGGAGATTCATGGTCCATGCTCGACTTTTAGGAGCATAAATTCCAACATAGCCCTGGGCTTTTAGTTCAGGTTCGAAGTAATCACTAAACTGATCCATAGGAACTTCCTGCAAAAATTTAAAAAAAATGTTTGAAAATAAAAAATTGTAAATATTACATTATTGAGTTATTGTGTCATTTATATTAATTTTTTTTTTTTTTTTATTTAGACAGGATGATTTTCTAATTCATAAATGCTTTAGGAATAGAAACCAAAATTTTCGAAACTAAATTGATAGATATATTATCAAGGGACATAAGACATCATATTAGATCTCGTGAATTCTTTTGTTTATGAAACAAAAAAATATTGATATAAATAAAAATGTAATAAAAAATAATTAATTCTTTAAAAATAATTTATAAAGGATTATTTTTTTACTTTACCATACAGGGTATGTAATCGTGCATGAAAAAAGTGGTTTTTTTGCTTCTATTTTTCGAAATATCTCAAAAACGGCTGAAACTATTTTGATAAAAAAAATTTGGCGAAACCATGGCATTTCGGTCTACAAAAAAGCTCTAATAAGTGAACATCGAAAAAATTATATTTTTCGAGCTAATAACTCTTTTGTCAAAATGTCTGTTTGTCTGTGCGTTAGAAAATTTTTGTGGATAAGTTAGTTCAATAACTAGTCTGAATATCAAAACCAAATTTCATACGTAGTTTTGGTGCATTGAGATTAAGAGCTGATTAGATTTTGGTGCATATCAACGTAAAATTAGGGGGGGGGGGTTAAAAATTAAAATTATAATATTTTCAAACTAAAAAAAAATCAAGAAAAATGAAATATACTATAAAATGAACCTATAATAACGAAAAAAAATTTCTGGAGCGAAAATTAGGGGGGGGGGAGTAAAAAAATAAAAATCTAGGTCCTTGGATCAAACTCAACCAAATTTTGTATACATAATCAGTGGGCTACCAGAAGACTAAAAATGCAAAAAATAACCGCCAAAAATGTGTGGGGGGGGGGGTTTAGGGTCAAAAAATTAAAATCTAGGCCCTTGTACCAAACTCAACCAAAGTGTATGGTAAAGTCAAGTGGATGGCCACATCAGAACGTGTCAATTTATTTTTATCTTTTAATAAAAGAAATAATTAAAATTTGATTTACCTGTAAACATATTATATCGCCTTTATAATATTGGAGTTCTGATAGTATATTCACTTTCCTATGTTCCCATTCAAGAGCCCAATTAGGACAATATCGGTACATTAGTTTCTTCGCATACTGCGGACTTAAAATGTTATAACAGAAGACACTAAAAACGCCTGAAAAAGAAATATAATATTTAAGAATATTGTAAATTATTGAAATTACTTAAATAGTACATACTTTCTTTGTCCTCAGCATTTGACTCGACTAGATGATAATTCCATTGTCGCCTTGGAGGTGCAGGGATATTAACTAGAATAGATTTCGATTGGGTATAAATCAGTAGTTATAATGCGCTATAATATAATTACTATTTCATAATAACTTGGAAGGTTGGATAACTCTTTATTCATGTTCTCATGATAAAGGTTACTTTGAAAAATGATTAATGCTATTTATTTTTAGAGTAACCAAAGGTCCCGCGTTTAAGTTACCTATATGTCTCACCCCAGTCCCCGGAAAAAACAGTGCGCATTTTAAGGAAAAAATGAAACTTGGCCTGCGCACGCTGTGCGCTTTGATAAAAAAATATGTGTGAGTCATCCATATAAGGTCACGGGGAAGTGAAGTTTAGTCCTAGATGTTATTTGTATATTAGGGCCAAAAAGTTTATCCCCCTTAAAAAATCACACTCCAGAGACATATCTATTAAGCTTACAAACAGGGCCGTGTGGTAGGTTTTCTCACTATGATGAAGTCTTCGAAATGCCGCCCCTTATGGTAAATGTTTTTTCTTTAAAATAACATTCGATTGTGATTTTAAAAAAATGCACAAAATGTACGAATACTATTTTTTATTTTGAAAATATAAACTACTTTAAAATAATGATATCAACTATCAATCAACTACATTTTTGCCTTTAACTTTAGCGAATTCGTTAATGTTTAGTCTAGAGTAGTGGTTCTTAACCTATGGGCTGCGACCCAAAGCGCAGAGTCGTTAACCAAATATTTTACATACTATATTTATTTTCAATAAGTTTAAAAATATATTAATTGTTAAAAAAAAAAAAATTATAGTGACTTAAAAAACGTCATCATTGAAACATTGAAGAAAATTCCTTATTTGGGTCGCGGCTTAAAAAGGCTAAGAACCACTGGTGATTCTTAACCCCTGGGAGGCCGGGGAAAGTATACAGGGAAAATATTAGAATTTTTTAAGTTTTTATATCTTTACAAATGAAAAAAAAATAAAAAAATATGTTACTAGTTTTTATAAGTGATACATAATTATGTAAGTGACAGTTGAGCGCTTAGGTAAATTTGACCCAAACAGACAGACAAAATTACAAGTTGAAAAAAAACGTGTAAATATTTTTTATAAGTCAAGGTTTACAATTTTTATACTATATTTTTATTTATTTATTTATTAATGATGTTATGTACATAGGTCAGAGTAGACCCTTATAGTGTACAATCAAAAAAAAAAAAAAGAAACTGACAAATATAGAGATTAACAATATAAAGAAAAATAAAATATAAATTAGATACAAAAATACAAGAAACAGAACAAAACATAAAAAAAATACAAAATATAAATTACACAATATAAAATATAAGTTAGAGGCTATAGCATTAGCATGATAAAGCTTCAGTGAGTCCACGCAAAAAGCGGGCAGCAGAGGATGGTTGTCTTAGGGCAGAGGGCATTGAGTTCCACAGTCGTGGGGCTGTGATCTCAAATGACCTCGATCTGAGGGCAGTCTGATGTCGCGGGCATACCAGGGCTCTTGATCTTATTGAAGGACCAGGGGTAAGTAGTTCCGCCAGGTAGGAAGGAGACCCCGATATAAGGACCCTATGGACAAACCTCAGGTACCTAACCTTTAGATAGTTAGGAAGGCTGAAGCCTAATACCTCTACTACCCTCTCAGAAACATGATCCATATGGCCCAGGTCGTAAATGTATCATGTATGCACGAATTAAATGCCACCAATAACCTGTGGAGAGAAACGCTGTCGAGGCCGTAGTAGACGACCTCTCCATTCAAGAAGTGGGGTAATAATAAGACGAGAACTATAGCAAATATACTTTCAATTGCAAATATACATATTTTTCAAGAAATATGTTATTACTGACAATCTGATAAAGCATTTTTTGTTGCATCATTGTATTTCGCATATGTGCGACACATGCCATGAATTGCCAAGAATGCACCTTCAACGTTAAATATGCATTAATAAATGTTATGTTAAGTTGTGATTTTTTATTTATTTATGAATTATTGTTACATTTGAGAGTGTTTTGTACGAGTATGTTACCTAATGGGTGGGGGGGGGGGTACTAGCCGCGAAAATATTTTAGGATTTTAAGGGGGCCGCGAATATACTTTCGGATTTTAAGGGGGCTGCGACTAATAAAAGGTTAAGAACCACTGCTCTAGAGCAGTGTTTCTCAATCTTTTGTAGAGCGAGGAACCCTAGAGCACCAAAATTTATTTCTGAGGAACCCTCCGCTACTAAAATATGAGATATTTAATTTTTCGTCAAAATATCAACATCATGCTACTTTTATAGCTTCCAAATATAAAATACCGTCGCCGATAACGGTGTTGCCACATTTTAAAAATTTGCTATATTTTGGGGAAATTTGGTACAAAAACGTGAATTTTAAATTACAATACCTAACATTTTTATTTTCATGAATAATATTATTATTAAATTTTTTGGTAATGTCATTGGGATACCCATATGCCCCTTTCGGATCGGACAAGTGTTTTTTTCTCACTCATAAATAATATTCACATCTATTTGAAAAGCAATATTATTTAATAATAACGTCATTAATAACAAAATAATAATAAAACAATTTAAATAATGTTTTCATTTTGTTACTAATGTAATGTAATCGTTGTATTATAAGAAAGTTAAGGATCTTTAAAGCAACAAAAATGGTATCAGTGAGACAATAATAGTGATGTTCATCGCATTCATAAGTATCAAAGGTTTTATTTGACTATAAGGTAATAGTTAGATTCTAAATATATTTTTTTTCTTTACATGATAAATTTTTTGAGGGGTGATACTACTAACTACTATATTTGTTTTTCTATTTTTTCTTTTATTGACCTCTAGGCGCGGGGAACCCCAAATCTCCCTTTGTGGAACCCAGATTGAGAAACACTGAGTGTCAGCCAATGAACATTCAATAGAAATTAATGTGGGATTTATTATTTGATTTATTTAGGTAAGTTTTATTTGGTTTATAGAACTTTTTAAGTAGAATTTTATTAATTTTAATTTAGAAAGCTTATTTCCCCACTAGCTACAGAGACAGGAATTGTTAATAAAATTCTCAGAGCTACAACAGTATTCGGACACAAGTAATTATGTTATGTTTGCAAACATCCAAAGGTTACATAAGATATGATAGCATTCGAGATACATCACGTAATTGTTCTTGAGGATAATTTGCATTTATATTATATATCTGAGTATTCAATGGAGACTTGTACATAAATTTTCTAGCGTATCGAAAGCGCTTAGGCAGAAGCGTGCGATAAATCATAAATCGTATACATAAATATCGAAATAACATAGACCAATATAGAAAAGTGTTGTCTTTTAATTATTGAATGGTTAAAATTGAATTTCATAGCCCAGTAAATAGAGGATCCAAAAAGGGGTTCAGCTTGCATTAATTGCAGGAAAATATTTTTTTCCTAGGATCGTTTGGTATGGTGTGGGTATGTCAAATCAAGTTTGCGACCTCGAAAGTGTGAGGGACAACTTTTGGTGGCCGAAAATCCTCGAAATTTTCAGACTTTAACCAGTTTTTCGCTTATAACTCGAAAACGGTTCATATTTTGTAAATAACCGTCCTATATTAAAGAGGCCAAACTTGCACGTCGATTAAAAAAAGAAATGAAAAATTGGTCCAGTCGTTCGATTTTTAATGGGGATTCAAAAAACAGCCCCCCCCCCCCCCCGGATCACTTTTGAATACCTATCCCAAAAATTAGCACTGTTTTCGATTATTTCCCATTTTGACCATGAAGGAGCACGTTTGCGACAAAGACCACTCTACATTTTTAAACTAGATTAAATTTATTACAATGGAAACAAAGTTTCATCTTAATTGAATAATGGTAACCCGTGCTACAATTAGGTTGGAATTTTGAAAAACCGCAGTTTTTCCATCATAAAATGAAAACCACTCAGCCTAGAAACTTAATTCTTATCTCATTCTTCAGGAAATTTTGTTGGCTTGAACGTTTACTTGGACCAATTTTTTGATAAATTCTTTGATTTATAGATATCCAGCATTTTCCCTGACAGGAAATGATCCATTGTTTCAAAAAATCGCAGTTTTTCTCCATATAATGAAAACTACTCATCCTAGAAATTTGATTTCTGTCTCATTCTCTAGGAAATTTTGTTGGCTTGAATGTTTACTTGGACCACTTTTTTGATAAAGTTTTTAGATTTATAGATATCCTACATTTTCCGGACAGGATATGATCCGAATCCTCAAAAGCGTCATGGAAAATGCTGGATATCTATAAATCTAAGAACTTTATCAAAAAGTGGTCCAAGTAAACGTTTACGTAAATAAAATTTCCTAGAGAATGAGATAGAAATCAAGTAATGGTTTTCATTTTATGAAGGAAAAACTGCGATTTTTTGAAATAATGGATCATTTCCTGTCATGGAAAATGCTGGATATCTATAAATCTAAGAGTTTTAACAAAAAGTGGTCCAAATAAACGTTCAAGTCAACAAAATTCCTGGACAATGAGATAGAAATAAAGTTTCTAGGATGAGTGGTTTTCATTTTATGATGGAAAAACTGCGATTTTTTGCAAAAAATTTGATTTTTTTCAAAACTTCAACCTCATTGCGGCACGGGTTACCATTATTCAATTAAGATGAAACTTTGTTTCCATTGTAGAAAATTTAATCTAGTTTAAAAATGTATAGAATGGTCTCTGTAGAAATGTTCTCCTTCATGGTCAAAATGGGTAAAAAATCGAAAAAAGTGAGAGCTTTTGGGATATTCAAAAGTGATCCCGGAGGCTGTTTTTTTGGATCCCCATTATAAATTGAGCTACTTGACCAATTTTGCATTGCTTTTTTTTAATCGACGCAAAATTCTGTCCTCTTTAATTTACTATAGAACGGTTATTTACAAAATGTGAACTGTTTTCGAGTTATAAGCTAAAAACTGGAAAAAGTCCGATAATTTCGAGGTTTTTCGGCCACCAAAAGTTGTCCCCCACATTTTCAAGGTCGCAAACGTAGATTTGGCATACCCACACCATACCAAACGAAAAATCTTTTCTTGCAATTAATGTAAGCTGAAACCCCCTTACTGGGCTATTATGCCGCCCGATTTGCATCATAGCACCGGACGGTGCTGCTTCCAAATTTTTTTATGTAGTAGACCAGGGGTTCCCAACCTTTTGCACCTGCGTACCACTTGATTTTTTGAGAAATTTTGGCGTACCACCAGACCTAAATATTTTAATAAACGTATATAATTTACTCTTCTAAAAGTGTTCAAAGACTTTTTGAATTAAATTCCTGAGAAAACTTCATATTTAATGGTTAGATATTTGTTTATTTATAACATGCTTATAATAAAGGAGAAATAAAAAGATTAAAATGGTATTCATTTACAGTTTTATTTATTACCCATAGGTCTAAAAACATACAAATAAAAAATTAGTACAAACTCAGCAAAAAATTAATCATCATACAAAATATACTTTTATAGTCTTTAGTGCGAAACTTGTTGTTGTTTGCCTGTGATTAAAATATCAACATTAGGAGTAATGGAACTTATCTTCACTTTTAAGTCCTCTTCAACACTTATTCTGCTTATATGTTTATTTTTTATGTACAAGAGTTCAGAAAATCCACTCTCACACAAGTAACTCGAAACAAATGGCATCAAAAATAGCAGAGCTTGCCGGAAGACCAAAGGGTATTCGGTTTTACATCCCATCCAGAAGTTAATTAAAGATTCCTCTTTAAAATAATCTTTCATGGAACTATCTTCTGTAAGATCGATAAAACTTTCTTTTAGTTCCAATTAATTTGGTGAGGTTCCCGAAAAAGGATTTCTGATCCAGTCCACTTTTGAATAATCTTCAGAGAAATACTTCTTAAAGCTTTTTTGAAGGCCTTCCAAGTGAACAATGATATCTGCAACCACATCTGTATTTGTGAACAAAGCAGGAGCAACTTTCTCTTGAAGGAGTTTATTTTGTCACTGGCTGTGAAGGCTGTTGTGTTTGGTCCCTGAAGTCCCAACTTCAGTGTGTTGAGTTTGTCAACAGCTAGATAAGCCAATCTTGACAACCATTCTTCATCAGCAAACAATTTTTTCATGTCATGATTTTTTTCACTTAAAAACATCTGATCTCAGTTCAAAGAGACGGTTCAAAATTTTCTCCCGAGATAACCACCTCACTTCTGTATGCAGGAGTAAAGTCTTGAACTTGTCACCCATTTCTTCACACATCAAGGAGAATAATCTTGTGTTTAGAGCCCTAGCCTTTATGAAGTTAATAACTTTCACAGTATCTGATAGAACGGAGTTAAGATTTTCCGGCATAACTTTAGCAGCTAATGCTTCTCGATGGATGACACAATGCGTACTTTTGCATTCAGGAGCAGCTTCCTTTATTTTTGCTGTTAGCCCTGTCAATCTTCCTGACATAGCTTTTGCCCCATCTGTACACAAGCCAATACACTTGGACCAGGGAATGTCTACTTTGAGCACATATTCATCAATTACCTTAAAAATGAGTTCCGCTGTGGTATTTGATTCAAGTGGTTTGCAGAACAAAAACGCTTCTATCACCTCTTCATTATAATCAAATCGCACGAAAACAAGTAGCTGCGCCATGTTTTTAACATCGGTGGTTTCGTCAACTTGAAGTGCAAAATAATTTGTCCTCCTCCGTGGTGTAATGGTCAGAGTAACTGATTGGCAACCCGGAGGTCTCGGGTTCGATTCCCGGCTATACCCAGACATTTGTTCTGTAAGTATAGGGTCTGGTAATAAAAATTAAGTGGGAGATAAATTTAACCGAATTTATCGCGCGGAGAATTTACCACTGCTCGAAGCCCCTAAAACCTTAGTAAATTGGATATTGAATTGTATCTAAGTTTCTGAGATTGGCTCGTGATCCCGGCTTCTTTTCCTTCTGCTCTGTTCTTTTCACGATGGAGGGGCCAGCCCATACTGGCCTTTAGGGTATCCACCTTCTGGTGTATCTCCTTCTCTCATCAATATCATTAAAAAAAAAAAAAAAAAAAGTGCATTCTTGGAGTTTTAAAGCCAGTTGTTCTTCAATATTAATAGACATATTGACAATTCGTCTCTTTACTGGGTTATTTGACAATGGTATTTTTTTGATTTCTTTGGCTGCCTTTTCTCCTAACCCGGCTTGGACCATATCCACAGCGGCCGGCAGTAAAAGCGTCTCACCGATTGTGTTAGGCTTTCCATCTTTTGCAATTCTTAAACTAGCAAGGTATGACTCCTTTATCAAGTTAGTATCAGTTTTGACAAACTTAGTCAAAAATTGGGTTTCTTTCTTAAAAAAACTAGATTTTCTTTTAAAAAATTCAATGGGCTTACCAATCAAATCAGGGTGCTTAGTTTTTTGGTGTCGCATCAGTAAAGAAGGCTTCATGCTTTGGTTCGAAAGTGTCTCAAGACATACAACACATTGAGGAATAGGAATGTCACTGGTTTCAGTCCCTGGCTCCACTATATTTCATCGTATTTACGATTGGCCGGTGATTTAGGGTTTTTAGCACAATCCTTTGAGGTAGAAGAGGACGTCAGAAATCGTTTCATAGTTCAGTGATTCAGAGATTAAGTACTACGTGAGCGTGAGCCGTGGGGGAAGAGGGATAAGACAGCTCTCGTCGCCTCGCCCCGGCGCCATCACTCCTCCACTCCTGCAGAGACAAGCAGCTGAGTAATGTTTGCGTGCTCACTGCTCATGCGTACAGAAGCTATTAATAGCATGTTGCTCACATCACTCATGCGTACCACCTGAAACGTTCCCGCGTACCACCGGTTGGGAACCCCTGTAGTAGACTTTTAATTGTGTTAGATATATATTTATGTTATGTTTTTTTTTAATATATTATTATTATTGTAGCTAAAAGTATTAAAAGTTCTCATGATTTACTCACGAGATAAGTCCCAAAGATCTCCAACACCTAAAACAAATAAATAATAAAAAATTTTATTAAACATAAACAACTCATTTAATTTAAAATATAACAATTCATCAATTGTTTTTGTTGATTGTAATGAATCTCATATCAAAGAATTATTCTCAATCCAATCAGTTAGAGAAAAATATAAACATAATCCTCCATTTTTTTAATACATGTTTCGGGTTTTTGTCTAGCCATTCTTTGTTTTTTTTCCCATAAAATTCCCCCTCTTCACCCATTCCGAAAATCTCAATATTGAAATTGGTTGTAACATTTTAGTAGACAGTTTGGAGAGGTAAAAAATATTTTATTTATTATTTATTTCAACGGCATGTGCCTTTAAAAACATTACAAAAAGTAATACAAAGAAACACTACTTAGTAAAAAGTAGAGAAAAAAACAATAAAGTTAAACATACAAATACTAAACAACAATACAGAGTAAATCAGATATAATAATTATGATAGTGAGTATTTAAATATATGAAAGTGTGTTTATTTTTATAATTCTAGACATTCTGTTGGTATCTATAGTAAAATTCAAAACGCATGTTTTTTGGGAAAGGGCGTTATAAGCGATGCTTAATCTATAAATAGGGTTGGTTTCGGAATGACGTGTAAATGGAACTGGTGGATAGAATGGTTGATTCTGTCGTAGTGGGTACGAAGGATTGTTCAGTGGAAAAAGAATTTTAAGCTCAGGACAACGAATGGTATCAGACATAATTTTAAAAGTGAATAAGTTGTCGGAAGCAATCATAGACGAAAGAATAGTTGACATGTCGAAAGTTTCAGCGATTTTCGAGTAGTCATGATCGTATCTGGACATAGGACTACCAGAGAGACACGCTAGATGTCTCAAAACTTTATGCTGAATTCTTTCAAGTCTAGCTATGTTGGTTTTTTGATTCGGTCTCCAGATTGTTGAATCATACATTACGACAGATTTAATCAAACTTATGTATAGGTATCTGATACAATTGGGGCTCTTAAAAGCTTTAGTGTTGCGAAATATGAACCCCCCAAGTTCGGTTAGTTTTACTAACCACATGATTAATATGTTCATTAAACGTGAGCTTTGAGTCAAAGGTGACACCAAGGTCTTTGATGGAAGTTACTCTAATGCAATAAGAAGTATCGTCCAGATAGTAATTGTATGAGATAAAATATTCCTTTTTTGAGAATGAAATGGTGAAGCATTTGTCAAAATTTAGAAAAAATAAGTTTGCTTTGCACCAGATAGTTAAGTTTTTTAGGTCGGATTGTAGCTTTTTGAAGTCTGAAACTTTAGAAATGTCAAAAAATAATTTGATACCGTCTGCGAATAGCAATATATTGCAATGTTGAATTACATTGACCAGGTCATTAATAAATAAAAGAAACAATAGGGGACCAATATGGCTACCCTGAGGGACCCCAGAGGGTGCTAAGAATTGTTGGGATACCGCGCCATTGATTCGGACGATTGAATATCTATCGGAGAGATAATTTCCAATCCATAGAATTATATTAGTTGGAAGATTAAAGTACTTAAGCTTTAGCAACAAAATTTCATGATTGATGAGGTCAAAGGCTTTTTTAAAATCAAGGTAAATAGCGTCGAGTTGTGTATTTTTGTTAAGGCTGAGGAAAATAGAATTTGTGAATAGAGTAAGATTAGTGACAGTTGAACGAGAATGTACAAATCCATGCTGTTTACTGGAAATCGCATCAGAGCAAATTAAAAGAATCTTGTTGTACATAATCTTGTCTAATAATTTTGGTATCGCACTTATTATAGCTATTGGTCTGTAATTTCTGATATTATTGCGTGAGCCACTCTTGAAAACGGGAGTAATAAATGATTTTTTCCATAGTTCAGGTAGAAATTTTTCTTCGAGAGAGAGGTTGAATAATATAAGTAAGGGTTTAATAAGAGACAAAGAACAGTTTTTGACTATAAAAGCAGGTACACCATCAGAGCCGACGGTGAGAGAGGGCTTCAATTCCTTTAATGCAGTGATTATTTCTTCCTCAGAAATTGTAATTGGAATATTACTAGCATGTTTATCGGGGACTAGAGTATTTGCACAATAGTTGGCAATAGTGTCTGAGTCAAATGTTGCATTTGTTGTAGCCAAGCTATAGACATTTTTAAAGAATTCAGCAAAAAGATTGGAAATCTGTGCATCATTGGAGCCATTGAATTCATCGAGGAACATGCTGGAAGGATATCCCTTTGTGCCCCTCTTTGCATTAATGAAGTTCCAGAAGATTTTTATATTGTTTGGCACATTAGATTCAATATTTGAAATATAGGTAGAATAACAAAGTGTGGCCTCGGCTTTACACAGAGACCTTAAGTTTTTGAAATCATTATAATTTGTTTCACTCTGATTACTCTTGTAATTCTTATGGGCAATTTTTTTGTTAATTATTAGCGAAATAAGTTTTTTAGAAAACCATGATGGGTATCCAGCACTATTGCAATGCATTTTAGGGCATGTTTCTGCTATGAGGGACATTATTATATCATAAAACCTCGTTACCGCAGAAGATAAATCTAAATTACATAAAGTGGTATTCCAATCAATTTCTTTCAATTTTTGACTAAGGACTTCAATGTTGCATCTTGCAAAATTATAACTGACCCATTTTGATTTTAAAGAACTAAATGACGGTGACACACGTCTAGTACTACTAGCACAATTAAGAGATATATTTAAGACAGGGTGGAATTCGTCTATTTTGGACAAGATATCGTTACTTAAGTCTATTTTACTATTAAGATTAGAGAAACATAAGTCGAGGATATTACCCTTACTATTAGTGAACAAATTGAACTGACTTAGACCTAAGGAATTGAAACTGTCTGTCAAAAGCGCCGCACAATATCTTGTAGATGAGGTACTTCTTTCTTCAAAGCTATGTGAAGCACCGGAGGAGGATATTTTCCAGGAGATTCCCGATAAATTGTAGTCACCCACCAAGAACACATCATGATCCAAGTAGGAGCTTAAAATGTCCTCCACATGCATGACGTGTTCCTGATATAGAGATATGTCAGACGCCGGAGGGAGATACACTGATCCGATAATAATTTTTAATTCAGGGAGAATTACAAACAGTTGGTTAAAGGATAGCAGGTCATTTTCGATTGAGTGAAAAGATCTACTAAGTAAAGATTTATTTATGGCAATGAGGACTCCACCTCCTCTGGAACTGACTGTTTCGGATCTGTCATCTCTGTAGATAATGTAAGGGCCAATATCGATCTCAGAATCATGCACAGAATTGTTGATCCAGGTTTCGGTTAAAATAATGACATCATAATTAAGTGCGAAGGTTGCGGCAGACAACCTCACCTGATCCAGTTTACATCTCATACTTCTGATATTCTGGTAATATATTTCTAAATAAGGCTTGTCGAGCTGGATCCGTCCTCGTTTTTTGAATTATTTTTGCTTATAGCATTGGAAGTATTCACCCCAATTTCATTTTGCTTTTCATCCGAGGGCTTTGAAAATATGGAGGTATGAATTTGGTCATCTTTCAATTTGCCCATGAATGTAGATATTAGAATACCTTCAGGCCAAATTTCGGGATTCGTAATTTCCTCTAAGTGATGCTCATCGAATGAAATGTGAAACGATGAATAGGTTTCATATTTAGTTTTTAATTTTGTGCACTTAGCTGTTGGGATGCTCATGTTAGATTTAATATGGTTATCAATAACATCTGTAGTCGTGCCGGGGGCTACACGTGTTACAAAAATGGCCTTTCTTCGGATCGTTTCATGGCTGGTTGAAACGAAACACTAGGTCCCTTGCATAGTATGACTGGTTTGTTTTTGTTTTTATTTTTATTTCTCCTGTTGGTCACAGTCTTGAATTCGTCTTGATCAGAGTCATTCAACACTACAGTTGAAGAGGTAGGTTGCGAGGCCATCTGACTAGTCGTCTTCGTAAAAGAGGTCTTGGTTAGAGTGGGCGTCTGAGTATTTTTCAAAGCCATATTGGAGACATGAGGATTTGTAGAAAGAGTAGGCGTCGGAGTCTCAGGTTTAGTCATCAACTTAGAACTCAGGTCAACTACCAGTGACCTTAGTTCAGAGTTTTCAGACTTGATGGAGACGAGGTCCTTTCTCACTAAAGTCATTTCTGATTTTAGGAGAGACACCGTTTTTAGAATTTCTTTTATACTATCATCGTTGTCCTCTTTACATATAGTAATTTTGACTAATCTGCTAGCCAAATCTTGTTTTGTTCCTGTTATGGGCAAGTTTAACCAGCTCACTAAGTTAGATAGTTCTTGTTTATTTAATTTCGTCAGACTATCTTCATAGTTTTTTAAATCTTCTTTAGAAGACATTATTCAAATTATAGTAGCGTGATCTTGCGGCAATTCACTGAACGAGCACGAGCTAATAGCGGCAAAAACAATAGATAGAAATAAAAAATCCTTGTTGAATTTTCAGGTTATGTCGATTTTTGAAGATGTTTGATTGGTGATAAAAATTAATTAATCCAATATGGTAATATAATTTTTATCTCAGAATACCTTGGGGACACTGTTAGTATCTTTCAATGAAGATTTTCTTGAGATGTCTGCTGGAAAACGATGATTTCGATGAATTTTTACTGGAGGGCAAAAGCATGTGTTGACTCGACGAAGGTTGGGCACTGACTTCATCATTATACAAACTTTCATTCATACCCAAATAAAAATAGATTAGATTTTAAATGCTATATCAAGATGTGTATTTAACAAAAAAATGATCTGACTTTTTAAAAGAAATAGAAAGTAATAAGAAACTGTTAATTGCAGCAAAAGGTTCTGAAAAGTACTCGTGATAGAATAGAATAAAAATAAATAAGTTTTCTTTTCTCTATAGATATTTTTTATTTATTTATTTATTGTCATCGGGAACAAAGCCAATTTAGACAGCACATCAGTAAAGTGTTAGTAGTGTTAGTGAGGGAGCCAAGTTTTAGCCGGAAGAAATTTGATATGCTAGCCAGGCTCGAACCCGGGCTTCCCGCTTGAATATAGTCATCAACGATGCTGAAGCGAGCCCAGCGCCTTAGCCAGCTCGGCCGACCCGACTCCCCTCTCAATAGATATCTATTTAATAATTTTCTTTACCATTATTCATATAAAAAATGAATATATATATATATATATATATATATATATATATATATATATATATATATATATATATATATATATATATATTATAGTCAGTATTGTAATGGTGTATGAAAAAAGTGTTTTTTGATTCGTTTTTTCGAAATATCTCAAAAACGGCTGAAACTATTTTGATTAAAAAAATTGAGCAAAACTATGGTGTTTTGGTCTATAAAAAAGACCTAATGAGTGAACATCGAAAAAATTATATTTTTTGAGATATTAATTGTTTTGTCAAAATGTCTTTTAGTTAGTACGTACGTACATTATAAATTTTATGTACGCTCTAGCTCAAAAACTAATGTGAATATCAAAATGAAATTTCTTGTGTTCTTTGGGTGCATTGAGATTAAGAGCTGATTAGATTTTGGTTGAAATTGAACCCAAAATTAAGGAAGGGTGGGGGGTGGGGGAAATAAACTTATAAAATTTTTAAACTAAAAAAAAAAAACAAGAAAAATGAAATATAGTATAAGGTCAGGTGGGGTAACTGGGCCAGCTTCTTTTGTTTTCCCAAGGATAGTACTCCATATTTTTGGCTATAACTAAGCTTCCTCACAATTTATAGATCTCGTGACTATATTAATTGAAAGATGAAATTTTCTTCAAATAATCATGATACTTTCAACTTTTGATTATTCAAAATTTTGGAATTATCTTAAGTTGAATGTAAAGTTTTGCGGTTGGCCCAGTTAAACGCGTTGTGGGGTAATTGGACCAGCCCAGCCTATTTGTTTTTTTAATTTTTAACATCTTTTGAGCAGTTGGACATGTTCCCCTATCCCTCAAGGCCCTGGCCGTATGTAGAATTAGTCTCATTTCTATATGGATTAAAAATAATCAAAGATGTAAGCGATTCGGGGTAATTGGGCTTGGGCCCTGACTAGGCTGGCCCAGTTGCACCAAGACCTCTATTTTTTTATTCTATTGAATTTTTTAAGGTAGATAAGTTTAAACGCCAAGTATAATTTTTAAAATCGATTTTTATTACAGAAAATTCAAAAAAAAGTATCATAAATAAAACAACTAAACAAAATAATTTTATTTTACCCATTGAAATAAAGTTAAATAAGTTCCTTATGCTTAAGAAAGCCTTAATTAAGTACTTACTCAAGTCTCAATATTTTCAAGGAACTGGGTAAGGCAACTAGGTAAGAAGTAAGCACATAACTTGGTAAATAAGTAAATAAGTAATTAACTTAACTAAGTACTTAAGTATAAAATAAACTTAAAGAAATTTCTCTAATTCAGGAACACTGAAAATTTCCCACCAATATGAAAAAGTGAATTGCGCTAAAAAAATGCGGTAAAATTAAAAAGCTCTGGGGTTACAGGACCCCTGGCCCAGTTGCCCCCGGCCCCAGTTACCCCACCTGACCTTACTATAAAATGAACCCATAATAAAAAAGAGTGATTATTTTTTCTGGGGCCAAAATTGGAGGGGGAATTAAAAATGAAAATGACTCACTATGTGAAATTGATAGGGACCAAAAAAAAAGAGGGGGGGGTTAAAGATTATTTTTTCAAACAAAAATCGAATAAAGCTGATACTTCTAATAAAATAGTCTCATAATTAAAAGGAGATATTATTAATTGCTATTGGGTTCAATATTAAAAAAAAAGGGAGAGGTTCTTTTGTAAATTATTATATATTATTTTATTATATTCAATATAAGAGAGGGGCCAGGTTTATAGAAAAGTCATGTGTCAGCTTAAATATTTTAAAGTGAATTTATTTTTATTTAGGAAACAAATCAAAGATTTTAGTAAAAAATATTTTTACATTGCATATCTCTGGTATAAATTCACTTTTCAATATTATATAATTGGGTTGATTTTTGAAAAATTCAATCTTTTTTTCAAAAAAAGAAACTCAAAAAAGATGCTTAAATCTTTACATTAATCATTTAAATATTTTAAATTAAGTTTAAGTCTAGTAAAAAAAAAAATTCTTCTTTCACTTTCTAATTAGGAAAATATAGATACATTCTCAAAAGCTCTAAGAAAATATGAACAGAAGGTTTTCGAAAATTGTTGAAATATAAACAGCGAAGTGATTTAAAAACCACCAGAAAAAATCTAGCGCCGTCTGGTAGACAAGGTTATGCATTCGAATGGCACATTCTGATTAGTGGGTTGCGTCCTCAGGCGCTCAATATTAAAACCTTACCTCTTGACAATTTTTTTTTCAAACTTAAACAATTTTATTAAATGAATTTATCTTTAAAGGACATCATAGATATTAGTTGAAATATTTTTACATTGCATATCAGAGAGGTTCGTCCCCTTAGGAATCGAACCCAAGCGCTAACTAAGCTTGCCGGGCCAGTAGCCAAACCCTTAAGACAAATCTCCTCTGACATGCAACATATATAATTATTATAGCTAGATTTTTCACTCCCTTCAACTCAAAGGGAATAGTGAAAATTCCTGCTAAACTGAAAAAGTTTTCAGTGACGGACCCATGGATTTTACAGTGAAAACAAAGATTTAAGTATCTTTTGGGTGTCTTTTTTTGAAAAAAGATGGAAATTATTTCAAAAATCAACCCAGTATATAATATTATTAAATGAATTTATCTTTAAAGGACATCATAGATATTAGTTGAAATATTTTTACATTGCATATCAGAGAGGTTCGTCCCCTTAGGAATCGAACCCAAGCGCTAACTAAGCTTGCCGGGCCAGTAGCCAAACCCTTAAGACAAATCTCTCTCTGACATGCAACATATATAATTATTATAGCTAGATTTTTCACTCCCTTCAACTCAAAGGGAATAGTGAAAATTCCTGCTAAACTGAAAAAAGTTTTCAGTGACGGACCCATGGATTTTACAGTGAAAACAAAGATTTAAGTATCTTTTTGGGTGTCTTTTTTTGAAGGGAGTGAAAAATCTAGCTATAATAATTATATATGTTGCATGTCAGAGAGAGATTTGTCTTAAGGGTTTGGCTACTGGCCCGGCAAGCTTAGTTAGCGCTTGGGTTCGATTCCTAAGGGGACGAACCTCTCTGATATGCAATGTAAAAATATTTCAACTAATATCTATGATGTCCTTTAAAGTTAAATTCATTTAATAATATTATATACTGGGCTGATTTTTGAAATAATTTCCATCTTTTTTCAAAAAAAGACACCCAAAAAGATACTTAAATCTTTGTTTTCACTGTAAAATCCATGGGTCCGTCACTGAAAACTTTTTTCAGTTTAGCAGGAATTTTCACTATTCCCTTTGAGTTGAAGGGAGTGAAAAATCTAGCTATAATAATTATATATGTTGCATGTCAGAGAGAGATTTGTCTTAAGGGTTTGGCTACTGGCCCGGCAAGCTTAGTTAGCGCTTGGGTTCGATTCCTAAGGGGACGAACCTCTCTGATATGCAATGTAAAAATATTTCAACTAATATCTATGATGTCCTTTAAAGATAAATTCATTTAATAATATTATATACTGGGTTGATTTTTGAAATAATTTCCATCTTTTTTCAAAAAAAGACACCCAAAAAGATACTTAAATCTTTGTTTTCACTGTTAAACAATTTTATTATTAACCTTCCAAGATAAATTTATTATTATTCATTTAATAATTTACAAATAGAGAAAAAATTATTTAATTGAAATATATTATATTAGGAAGCATAGTTAGTTAAGTATTGTGTCCGTTGCCATCTCTGATGTACTTATTGCTAACAATTCACAACATTGACTGGTAGGGGCTGCAGTAAATTTAAATTAATGCTTTTATGTTCTAACCAGGTCTCACTTTATCACTGATAAAATTAATGTAACTGAAGTATAGTCTTCTAGCCTAGTGAGGAAACTAACAAGAATCTACATCAGAGCTCAGCTTCTCTAGTAAACTTCTTCAGTTCTTGAAGGAGACAATAAAAGAGTGTGATCTTCTGCTGGAATTATAAATTTTATTTATAACAGACTATAGTTTCGAGGGAATTGCTCTTTCATCAGTCTATTACAATTGATTCACAGGAATTAATGTACATTACATTCATTAATTCCTGTGAATCAATTGTAATAGACTGATGAAGAAGGCAAAGCCTTCGAAACTATAGTCTCGTTATAAATAAAATTTATAATTCCAGCAGAAGACACTCTTTTATTGTCTCCTTCAATATATAAAAATTCTACTACCCATGGCACAATAACTTTCAATTCTTCAGTTTTGATAATAGTGAAACCAGCTTTCGGACTGACTACTATTATTACATACATTTAAGTGTTAATGGGACCTCATATTGGACCAGACTCAACCAAATTTTGTATACATAATCAGTGGACCCCCAGAAGACTAAAAATGCAAAAACTAACCTCCTAAAATGGGCGAGGGTAGGGTTGTCAGCTAGTATTAAATATAAAAAGAGTCAGCTAGTATTAAATATAAGAAAGGGGTCAGGTGTATGGCGAAGTCATGTGGATGGCCACATGAGCTTATTGTAATAAGGACTGAAATATATGATGAAAGAATATAATACATAGTTTTGTCGTTTTTTTTCGTCGTATGTCACGCTTGGGCCCTGGGAAAATATGGACACCCTACTTATACGACAATGCCAGTTCACGAAGAAGCTGGTCATTAATTAAAAAATATGTATTATATTGAAAAAAAAAAATGTTTTCTCTCTTTTGTTTTCATTGATTTTTTCTTTCATTTTAAGTTGAGGGAAATCGTCCAACTCTAAAAGCAGTGAATGGGGACCGTTGTGAAAGCTGAGCACTCATCTGGGCGGCAACTTTCACCAACGACCTGTCTTCGGGCTTGAGCACTCTACTCCCTAGCTTCTCCACCTCTTAAATAAGTGGACTAGGTCGTCTGCTTGTACTCGGATGAGAATTGAGAGAGAGAGAGATAGAGAGATATGGCAATCCTCGAAGATTAGATGGACCAAACAAGATTCAAACTATTGTTCCATTCAAAACAAACACCAACCAAGTTAATAATAACATTATACTATATAGCATCTATATGCACAGGAGTTTCTAACGGGTTATAGTGGTGTTTCACAAGTAAAAATATAATTAAAAGAATTTTTTAATTTTTATTTGTGAAACACCACTATAACTCCGTTAAAAACGCCCGTGTTTAATATGTTTCACTATAAACCAACAGAGCTTTCCTTAAATGTTATTAGTATCTATATGAAATTGAAAGTTTTTGCCGAGAGTAGCAGAATTTTTATATATTGAAGGAGACAATAAAATAGTATCTTCTGCTGGAATTATAAATTTTATTTATAATTCCAGCAGAAGACACACTCTTTTATTGTCTCCTTCAGTATCTATATGAATTAAAATATGGCATACTATAATTATAAACTAAGTATAAACATATTTAGATTCGGAGAAAAATCTTTAAAATTAAAATTTAATATACCTATTATTAGATATTGTTCTGCTTGAATTTTTCCATATTATGTTTAGAAAAGTAATCCGCTCTTATTGTAGGTACTACTTGATAGATATTATATATTAATATTTTTTTTTCATTATAGAGTAAATACTTTCATTCCAATTTCTGGAAAAGTTTCATTTAGTACCTGAAAATCCCAGCAAATTTGAAAATTTAGTTAAACAAACCAGCCAGTTGCAAGTAGGACCGTATATCGAGGAGTCCGACCTTAGATCTTCTAAAATACTTGAGATATCAAATTCTTTCTTATTTGTAGTTGATACGTAGAGAATGAGGGAATGTGTGGGATTTTTTCATAGTTTTAAGTTAAGCCATTTTTAAACGCCAAAATAACAAAAATCGCCCAAAAATGACTAAGTACTTATAGCTCTCTCACATCGTTATTTTAAATCGCAATTTTAAATTTTTAAAAATTAAGCCTAATTCTATTTGAAGAGATCTTTACAGGGATTTCTCAGACTTCATAACGGCTTACGAACTACAAGACTATAAGGGGAACACAAACATACCTACAGGAGATAAGATACACAGGTGCGAGTCATTGGACTCGGATACCGAAGAGTTTATATATATATATATAATTGAAATAAATTAAAAAAAAATTATGTCTAATTCTACTTAAATAGATCTTTATAGGAATACCTTACAGTCTATAATAAAAAAAAATACTTTTTTTATTTTGGACCCGATAAAAAATTCGATCCCACCCAAAATAATAATTTGATTAAAATTTTAATAATTTTCTTCTTATTTGAGGAAAAATGAATACATATAACATGTCAATTTCAAGCTTTTACCTATTTTTACGAGGTATAATGCTCAGACAGACAGACATTGTAGCAACACTAATAGGGCCCCGTTTTACTTCTTAAATAGAACCCTAAACAATTAAATTGTTATTATGGAGACCTATCCAGCGGTTGGAGCTACTGCAGGCAAGTTCGTATTAATACTGTAGGATTCTGCCAAATTTCAGTTTTCTGCTTTTTGTAAAAAAATTTACCAAATCAACAAATTACTGAAAGTGTACCGAGTCTTTAAAAAGTTTCAATTTTTTATCCAATTTATTTATTGATATCAATTCATTATAGTATCTATTAAAACAAGTTTATACGTACTTGGCTTAATTTAATTGTTTAAATAAGTTGATCTTATATACATCTACAATATATCTAATTCAAAATTCATTTGATTTTTAAATCATTTGTCACTAATTTTATCTCTAGGACTTGGTAACGACCATGCCATGCCATTCCTTTTCAGAATTCTACTTACTACCTTTATCCCTTCAAATTCACAAGTATTTTCGACTCCGATCAAACATCTGAATTCGGAATATTATTTCATTATCATTCAAAGATTCTGTCCAGAATAATCACAGGTATTGTAACTTCTATAATTTTCATTACAAATCTTTTCTAAACTTAATTAAATCATATTTTTTCGAAATTTTAATTTGAATAGAAAAGGGATCAATGCACTCTGAATCTTAACTTCTATAAATATTTTTATTTATAACTAAGCTTTATAGTATTAAAATAAGTTAACTAATGAAAAATATGTTTCAGTTTTAATTACAGAATTAGGTGTTCGGAGAAAATAAAAATAATAATAATAATAATTGGCATCAAGCAGAGGACAACCTCTTTGTTTCTCTTTGTGAATAATAATTGGGTCAATATCTCTTTAGCCAATTCTTACTCTTGTATGAATAAATATAGATAGTATATACACGATGTTTTGAATCGCAAAAATGTGAAGAAAGTGCCAGAATAATTTGTTTATATACATAAGATTTTGATTACCTTATGAAAAATAAATCTCGTAAAGCTTTGTGGTTGATAGTTTCTGTTCCAGTGACCCAGTGGCCATGAAACCCGAATGTCGGCGTCTGACTTTCCGGCCTGAGATCGTTCTTTGAAATAATTAGTCTCGGACTTCTAACTTTACAAGTTTTACTTTTTTGTTTTATATTATTTAACAAGAATGGATTATTAGTTAAGAATGAGTCAATTTCTACATTTTGTATGTTTCAAAAATGAATTTTCTGGATATTGTGACTCATAAATTGTTATAATTAGCTAAGAAATTTTTTTTTAAGTTGATTGAAGGAGTAAACGTAGTATAATAAATGATACATGAGTATTTAATTTTAAATATCATATAAGTCATAAAGATAAAAAGTTTTAAAGAATTTTGGAAATTTATAAAAAAAATACACAAATAAAATAATACAAATGAAAATTTTAAATCCCTTCGATGTAGACCAGTCAATATTGAAATAAAATCGAGCTTATTCTAGAAAATGCGCTGGAAAGCTAACTAATCTCACTTTTGTAAAGCTTGCTGTCCTAATTGAAATACTGAGTTGGCGGAGCGCGAGAGCTTATGCGGTCAAATTTAGTTTTCCTAAAATCAAATAATGGGAAGGAGTTGAAATTAAAAAGTATATTGTTATAAGTGGTATGAGGTATTCCTGTAGAGATCTCATTAAGGTAGTTGTTTCGCGACAATACTAGCAAAAAGTTAATGCTAGAGTATATAGAACAGACAATAAGGATTCATAATTCATAAGCCCAAAACTTTTTGCTGTTTATGTACCACTTCTAGCCAATCCTGTGCTCGTTTGACAAATCTGGCAACACTGTCCGAGCTTGTATATATTTTATCATAGAAATTTCAGATAAAGTACATTATAAAGAGAAATTTATAAAACAAAAAGTTCTTAATAAGCGATTGAAAGCTGTTGCGACAATGGCTGAACCGAAAAAAACGTCAAAAAAGTACTAAAGTTAACCCACTTTTTAGGTTAAATAAATGTGTTGTTGCCAGCTTGTTTTTAGTGTAAATTTTTCATTACAGATTTTTCATTATTTATTCATTATTATCTCAGAAACTGTGTTGTAACTATGAATTAAGATTTTTTTTTAAAAATGTATTGGTTATTGTTTAATGTTGGTTTAGTTTTTTATAACAACGATAAGAAGGGTTTCTTAATTATAATTAAATATGTATGTAAACTTTCCGATATCCCGTATGGTGCAATGTATAAGAGTCTGCAAAACTCTATCTTTGGAACTATACTGTTCATGAATTTCGTTTTGCCACCAATCGATGCAGAAGTATTTAAATAATAATCTGTCTAAATTTCTAAAAAATCCTAAGAAAACCCATTTGGTGAAACAACTACCTTAAAAAGAATTAGACTAAATTTCTTAAAATTTAAATAACTTTAAAATGGCGGTGTGCGAAGGTTCCAAATTAACCATATTTGGCCGATTTTCGTACTTAATGGGAATCCAAAACCATTGAATATAAAATTATGAATAGATGAATACATCATCCATTCTCTCCTTTTCAATGAAAATAAGAACGAATTCGATATCTCATGTATTTCGTAAGATATGATGCATGGAACCCTTGGTTTGCAAGCCCGACTCATACTTTTCCGACTTATTTACTTTTGAAAAGGGTTAGTTAGGAGATTTATTCTCTAGGTTCTTAAATATATTTTCTAAATACAGTTAATTTATTCAAAAATAATTATAAAAATATAAGTTTATAATTAAATGCATAAGACTATTTAAAATAAAGATGAATAACTAATACTCGTCTTAATTAAATGGGCTAGAAAGCAGCTGAATGGAGTTACAAACAGACCGCTAGAACAAGACTATGAGAGCAGAACGCCTGTCTGTTGCTTGAGTACTCCTCCATTACTCGTTAACCGCCTAACCGCATTCTCAAGGTGCAAGACACCTGTTGTCCTTTGTCCTGCGGGACACCCTCGCCTTCAGATTTGTATAGGAACTGGCGGGGAGCACAGCGGGCTCAAGTCAAAAATAAATAAATAAAAAAAGAGGTTTGGGGTAGAGCGCAAGTAACCTTTATATGTGTAGAAAGAAAAAAAAACAATGAATGAATTATCAAAGCATGAGTTAGAAAACTTTAGTAGTTTCCAAGAAAATACCATTTAATTGTAACTTTGAATATTTATATATAAAAGAAGAGTTTGTATATATTTTTATGTAGAGCTAATCTTAAAAAGTAAAGCGCTGAATTTAAAAATCACCATTCGAAAGTGTACACTTTCAGGATCATTATAGGGTATATTTTATTATGGTTACTTTTCAGTGAATCGATCAGCAGTAAAGATTCTGTGAATTAAATCACTTTAATTTATTATTATTTGTTTATTTATAACAGACGGTTGAATAAAAACAAAACAGGTGTTTGAAGTGTGGAGAAAAAAAAATAAATAAAGAATTTATAGTAAGAGAAACGTTTCGTGGTATATCCTCGCCAGGGACAAGGTCAGTGGTGCAGCCAGACTTTCGGGGGACGGGTGGGGCAAAACTGCTCTGACTAAAATTATTTGAATTAAGAGATTATTTTTCTTTTTCCTACACGGTTAAACATTTCTTATATAATTTTACTATAAAAAAAAATGGTCCGTATTGAAAACATTTTTTTTAGTATTATTACATACCAGTATTGTAATCTTATAACATATTTTTTTAGTAATACGTATCTAATTAATACAAGAAAAAAGTAAAGTTACAATTTATTTTTGTATTTTTGCAATGAGTTAATGTGATTTTAACTGAGTATTATTTTTTTACTATATGCAATCTTGTAAATTTCCTATCTATTTGTATTGTAAACATATAGTAAATTTACAATTTTTCAAGTATGGGTAGGCACAGTGTGCATTAAAATAAACAAAATGAGTTAGTTTTTCTTTGATTAAACCATTTTCCGACTTAAAGAGCGATCCAGCAAACATATAAATAAAAAAACCTAAAAGGTACTCATTTTCCCAAAGTTTCTAGCTTTTCCCTTCTGATTTTGGTTAGATGTAAATAGTAAGAGCGGGGGGGGGGGGGTCGTCCCCCTTCGCCCCCTTGGCTACGCCAGTGGACAAGGTGCCGCCGGAACGAAGCTTGTTTAATATAAAAATTAACACAATTCACAACGTTTACATCATAGTTATCAGAGCTTGTTCTTAAGTGAGGGTATGTGTATTGTATTTTTACTTTATACCAAAGCGAATCTTTAAGGGATAAAGTATTGTTTCTGGTCAGGATCAATGTTCAACTTTAAAAGGCTATAAAGTGAAAAGTATTCGCCCCAAAGATTATAAAGTGAAAAGTATTCCCCACATAGTTCCAATCAAAGTCAAAAATTGTAGTATTCAATTGAGTCGAATTTTAGGAACGGATAATTTTGTCTCGGCCAAACCCCAAAAAGATGGAAAATCATCATTCACAGGAGAAAATAACTTAATTTAGAAAAACTCAAACAAATCAATTAATGATAATTTTGAAAAATGAATAAAATGAAAAAAATCCAAGAATGAGGAAAATATGCATTTTTACTTTATTTCTTTGGGTGGTCGAAAAATTTTTAAGTTTAGGAAGGGCATCTTCATGTTCAGTCTAATATACATATTTCACATAAAAATCTACTAAGTTTTAATCAGAATATCGAAAAGAAATTATAGACAAAGCTTTATATAGGTTTATAGTATCAAACAAATGATCAAGGTATGTACCAACAGAGATCTGGTTGAGAACCAGTGACAGAATATTTTATTATATTATGTACAAGATGTTTCACATTAAAAAAAAACAATATTTAAACGGTGCTAACACGAGAAGTTATGTAATTTGAAAAAATAAGATGTACGTACCTAGTTGAATACTTATTTATCTGTAGGCTATTTCAATATAATAGAAAAGTTTTTGTTTTTCCGAGAGTAGCAGAGTTGTTGATTCACAAAGAGAAACAAAGAGGTTGTCCTCTGATTGATGCAAATAAACATACACACATATATATCGAAATTATATATCTGTATATATATTATTTATTTGTTTAATAATAATTTATTTGTTTGATAATAAATAATATATCCTCCTCTATATGTGTATGTTTATTTGCACCAATCAGAGGACAACCTCTTTGTTTCTCTTTTGTGTATTTCAATATAATAAGTGATTATCTTTTTACATTCATAAGATTTGTTCTGGAAATATTACGTTTTTTTTTTTAATATATAAATTGTTAGTCTATTTATAATTACTTATTATTAGTTTAAAATGTTTTCCTCTAACTCATCAAACAACACTTCACTTTATGAGGTCCCGTAGTAATAAGTGTTATGTCCAGACGGGCAGTTTGTTTAATATTATATTTGTTTTTCCCAAGTGCTAATTATTACACATTTTTCAATAATTTTTATATACATTTATAAATAAATACAAATATTTTTATAAAAAATAATCTTCAAACGTTTATTAGAATAGCAAACGTTTCGGGAGAAATTTTCCGTTTATCAATGAAATTTTTAAGAAATTTGAAAAAAATAATTGCTTTAAGAAAAGAATTTAAAATTTTAAACAAATAAATATTTTGAAAATAGACAATGATACAGATTGTCTTGGAGATAAATTACCTTGAATAAATATAAATAAATATAAATATTTAAGAAAAATCATTTTTATTTAAAATTTTTTGATAAATATTAGAAAAACAGTCCATATTTGACCTTTTGTTATTGAAATTTCGTTGTTTAAAATTTCGATCATTAAGAAAATTGATATTTTTTCTAAATTCCACTCTTTATCTATAATTTTGGAATAAAAAAAGTCAAAATTGTGTTGGAGTTAATTGAACAGTTACCATTAGCATAGTATAGTACATTCGGAATTTTCTGTTTTGATTGAATATTTATTTTTAAGTATTGTTTTGTCTGGCCTATATATGTCCCCAGTCCCAATCTAAGCATGTAATTTTGTAAATTATATTATTTTGATTTAAGAGAAGATCTTTATCTTTTAAATTTGAAAAACGGAATGACAGTAAATTGTTTGTTTTAAAAGTGTATGAATAAGGTGAACCATATATAGTTATATTTATTAATAATTGTCAACTAGATGTTTTCAAGTCAAGTTAAAAGATTTTCATATTAGCACTAAGTTTAAGAAACATGTAGACCGTCTGGCTAGTTCGTGTCCGAATGACCACCAGACGAATTAAAGCATTTCAATGCAACTGATTGATGGCATTTGAGTAATAAAATTGCGACCAGGCAATATTTCACATTTTTCCATAATTTTTGTATACTTTTTTTGCAACGAAATTTTCTCTGGAGAGAGACGGACTGGTAAAACTTTTACTTGAAAGTAATTCCATTATTACTTTCAATTAATTTTTATAAACATTTATAAATAAATACAATTTTTTATAAAAAACAATCTTCAAAAGTTTATTAGAATAGCAAACGTTTCGGGAGATTTTTTTTCGCTTTATCATTGGAATTTAAGAAATTTGAAAAAATAATTGCTCTAATTAAAGAATATAAGCAACTTTAAACAAATAAATATTTTGAAAATATAATACCTTGAATAAGAATAAAAAATATAAATATTTAAGAAAAATCATTTTTATATAAAATTTTTTGATAAATATAAGAAAAACAGTCCATATCGGAACTTTTGTTATTGAAATTTTGTTGTTTAAAATTTAGATCATTAACAAAATTGATATTTTTTCTAAATTCCGCTCTTTATCTAAAATTTTTGAATTAAAAAAGTCAAAATTGTGTTCGGAGTAAATTGAACAGTTACCCCTAGCATAGTATAGCACATTCGGAATTTTCTATTTTGATTAAATATTTATTTTAAAGTATTGTTTTGTCTGTCCTATATATGTGCCCAGTCCCAATCTAAGCAATCAATTTTGTATATTATATTATTTTGATTAAAGAGAAGATCTTTTTCTTTTAATTTTGAAAAAAGGAATGAGAATAAATTGTTTGTATTAAAAGTGTATGAATAAGGTGAACCATATATAGTTATATTTATTAATAATTGTCAACTAGATGTTTTCAAGTCAAGTTAAAAGAAAATATTAGCAGCAAGTTTAAGAAACATGTAGACAGTCTGGCTAGTTCGTGTCCGAATGACCACCAGACGAATTAAAGCATTACAATGGAACTAATTGACGGCACCTGAGTAATAAAATTGCGACCAGGCAATATTTCACATTTTTCCATATTTTTGTATACTTTTTTAGCAACGAAATTTTCTCTGGAGAGAAACGGACTGGTGTAACTTTTAATTGAAAATAATGGAAGGCAGCCCAGGGGTAGTGAGGAAAGAAAATATTAAAACATATCAAATAAGGTGTAATTTATTGGAATCCTTCCTCCTTTCCTTTCAAACGAACGTTTCGGAGGATTCCTTCCTCCTTCTTAGGGGTTTCAAGGGGTCAATGAAGGAAACAAATAAAATACTTCCTTTCTCTCTCCACAACAGTGTTTAAAACTTTTTCTTCCTTAACAGAAGCACAGGAAAACAATTTTTTTTCTTCCTTTTCTTAATTATAGATTAATTTGGATGCGTGTTAATTTTTTCTTTCCTCACTACCCCTGGGCTGCCTTCCATTACTTTCAATTAATTTTTATAAACATTTATAAATAAATACTATTTTTTATAAAAAACAATCTTCAAACGTTTATTAGAATAGCAAACGTTTCGGGAGAAATTTTCCCTTTATCATTGGAATTTAAGAAATTTGAAAAAATAATTGCTCTAATTAAAGAATATAAGCAACTTTAAACAAATAAATATTTTGAAAATAAAATACCTTGAATAAGAATAAAAAATATAAATATTTAAGAAAAATCATTTTTATATAAAATTTTTTGATAAAGATTAGAAAGACAGTCCATATCGGACCTTTTGTTATTGAAATTTTTTGTTTAAAATTTCGATCATTAACATGATATTTTTTTCTAAATTCCGCTCTTTATATAAAATTTTGGAATTAAAAAAGTTAAAATTGTGTTCGGAGTTAATTGAACGGCTACCCCTAGCATAGTATAGTACATTCTCGGAACTTTCTGTTTTGATTGAATATTTATTTTTAAGTATTGTTTTGTCTGTCCTATATATGCCCCCAGTCCCAATCTAAAAAATCAATTTTGTAAATTATATTATTTTCATTTAAGAGAAGATCTTTATCTTTTGATTTTGAAAAAAGGAGTGAGAGTGAAGCATATACTTAATAATTGTCAATTAGATGTTTTAAAATCAAGTCAAAAGGTTTTCAAGTCAAGGAGCAAGTTTAAGAAGCATGTAGACAGTCTGGCTACTTCGTGTCCGAAAGACCACCAGACGGATTAAAGCATTTCAATGCAACTGATTGATGGCATTTGAGTAATAAAATTGCGACCACGCAATTATTTCACATTTTTCCATCATTTTTATAAACTTTTTTTTGCAACGAAATTTTCTCTGAAGAGAGACGAAATGGTAGAACTTTTAATTGAAAGTAATGGAAGGCAGCCCAGGGGTAGTGAGGAATGAAAAAATTAACACATATGAAATAAGGTGTAATTTATTGGAATCCTTCCTCCTTTCCTTTCAAACCGACGTTTCGGAGGATTCTTCCCTCCTTCTTCAGGGTTTCAAGGGGTCAATAAAGGTAACTAATAAAATGCTTCCTTCTTCTCTCCACAGCAGTGTTTAAAACTTTTTTCTTCCTAAGCAGAAGCATAGAAAAACAATTTTTTTCTTCCTTTTCTTCTTTAATTTTCTGTTTTGATTGAATATTTATTTTTAAGTATTGTTTTGTCTGTCCTATATATGCCCCCAGTCCCAATCTAAGAAATCAATTTTGTAAATTATATTATTTTGATTTAAGAGAAGATCTTTGTCTTTTAATTTTAAAAAAGTAAAAAAAAGGCCAATTTACATATATATAACATAATTAAATGTCATGTCAACGAACGAGCAGTAGTCTTAAGTGATTTTCCTACTCTGTAATATATTCCATTTTGGAGAATAAAAGACCGTATTTTAATTTTTATTATAGCAAATTTACATATGAATAATGGCGGATATGAGATTATTGGTTTCAAATAGGATGGAAAAACAAATTATTTCTTATGCAGTAGCTAGGTATATTCTTTCATATTATAATTGTCTCAAGACCAGAAGTTTTATTGCGTGTTTTATGTTTTTCTAATAATAGAAAATGTTTTCAAAGTCAAGTCAAAAGATTTTCATATTCAATTTTAAGAAGCAAGTAATAAAGATTTATTTATTTATTTAAGTAGACAGTCTGGCTATGGCTAGTTCGTGTCCGAATGACCACCAGACGGATTAAAGCATTACAATGGAACTAATTGACGGCACCTGAGTAATAAAATTGCGACCACACATTATTTCACATTTTTCTATTATTTTTATATACTTACATTTATTAGAAATTTGAAAAAATAATTGCTTTAAGAAAAGAATATAAAGCAACTTTAAACAAATAAATATTTTGAAAATAGACAATGATACAGATTGTCTTGGGTATAAAATTACCTTGAATAAAAAATATAACTATTTAAGAAAAATCATTTTCATTTAAAAAAATTTTGATAAATATTAGAAAAACAGTCCATATGTGATATTGAAATTTTGTTGTTTAAAATTTCGATCATTAACAAAATTGATATTTTTTCTAAATTTCGATCTTTATTTAAAATTTTGGAATTAATTTAGTCAAAATTGTGTTTGGAGTAAATTAAACGGTTACCGCTAGCATAATATAATACATCCGGAATTTTCTGTTTTGATTGAATATTTATTTTTAAGTATTATTTTTTAAATTTCTTCCAGAACTTAAGTGACTTGATTTAAATTTTTCATTAAATTGAAGGGTTGGTTTTGTCACAAATATAATAAAACAATAATTTTAATAACTATTAGAATTATTTAATTGATAACTATACAGTTTCGGTCACCACTGGTCGACCATCCTCAGTAGTTCTAAAAATTAAAATGAAACATTTATTTACATTTTTTCTTTTATAGAGAATTATATAATACAAATTTTTTTTTTTTTTTTATTTTTACAATAATTTGAAATCATACATACATCTCGTTCAAGAACCGGAATTTGTCATTTCACATGAAACATTGATTCTTAAATCTTCAATATAGATACATCACACAATTCATTACAATCACACACATACATATATATAGCAACAATTTATAAAAACGTTTATCACTGAACTAGAAATTTCAAATTATTGTAAAAATAAAAAAAAAATAAAAATTTTGTATTATATAATTCTCTATAAAAAGAAAAAATGTAAATAAATGTTTCATTTTAATTTTTAGAACTACTGAGGATGGTCGACCAGTGGTGACCGAAACTGTATAGTTATCAATTAAATAATTCTAATAGTTATTAAAATTATTGTTTTATTATATTTGTGACAAAACCAACCCTTCAATTTAATGAAAAAAGTATTATTTTGTTGGCCTATATATGCCCCCCCCCCCAGTCCCAAACTAAGCAATCAATCTTTGTAAATCATATTATTTTGATTTAAGAGAAGATCTTTATCTTTAAGTTTTAAAAAAGGAAAAAAGCCCAATTTACATATATATAACATATTAAATGTCATGTCAACGAACGAGCAGTAGTCTTAATTAATTTTACTACCCTGTAATATATTCCATTTCGGAGAATAAAAGACTGTATTTTTATTTTTAATATAGAAAATTAACATATGAATAATTGCGGATATGAGATTATTGGATTCAAATAGGTTGCAAAAAACTAATTATTTCTTATTCAGTAGCTATGTTCTTTCATATTATAATTTTGTCTCAAGACCAGAAGTTTTATTGCTTGTTTTATGTTTTTCTAACGGAGTAAAATATGTCCGACTTGATATCAATACGAATTGAAAAAAGGAATGAGAGTGAACCATATAGTTATATTTTTTAATAATTGTCAATAAGATGTTTTCAAAGTTAAGTCAAAAGATTTATCGGTTGAACGGTTACCGCTAGCATAGTATAGTAGATTCGGAATTTTCTGTTTTGATTGAATATTTATTTTTAAGTATTGTTTTGTCTGTCCTATATATGTCCCCCAGTCCCAAACTAAGCAATCAATTTTGTAAATTATTTTGATTTAAGAATGAGAGTGAAGCATATAGATATATTTGATAATAATTGTCAATAAGATGTTTTCAAGTCAAGTAGCAAGTTTAAGAAGCATGTAGACCAGAGGTCGGGGAACTTTTTAGCTATTACCCCAAAATATCTTCCATAGGTCGCTATTACCCCTACATGAAAAGCAAAAAAAGAAAGGTAAATGTATCTTATCTTTTTTATATTAAACGAGCAATTCTTGTATATATATTTAGAATCGGTTTGTCGAAAAAGGGCTCTAACGATTTGGATGAAATTCACGGTTAGGCGGGTTTTTGTGTTGACAATTCGATCTATCAAGGTCTCATCTTCGGATAAGTTGTTTTTGATGGGTTTTTTTGTTAATTGAAATAATTATTCACAGGTGGTTGTTGGAATAAAAATTTATAAATACATTTCTTTCAATTTATTTTCAATAAAATTAATTGTTTTTTTTTATTTTAAATTGCACTAATAGATCATTACAAATGTTATTATATATTAAAATTTGCCAATTTGATTAAATAAAGGTATTTTTCTATAAAATAATTTAATAGAATATCAATTTTATTCTCTTAAAAAATCCGACAATTCGAAGGATCATATCCTTCTTCATGATTTAAAAGGGTCAAAATAAGGGAAGGGGTGTAAATTAGTCATGTCGGAAAATAAATATTTTAATCGTTCATATCTCGTCTTCGGAAAGTCGCAGAGCCTTGAAATTTGAAACATAAGCTATTTAGAAGCAAAAAGTTACCGAGCATCGCTCGGTGCTCCAGGCACTTATTTATTATTTATTGAATTAATTGGAATTCACATGAAAACTCTCTGTAAGTAAATAAAAATTGTAAACATTAACATAATTCAAACGCTTTTACGTTTTAGAAAAATGATGTTCCATTTTCACTAAAATAACTTCAAAATTAGGACTTTTTGACATGAGGGCAATTTGAATACAATCCTCGGCATTCAGCCGATTTCTTGCGGCTGCTTTTTAAAAAGAAAAAATACACCAACACTCATCATGACAAAAAATGCATAACTTTTATTAATGATTTTATAATTTTTTTTTAACTTTTATTAATTTTAAGATTTTGAATTCCTGGAAAAGCTATCAAACTAACAATACTATAATAGTTTACAAAATAAAAAAATTTAAAAAATGTCCTTTTTATCCCCGATAGTTTCATTTTTACCCCATTTGGGGTAATTTACCCCGGTTCCCCGACCCCTGATGTAGACAGTCTGGCTAGTTCGTGTCCGAATGACCACCAGACGAATTAAAGCATTTCAATGGAACTGATTGATGGCATTTGAGTAATAAAATTGCGACCACACAATTATTTCACATTTTTCCATTATTTTTATAAACATTTATTAGAAATTTGAAAAAATAATTGCTTTAAGAAAAGAATATAAAGCAACTTTAAACAAATAAATATTTTGAAAATAGACAATGATACAGATTGCCTTGGATATAATATAAAATTACTTACCTTGAATAAAAATAAAAAATATAAATATTTAAGAAAAATCATTTTTATTTAAAAATTTTTGATAAATATTAGAAAAACAGTCCATATCTGATATTGAAATTTTGTACTTTAAAATTTCGATCATTAACAAAATTGATATTTTTTCTAAATTCAGCTCTTTATCTAAAATTTTTGAATTAAAAAAGTCAAAATTGTGTTCGGAGTTAATTGAACGGTTACAGCTAGCATAGTATAGTACATTCGAATTTTCTGTTTTGATTGAATATTTATTTTTAAGTATTGTTTTGTCTGGCCTATATATGCCCCCAGTCCCAATCTAAGAAATCAATTTTGTAAATTATATTATTTTGATTTAAGAGAAGATCTTATCTTTTAATTTTGAAAAAAGGAATGAGACTAAATTGTTTGTATTAAAAGTGTATGAATAAGGTGAACTAAATATTTAGTTATATTTATTAATAATTGTCACTTAGATGTTTTTAAGTCAAGTAAAAAGATTTTCATATTAGCAGCAAGTTTATGAAGCGTAACACAGGGTCGGGTAAATTACCCCAAATGGGGTAAAAATGAAACTATCGGGGGTAAAAAGGACATTTTTTAAATTTTTTATTTTATAAACTACTATAGTATTAATATAATGATGCTAGACGGGTTTTATTATATATTAAAAAAATTTTGATGCTCTAAGATAATTTAAAAGACCGAGTAAAAGAGCATCAAAATTTTTTTTAAATATTATAGTATTGTTAGTTTGATAGCTTTTCCAGAAATTCAAAATCTTAAAATTAATAAAATTTAAAAAAAATATAAAATCATTAATAAAAGTTATGCATTTTTTGTCATGATGAGTGTCTGTGTATTTTTTCTTTTTAAAAAGCAGTCAGTCACGCCCGGATCGAATAGGCGCGGACCCGATTGAATTTTCTTTTGCGGGGCCCTCTCTATATATTAAATATTTAAATAAAATTCAAATTCAGTATATATTTATAAATATATCAAATGTCATGGATCATCAGATAGGTAAACTTCTACATAAATTAAAAAATAAAAATGTTCAAAATACAAAAACATTTATTGAAAATAAATTTACATCACCGAATATGAATATACATGAATTTACATATTTCTAAGTTTTTGTTCTGTAAATTCTTCTAAAATTGTTTGAAAATCTCATTTCCTTGCGTCTTCACTTTCAATCGACATAATTGCTAAACTATTTAATCTATCAAATTAATTAAATTAATCTTAAGAAATTCAAAGATGTTTTTATAAAGCGAAATTTAGAGAATACTTAGGTAAGTATTCTCTAAATTTCGCTTTATAAAAACATCTTAGAATTTCTCTTTGAATTTCTTAAGATTAATTTAATTAATTTGATAATTTTCTATATTTGTATAAATATACTAGAAAAACAAATTTACTTATAATTTGTTAAAAATTCCGTTGAGTGGATTTGCTCGCGAGTTTACTCCGCGGAATTCTAAATTAATTTATTTAATCTATCCTGATTCATTGTCGATCTCAGATAGTTTTTTATTAGTTTTAGCCTGGAAAATGATCTCTCTCCAGAAGCAACGCTTATTGGAATTGTTAAGAATATTCGGAGAGCAATAAACAAATTTGGAAATGCCGTTGCTCTATCATTATCCGATAAAAATTTGAACAATTTAAACAGATTTTCAAAAAATTCTGAAGGAAAAATAGATTTCTTCAACTAACATTTTTCCGTCTATATCAGCTTCTTTCACCTTTGGTACATCATTTTCTGTTAACTTAGAATCTGTTAGAGAAATTTCTAATTCAGCTGCATATTTTTGAAGTACTTTTTTTCCATATTTTGAAATTTTCCCAGAAACAATTGTCATTTGATACTAGCTATAGATGCGTCACGGGCTGGTACGGTTGCGCAACTAGTTGCGCGTACATATACCTGCATAGTAGTTTACGTACGTAGTGCAAAATCTCTCTAATATAGGACTATCCCGATTAAATTCAATACATTTGACATGAACTTTTACGGGTATCAGTTTTCTATATTACAAAGTATATATTATATAATAATAAACACATTAATAAATTTCATCCAGCAATGCGAACTTAAAATAAATATATTTTTAATTATTTAAATAATTCATAATTTATCCATAATCGTCAAAAGCAATTTCCTTTAAATTTCGAAAAAAAATTTTGTTCATTTTGATGGTAACCGGGGCCCTTTGAAATGCGGGGCCCGGTTGGGCCCAATCGCTCCAATCGCCCTTTATCCGGCCCTGCAGTCAGTTAAACCCGGCAAGAAATCGGCTGAATGCCGAGGATTGTATTCAAATTGCGCTCATGTCAAAAAGTCCTAATTTTGAAGTTATTTTAGCGAAAATGAAACAACATCATTTTTTAAAACGTAAAAGCGTTTGAATTATGTTAATGTTTACAATTTTTATTTTCTTACAGAGAGTTTTCATGTAAATTCCAATTAATTCAATAAATAATAAATAAGTGCCTGGAGCACCGAGCGATGCTCGGTAACTTTTTGCTTCTAAATAGCTTAAGTTTCAAATTTCAAGGCTCAGCGACTTTCCGAAGACGAGATATGAACGATTAAAATATTTATTTTCCGACATGACTAATTTACACCCCTTCCCTTATTTTGACCCTTTTAAATCATGAAGAAGGAGGTATGATCCTTCGAATTGTCGGATTTTTTAAGAGAATAAAATTGATATTCTATTAAATTATTTTATAGAAAAATACCTTTATTTAATCAAATTGGCAAATTTTAATATATAATAACATTTGTAATGATCTATTAGTGCAGTTAAAAATAAAAAAAAAAACATTTAATTTTATTAAAAATAAATTGAAAGAAATGTAATTATGAATTTTTATTCCAACAACCACCTGTGAATAATTATTTCAATTAACAAAAAACCCATCAAAAACAACTTATCCGAAGATGAGACCTTGATAGATCGAATTGTCAACACAAAAACCCGCCTAACCCGTGAATTTCATCAAAATCGTTAGAGCCCTTTTTCGACAAACCGATTCTAAATATATACATACAAGAATTGCTCGTTTAATATAAAAAGATAAGATACATTTACCTTGCTTTTTTTGCTTTTCATGTAGGGGTAATAGCGACCTATGGAAAAATATTTTGGGGTAATAGCTAAAAAAGTTCCCCGACCTCTGCATTAAAGCATTTCAATGGAACTGATTGAAGGTTCCTAATTTTTATAAAAAAATAATCTTCAAACATTACCTTCCTCACTACCTCATAAAATTGGGACAACGCGACGGCGACAAGAACATGGAATGACCGAGGGCATTCTAGGTTCACCCAGACGGTAGCCAATTTACATATATATAACATAGTAAATGTCATGTCAACAAACGAGCAGTAGTCTTAATTGATTTTCCTACCCTGTATATATACCACGCATTTAATTGCTTTAAGAAAAGAATATAAAGCAACTTTAAACAAATAAAAATTTTGAAAATAGACAATGATATAGATTGTCTTGGATATAAAATTACCTTGAATAAATATTAAAAATAGTAAATAAATAAAATATAAAAATCATTTTTATTTAAAAAATGTTGATAAATATTAGAAAAACAGTCCATATCTTTTGTTATTGAAATTTTGTTCTTTAAAATGTCGGTCATTAACAAAATTGATATTTTTTCTAAATTCCGCCCTTTATTTAAAATTTTAGAATTAAAAAAGTCAAAACAGTTACCGCTAGTATAGTATAGTACATTCGGAATTTTCTGTTTTAATTGAATATTTATTTTTAAGTATTATTTTGTCTGACCTATATATGCCCCAGTCCCAATCTAAGCAATCAATTTTGTAAATTATATTATTTTGATTAAAGAGAAGATCTTTATCTTTTAATTTTGAAAAACGGGAATGAGAGTAAATTGTTTGTTTTAAAAGTGTATGAATAAGGTGAACTATTTAGTTATATTTATTAATAATTGTCACTTAGATGTTTTCAAGTCAAGTTAAAAGATTTTCATATTAGCACTAAGTTTAAGAAACATGTAGACAGTCTGGCTAGTTCGTGTCCGAATGACCACCAGACGAATTAAAGCATTATAATGGAACTAATTGACGGCACCTGAGTAATAAAATTGCGACCACGCATTATTTCACATTTTTCCATAATTTTTGTATACTTATTTTGCAACGAAATTTTCTCTGGAGAGAGACGGACTGGTAAAACTTTTAATTGAAAGTAATGGAAGGCATCGCAAGGGTAGTGAGGAAAGAAAAAATTACTCCCTCCGTCCGAAAATATGGTATACATTTTAATATTTTTTTTGTCTGAGAATATGGTATACATTTGCGAAAAAAATCAAATAAAACTAAAATTAAATATAGAAAAAATATTAAATTCATTTTATTATCACAAATAACTAAATACAAATAATTTTAGTGTAATCCAAATTTAGTTAAAGCGAGATTTAGCGCCTTGTTGAACACTTCTTCAGAACATATATACAGGGTGTTTCAGGAGGAATAGTAAATATTTTAGGAGGTGGTAGTATAGACGAATTGCAATAAAAAATGTCATATAACATGTGTCCAATTTTTATTGAGTACAGAGATACAGCTGTTAGTATGTAACCCAATATTGGCATACTCAGCATGTGTAAATAAATACGCGCGCCATGTTTAAACGCTACAGTACAGTAGACTTGGCCAACAAATCACAATGAAAACTTCAAAAACTAAAGCACAACTTCACAACTGGAACATCAACACTCTACTGCTGACATTCGATAAATACGCCAATAGCAACCGGTGTACCAATACACGAAACGAAAATGCATTGAACTCAGCTGTATCTCTGTACTCAATAAAAATTGGACACATGTTATATGGCATTTTGTTATTGCAATTCGTCTATACTACCACCTCCTAAAATATTTACTATTCCTCCTGAAATACCCTGTATAGCCACTTTTCAGCTAATCGACCTTCACGATGAAGTTTTATCTTTTTTACCTATATGAGGGATTTCCCCCTCCTTTCAACATAATTGATTCCATACGCGTTTGTAATGTTATAAAAACTTTATCAAGAGTAGATATTTCTCTCTAGTTTATTAAATGCATCTTGAACACATTCCATCAATTTTTATTAATACCACCGTGTTCTAATTTTTCTTTGTTCTTCAAATACTGTAATAGCTGTTGCAAGATACCACAACGTTGTGCATAAGTCAATTGCTTCAATTTGGCATCTCTTCTTTGTAAATTGACGTTATTTGAGTTAAAATTTTCCATTTTGAAATTACAGCGGTGATTATTTTATTTTTCTTAAAAATACTAAACTTTGCTCTTCAAATTCCCTGGTTAACTCAAAATCAACGCCTGTCAAATATGTTAAGATATTTAGTTACCAATGTGAACAATAACAATATAATGAGTATTGCCAGTTGCTTTGGAAACTCGAGATAATCTAAGATTTTCTTTCAAATGTATATCATGTTTTAGGACAGAGGGAGTAAAACATATCAAATAAGGTGTAATTTATTGGAATCCTTCCTTCTTTCCTTTCAAACGAACGTTTCGGAGGATTCTCCCCTCCTTCTTCAGGGTTTCAAGGGGTCAATGAAGGAAACAAATAAAATGCTTCCTTCCTCTCTCCACAACAGTGTTTAAAACTTTTCTCTTCCTTAACAGAAGCACAGGAAAACAAGTTTTTTCTTCCTTTTCTTAATTATAGATTAATTTGGATATGTGTTAATTTTTTTCTCTCCTCACTACCCTGGGCTGCCTTCCATTATTACTTTCAATTAATTTTTATAAACATTTATAAATAAATACAATTTTTTATAAAAAAAACAATCTTAAAACGTTTATTAGAATAGCAAACGTTTCGGGAGAAATTTTCCTTTATCATTGCAATTTAAAAAATTTGAAAAAATAATTGCTCTAATTAAAGAATATAAGCAACTTTAAACAAATAAATATTTTGAAAATAAAATACCTTGAATAAGAATAAAAAATATAAATATTTAAGAAAAATCATTTTTATATAAAATTTTTTGATAAATATAAGAAAAACAGTCCATATCGGAACTTTTGTTATTGAAATTTTGTTGTTTTAAATTTAGATCATGAACAAAATTGATATTTTTTCTAAAATTTTTGAATTAAAAAAGTCAAAATTGTGTTCGGAGTAAATTGAACGGTTACCACTAGCATAGTATAGTACATTCGGAATTTTCTATTTTGATTAAATATTTATTTTTAAGTATATGTTTTGTCTGTCCTATATATGTGCCCAATCCCAATCTAAGCAATCAATTTTCTAAATTATATTATTTTGATTAAAGAGAAGATCTTTTTCTTTTAATTTTGAAAAAAGGAATGAGAGTAAATTGTTTGTATTAAGTGTATGAATAAGGTACACCATATATAGTTATATTTATTAATAATTCTCAACTAGATGTTTTAAAATCAAGTCAAAAGGTTTTCAAGTCAAGGAGCAAGTTTAAGAAGCATGTAGACAGTCTGGCTAGTTCGTGTCCGAAAGACCACCAGACGAATTAAAGCATCACAATGAAACTGATTGATGGCATCTGAGTCGTAAAATTGCGATCAAGCAATTATTTCACATTTTTCTATTATTTTTATTATTTAATTGAAAAGTTTTTGTTTTTTATTATTCCCTCCTGCTTCAGGGTTTCAAGGGATCAATGAAAGAATTAAATAAAATGCTTCCTTCCTCTCTCCACAGCAGTGTTTAAAACTTTTTCTTCCTTTTCTTAATTATAGATTAATTTGAATATGTGTTAATTTTTTTTCTTTCCTCACTTCCCCTGGGCTGCCTTCCATTACTTTCAATTAATTTTTATATACAATTGTAAATAAATCAAAATATTTTTATAAAAAACAATCTTCAAACGTTTATTAGAATACCAAACATTTCGGGAGAAATTTTACCTTTATCAATGGAATTTAAGAAATTTGAAAATATAATTTCTTTAAGAAAAGAATATACCATAAAGCAACTGTAAACAAATAAATATTTTGAAAATAGACAATGATACAGATTGTCTTGGAAATAAAATTACCTTGAATAAATGAGCCATTTATTTTGAAAGTGGCCTAAGTCATTATTTGTTTTTTTGAGATATTTGTATTTATATTTTTATAAATACATATATTTATATATTTTGATGTATTTATTTTGACGAATTCATGATGATATTGTACTCCGTTGGCTATAGTATAAATTTGAAAAAAAGACATCTATGTCTAACTAAATCTGTCATTAAGTCATTTTTTTCAAAATTGGAGTTAGGCCACTTTCAAAATAAACGGCTCAAATATAAAAAATATAAATATTTAAGAAAAATCATTTTTATATAAAATTTTTTCATAAATATTAGAAAAACAGTCCATTTATTATTGAAATTTTGATCATTGACAAAATTGATATTTTTTCTAAATTCGGCCCTTTATCTAAAATTTTGGAATTAAAAAAGTCAAAATTGTGTTCGGAGTAAATTGAACGATTACCACTAGCATAGTATAGTATACAATCGGAATTTTCTGTTTTTATTGTTTTTGTCTGTCCTATATATGCCCCCAGTCCCAATCTAAGCAATCAATTTTGCAAATTATATTATTTTGATTAAAGAGAAGATCTTATCTTTTAATTTTTAAAACGGAATGAGAGTAAATTGTTTGTTTTAAAAGTGTATGAATAAGGTGAACCATATATAGTTATATTTATTAAAAATTGTCAATTAGATGTTTCCAAGTCAAGTAAAAAGATTTTCATATTAGCACCAAGTTTAAGAAGCATGTAGACCAGTGGTTCCCAACCTGGGGGCGATCGCCCCCCAAGTGGGCGATTTGGGCTATCAGGGGGCGATAAATAAGTGAGGGGCGATTGGGGGGAGATGAGTATTCTAAGGGACGAAAATTAAAATATTACTGTACAGTAGAAGTTGCCGGGTAAAATAAAACAATAACAAAGTTTACAAACTTTCATTTATTTTTCCAAACTTTAACTCAGCCCAGTAAATAGAGGGGTTTCAGCTTACATTAATTGCAGGAAAAGATTTTTTTAGGTATGCTGTGGGTATGCGAAATCTAAGTTTCCAACCTCGAAAATATGTGGGACACCTTTTGGTGGACGAAAAACTTTGAAATTTTCGGACTTTTTCCAGTTTCCCGCTTATAACTCAAAAACAGTTCATATTTTGCAAATAACCGTCCTATAGTAAATTAAAGAGCCCAAAATTTCGGGTCTTTTAAAAAAAATATCCAAAATTGTTCCAGTAGTTCGATCTTTAATGGAGATCCAAAAAACAGACCTGGGATCACTTTTGAATATCCCAAAAACTATCACTTTTTTCGATTTTTCCCATTTTGATCATGAAGGAGCACATTTTCGATAAATACCACTCTATACATGTTTAAACTAGATTAAATTTGCTGCAATTGAAACAAAGTTTCATCTTAATTGAATAATGGTAATCAGTGCTGCAATGAGGTTGAAGTTTTTAAAAAGCAATTTTTTGCAAAAAATTGTAGTTTTCCCTTCATAAAATGAATACCACTCATCCAAGAAACTTGACTCCTATCTCATTGTCTAGGAAATTTTGTTACTTGAACGTTTACTTGGACCACCAGGTCGCAAACTGAGATTTGGCATACCCACACCATACCAAACGATCCTAGAAAAAAAATATTTTCCCGCAATTAATGTAAGCTGAACCACTTTTTGGATCCTCTATTTATGGGCTAATTGTCAACTTTCTTAATTTTTCCAGATTCCAATTTGAAAATGCAAACATGTACTCTTGTTTTTTAAATGTCCGTCAATGATCTTAGTTAATTATATCACTTCTTTGTTCTTAAAAAAAATCTGTAAGAAAAGTACATTTTAATTTTTTTTCTATTTTATTTAAGAGTGACCCGATAAAACTGCTTTTGTTGTTTTTATATACGGTAATAAAGTTGTTTAAAATAATAAAACTGGTTTATTATTTACACTTTACTTCAAAATAAAATTAGGCATACTCTGAAAATGAAAAGGGGGCGATAGGTATTAGTCAACATCCAGAAAGGGGCGATGGGCCACAAAAGGTTGGGAACCACTGATGTAGACAGTCTGGCTAGTTCGTGTCCGAATGGCCACCAGACGAATTAAAGCATTACAATGGAACTAATTTGAGTAATAAAATTGCGACCACGATATTATTTCACATTTTTCCATTATTTTTATTATTCCCTCCTTCTTGAGGCTTTCAAGGGATCAATGAAAGTATTAAATAAAATGCTTCCTCTCTCTCTCTCCACAGCAGTGTTTAAAACTTTTTTCTTCCTTAACAGAAGCATAGAAAAACAATTTTTTTCTTACTTTTCTTAATTATAGATTAATTTGGATATGTGTTAATTTTTTTCTTTCCTCACTACCCTGGGCTGCCTTCCATTACTTTCAATTAATTTTTATAAACATTTATAAATAAATACAATTTTTTATAAAAAACAATCTTCAAACGTTTATTAGAATAGCAAACGTTTCGGGAGAAATTTTCCCTTTATCATTGGAATTTAAGAAATTTGAAAAAATAATTGCTCTAATTAAAGAATATAAGCAACTTTAAACAAATAAATATTTTGAAAATAACCTTGAATAAGAATAAAAAATATAAATATTTAAGAAAAATCATTTTTATATAAAATTTTTTGATAAAGATTAGAAAGACAGTCCATATCGGACCTTTTGTTATTGAAATTTTGTTGTTTAAAATTTAGATCATTAACAAAATTGATATTTTTTCTAAATTCCGCTCTTTATCTAAAATTTTTGAATTAAAAAAGTCAAAATTGTGTTCGGAGTAAAGTGTTAATTTTTTCTTTCCTCACTACCCCTGGGCTGCCTTCCATTACTTTCAATTAATTTTTATATACATTTATAAATAAAAACAAATATTTTTATAAAAAACAATCTTCAAACGTTTATTAGAATACCAAACATTTCGAGAGAAATTTTCCCTTTATCATTGGATTTAAGAAATTTGAAAAAATAATCGCTTTAAGAAAAGGATATAAAGCAACTTTAAACAAATAAATATTTTGAAAATAGAAAATGATACAGAAAAATCATTTTAATTTAAAATTTTTTGATAAATATTAGAAAAACAGTCCATATATGACCTTTACTTATTTAAATTTTGTTTAAAATGTCGATCATTAACAAAATTGATATTTTTTTCTAAATTTCGCTCTTTATTTAAAATTTTGGAATTAAAAAAGTCAAAATTGTGTTTGGAGTTAATTGAACGGTTACCGCTAGCATAGTATAGTACAGGGGTGGCCACTAACCTTAACTTTGGGAGCCACAAATTTATGAAATTATTTCAAAGCGAGCCACATTGTTTGGAGATTAATTAATTGTTCATTGACACATTTTTTATTTTATAAAATATAAATGAAGTAACATTTATTTTTTGCTCTATTTACTTATAATAACATTAGTGTTCAATTACAATAAATAAAAAGAAATAACATTTTACTTTTGAGAATTGCTTTTACGAGTGTTTATGTTGGCTGTTATTTGTTTGAAATCTGGCTGATAACACTGTCCGACAAAAAATTTCTCCCAGTAAATCTAGCAATGGATTTCGGTAGAGTTCTATACGCTGATAATCATGCGATTTCCCAATTTTTCACAACAGATCAGAGTTTTGAGATATTATGGGCCAAAATGAAGAAAAAGGCCATTTTGACCCATTTTCGAGTCCCATCAGATATTAAACCTCAATATTTGAAATCAAAATTTTTTGTTGACGTAATAGGACACCTTCCTCTTTGATTTTCAAATTACCACTTGTTTTTAGCTCAACTCGAGTTATATCTAAAAAACTAAAACTACGTGATTTTAAAGGATAATAAACATAGATAAAAACATAAGTTTTTAGTTTTTTAGTTATAACTCGAGTTCTAATTGAGCTAAAAACAAGTGGTAATTTGAAAATCAAAGAGGAAGCTGTTTTCTATTACAAATATTTCAAATATTGCTGTTTCATATCTAATGGGACTCGAAAATAAGCCAAAATGGCCTTTTTCTTCATTTTAATCGATAATATCTCAAAACTCTGACGTGTTGTAAAAAATCGTGAAATTGCATAAGAATCAGCGTATAAAACTACTGGAATCCATTGTTAGGTTTATGGGGAGAAATTTTTGTTTAATTTTTGTCGAGCAGTGTAATTGGTATTATTATTTTTTTAATTTAATTATTATACTTTTTAAAATCAGTATTATTTATGAGGGTTCAAGAGCCGCACAAGATTGACTGAAGAGCCGCATGCGGCTCGCGAGCCACGTTGTGGCCACCTCTGGTATAGTACATTCGGAATTTTCTGTTTTGATTGAATATTTATTTTTAAGTATTGTTTTGTCTGACCTATATATGGCCCCAGTCCCAATCAAAGCATATAATTTTGTAAATTAAATTATTTTGATTATAGAGAAGATCTTTATCTTTTAATTTTGAAAAAAGGAATGAAAGTGAAACATATAGATATATTTGTATATAATTGGATATAATTGTCAATAAGATGTTTTCAAGTCAAGTAGCAAGTTTAAGAAGCATGTAAACAGTCTGGCTAGTTCTTGTCCGAATGACCACCAGACGGATTAAAGCATTTCAATGGAACTGATTGATGGCATTTGAGTAATAAAATTGCGACCACGCATTATTTCACATTTTTCCATTATTTTTATATACTTACATTTATTAGAAATTTAAAAAATAATTAATCGAATGTTTTCCACATTTGATTCAATCGCGAATCAACTGTAGGGAATTTTTGTCAAATATTGAGTGAAAATAATATTTGAACTTATATATTTCTAACTTGAAATAATGATCTGAAATAACTTTTTCTAATTAATATAGCAATTATTCTTTGGTATATTAATTATAAAAATTAGAAAAATATAAAAAATAATTGCTTTAAGAAAAGAATATAAAGCAATTTTAAATAAATAAATATTTTGGAAATAAACAAGGATACGGATTGTCTCGGATATAAAATTATCTTGAATAAATAGTTGATCAAATAACGCTATTTTTATCACCCAGCTTTCATTTTAAATCTTAATAGAAAACTCACACCATAATAACAATCCCTTATATGTGTCCAATCATAGGAGAATATAAAATTCAGGCCTTATTAAAGAGCATAAACAATAGAATTAAAAAAAAAAAAAAATTTGTTCCAGTAGTTGATCGGGCGAATCCAATTTTTGATCAAAGTCAAATCCAATGATTTCAAAGGAGGTAAAATAACACAGTTTGATAATTTTATTTATATTTTATTTTATTATTATTTTTTAAGAGACACAATGGAAATTAAAAAATTACATTTTTTAAAAGTATTGCAACTCATGAACCGAAAAAAGATTTCTTATTTTGCTGGTTTTAGTTGGTTCTTCGATATGTGAAACAACCTGAGTTGACAACATTTAAATCATAAATAACTAAATATATTTTTCAATGGGCACAGAGAAAATAGTTGTTTCCGACTGAAAATGACACGAAAATTTTAACATTCGATCAACTACTGGCTGGGTCACCCTATTTAAGAAAAATCATTTTTATTTAAAAATTTTTGAAAAATATTAGAAAAACAGTCCATATCTGATATGGAAATTTTGTTGTTTAAAATTTATATCATTAACAAAATTGATATTTTTTCAAAATTTCGCTCTTTATCTAAAATTTTGGAAATAAAAAAGTCAAAATTGTGTTTGGAGTTAATTGAACGGTTACCGCTAGCATAGTATAGTAATTTCGGAATTTTCTGTTTTGATTGAATATTTATTTTTAAGTATTGTTTTGTCTGTCCTATATATGTTCCCAGTCCCAATCTAAGAAATCAATTTTGTAAATTATACAGTGAAAGCAAAGATTTAAGTATCTTTGCGAGTGTCTTTTTTGAAAAAAGATGGAAATTATTTCAAAAATCAACCCAGTCGTATAATATTGTAAATTATATTATTTTGATTTAAGAGAAGATCTTATCTTTTAATTTTGAAAAAAGGAATGAGACTAAATTGTTTGTATTAAAAGTGTATGAATAAGGTGAACTATTAAGTTATATTTATTAATAATTGTCACTTAGATGTTTTCAAGTCAAGTTAAAAGATTTTCATATTAGCAGCAAGTTTATGAAGCGTAACACAGTGTCTGGCTATTTCGTGTGTGAATGACCATCAGACTCATTAAAGCATTTCAATGGAACTGATTGAAGGCACCTGAGTCATAAAATTGCGACGACGCGACGGCGACAAGAACAAGGAATGACCGAAGGCATTGTAGGTTCACCCAGACGGTAGCCAATTTACATATATATATATATATATATAACATAGTAAATGTCATGTCAACGGACGAGCAGTAGTCTTAATTGTTTTTCTTACCCTGTAATATATTCCATTTTGGAGAATAAAAGACTGTATTTCTATTTTTATTATAGCAAATTTACATATGAATAATCGCGGATGAGGTTATTGGTTTCAAATAGGATGGAAAAACAAATTATTTCTTATACAGTAGCTTCATATTATAAATGTCTCAAGACCAGAAGGCTTATTGCGTGTTTTATGTTTTTCTAACGGACTTGATATCAATACGAATTGATTTTAGTACCCTGTTATATATTCCATTTTGGAGAATAAAAGACTGTATTAATATTTTTAATATCGCAAATTTACATATGAATAATGGCGGATATGAGATTATTGGATTCAAATAGAATGGAAAAAACAAATTATTTCTATGCAGTAGCTTCATATTATAAATGTCTAAAGACCAGAAGTCTTATTGCGTGTTTTATGATTTTCTAACGGAGTAAAATATATCCGAATTATATCAATACGAATGGAACATGAAGATAAATGACAACTTTTATATTGGATGAAAATGCATATTTCGAGACTCATTCATGAAATTGGTCATTTCATGTTTTTATTACACGAAATAAGATTTTTTAATTTGATTGAATAAAATGTCCAAGAGAAAACAATCCATTTGAAAATGTATAATTTTAAAATAATCAAATAATGTCTAAGAAAATAAACCAAAAAAATATTTTAATTAAATAAATAATAATTTATAAAATTATTCACTTATTAAAATATTTTTAAGCTTAAAAAGTATAAAGTTTAAAAGATAAGAATTAAATTGCATCTTATAACAAGAAGTGAAGTGGCGCAGCCTCAGGGGGGGTTAAGGGGTTGAAACCCCACCCCCTAGGACAAGGAAAAAAATGAACGTAAAAGTAAAAATGAAAAAATAAACAAATGAAAATGAAAAAAATATTTGGTAGATTCTAATCAATATTTTGACTAATTAAGACAAAAAAATGGTTCTATTTCCATTAAATGTTGGAGAAGTGAGAATATTTCTTCAGATCGATTTTGTCTAGAGCAACTATTTTTAAGAGACTGGAGTCTTTAATAAATCGATTGATAATACTAAAATTAAAATCCATTAATAAATCTCTCCATCCATTTGAAATATATTGGCGAAAGGGGAGATCCAGTCTTAAGAAGTCATAGGGATAACGAGGTTAAGCGTTAGAAGATCATGATTTAGGCAAATGAAGTTTTAGGGGAGATTATTTTATTGAAATCTTCAGAACTAGCACCATGGGAGTATTTAAAACACAGTGTAAGGTTCTTTCAAGATCTATATGGATCGCATATTCTTGTATTGGATTGTATTAAAAAAAAAAAAAAATGAATCTTAGTCCCTAACAATTTGCTCGTTGATTATTTTTCCGAAATTTTAGAAAGGATGGAATTGATTGCGATGGGTCAGTAATTGCCAACATTAAATCAGGGCAAGAAGGCAGATTCAGCTCGTTCGCCGAAACCCGGGCCCGCGGTCTACGAAAATTACCAAATTAAAAAAAAAACCGATTTTGATTAACTTTTAAAAATGATGATACCATTAACAGATGCAAGACATTTTTAACCGACTTCCAAAATTCAATTCGACTGAATATTTTTTTTGTGTGTCTATGTTACCTGATATCTTCGCCAATTGTCAACCGATTTTGATGATTTTTTTTGCATTGGGTTCAGTCTAATTTCCGATTGGTCGCGTTTTTTTTTCATTGGTATTGGGCCTATTTTTGCTATGTTTGTTTAGGCATAACTTCTTTGTTTATGGACCGATTTCGATGATTCTTTTTATATTGGAAAGAGGGTACCTTAGGGGTGGTCCAATATTAATTTGGTCAAGTTCTGATGATATGATCAATGACGAATTAACGTAAATATCCAATTCTTATGAGCAAATAATCGAAATTATAATAAATAAAATCTTTTATAAAAAAATCAATCTTAAAACGTTCATTTAAAACCCGCAAACGTTTCTAGAGAATTTCTATATTTATTAATTGAATTTTATTATCATTCAAAGGAATTATTATTTAACGGGTTATAGTGGTAAAGTTTCACAAAGAGGAAATAAAATTAAAAAAATTAAAAAATCTTTTAAATTATTTTGGAGATTTTTTTATTTATCTCTATACATATTTCGGGCTATGAACCCTTCATCAGGAGGTTAAACAGAACACGTGTTCTGTTTAACCTCCTGATGAAGGGTTCATAGCCCGAAATATAGTATAGAGATAAATAAAAAATCTCCAAAATAATTTAAAAGATTTTTTAATTTTTTTAATTTTATTTCCTCTTTGTGAAACACCACTATAACCCGTTAAATAATAATTCCTTTGTTTAATATGTTTCACTATAAACCAACACCGCTTTCCCTAAACTTTATTTATTATCATTTTCTGATTCATTCCCCTGACCCTTCTCTTTCGAGATGCATGCAAGGTATTATATTAAGTCACTATTAATTAAACCACTAAAAAGAGAAAAATAAAAATAATTTTTATAAAAAAAAAAATAAAACCGTCTTCAAAAAAATTAAATGCAACAAATAAAGTAATAAAACTCAAAAATAAAATAAAATACACTAAAAGGTATTAAATAATAATCTAATTTAGTTACAACTAAACGACGAAATATTTACATGAAATCACTTTTTGAAGTCGGTGCTAAACAAACTATATAAGCGAGAGTACCCGCCAAACGTACTAAGTAAAATCCGTCGAGTTTGATTCATAAAATGTATATGTTTGGCACCGACTTCAAAAAGTGATTTCATGTTAATATTTCGTAGTTTAGTTGTAACTAAATTAGATTATTATTTTATACCTTTTAGTGTATTTTATTTTATTTTTGAGTTTTATTATTTTATTTGTTGCATGTAATTTTTTTGAAGTCGGTTTTATTTTTATTTTTTTTATAAAAATTATTTTTTTTAGTAGCGATGATTAAGTTTAAATGAGTGAAAAAAATCATCAAAGTTCAGTGTAAATCCATAACGTTCTCATATCCTGGAAACTACTTTAGATAAAAAAATTCCAGACGGTATCAGAGAAATGTACTTTTTAGAGAAATTAAAATACATCAATAGTTTTTTGCAAAAGTCATATATGATTACAGATTTTGTACTTTCATTGAATTTTTTCCCCTTGAAAGCGAATTACAGATGCGAAAAAATATTACTTGGATTTGTTTAAAAAACTGTTTAAAAAAATAGAGATATAAGACTCCCCAATTTTTGGAAGTCTGTCGACGAGTCGCATCTCCTACGAACTTGCATAAGTACCTTTTAAGGAGTTAGGTGTTGGTTCTAGGTGAAACATTTTAATATAATAATAAAACTTGAGCAAGATGCGAGAAACATTTTAATATAATAATAAAACTTGAGCAAGATGCGAGAAACATTTTAATATAATAATAAAACTTGAGCAAGATGCGAGGTAGGTTTCACAAAAAAAGAAATAAAACAAAATTGAGTTTTGAATTCGATATATTTCGGGGGTGAGCCCATCATCAGGAGTCAAAGTAAACTGATTATACATTGGAAAAATAATTTTACGAGTTTTGAACCAGCTGAAGGGAAGCTATACCTACTATTATAATAAAGAATGGGAAAGTACATGAAAGGGCACAACTGGAAAAGTACCTGAGAGGGTACAATTACCCTAATATATTCAATGTGCGAACAATAGAAATATATCGAATTCAAAACTCAATTTTGTTTTATTTCTTTTTTTGTGAAACCTACCTCGAATCTTGCTCAAGTTTTATTATTATATTGCATAGGTACGCCTGACATTATTTTATTAGTGTTTGTGTGTTAGTTGGCGTCTTGAGGTTCACAGGTTTTAAACAAAAAAGCATCAGGCTATTGCATTGCTACGGTCTTCGATGCTGAAGTAGCTAATTCAATCGATTTTGATGATGTTATCAAAGATTTGGCGTCGACAAATTATTTAATATTGTTATTGGATTGTTTTATTTAATTTTCATCTCATAAAAAATATTTAATTTATAACAGCATTTGTAAATAAATAATTCCTCGTTGTAAAATTTAAGTGTAGGATTTGAATGTGTATTCAGGACCAGCAAAATTTTTGAACCCGGCCCCGCAAAAGGTTTCGCCGGCCCTGCATTAAATGAATCCTTTTTTTTTTTTTTTTTTTTAATTGATTATATTTGTGCTATTTTTCAGCTCTCCGGAAACATTTTACATGGAATGGCCTAATTTATTGCAAGAAATTTTTTGTTTGGTGGTGCACGAAAAAGTTTTTTTAGTGTACAGAAATCTTAACAGATATTCTAGTGAATAAATGTTCCCATTGTAACTTGAAATGATTGAATCTTTTTCATTAATTTTTTTTTTCAATTATTTATTGACATCTTTTTCATTATTAATAGATTGAGCAAATTGCTCACTTGGATGAAATGATTTAGGTATTTCAGATATAAAATAAATACTGTTATAGGACTATTTAATACGTTTAATAAACCGAAATTATATTACACAAAGATTGCGATAATGGTTAATTAAAAAGAATTTTCTAATGAGTCAATTTCTATCTTTTAACGGTCTTTCATGTGGGTTAAAAACGGTAGCTGTATTAAAGTTGAAGCATTGCGACAGTGACAATTCATGGAAGACTATTGTCCTGGGTTTAAAATTTGTGAATAAAAAAAGAAGAGGATTGAATAATTGTCGTGTATATAGTAAAATAAAAGTCAATAACATATTGTTTTCGTTTTGATAGTACTAATCTAAAAATAATAATTAGTGACAAAAGATATTTGATTGTGATTGTTTATTTGTCATTATCTATTACCGAGGGGTGAACCGCGACTTAAAATAGTGTACACCTACTTCCACTTTCATTTCCAAGTGGAAGACAATAGATGACAATTGATTATCTAATGAATTCCAAAGTAATTCCAAATAATTCCAAAGACGGTGTATACCTAATTCCAATCGCGGTTCACCCCTCGTCTATTACCATTTATATATAAGCGAAATACCACTGAATGACTCAACACGATATCTCCAAAACTACTAGACCTATTGACTTGAAAATTGGAATAGAGGTTCTTTATAGGGCGTATATGTCAGCTAATAAGTGATTTTACGAAAATCCACCTCTAAGGGGGCGAAATGGGGGTTAAATTAAATAAAGATCTGTGATTGGCTGATTCTATTGTCGTGTTTTTGTTTACTCAAATTCTTTCCTTTTAAATTATGAAATTATATAAAAATTAAAAACATTTATGAGGAATAACCATTCTACATTGGATTGTTGACCTTTCGATTATTATTGATAACCATTGCTGAAGACATGGAGGAATGGAGTCAAAAAATGATAATATTGGACCAAACTCAACCAAATTTTGTATAAATATACTGTGGGCCCCCAGAAGGCTAGAAATGCAAAAACTAAATAGCCAAAATGGCCGAGGGGGGAGGTCAAAAATGATAAATTCTAGCCCTTTGGCCAAACTCAACCAAATTTTGTCTACATAATCAGTAGGCCAGGAGTGTGGGGGGCCCGGGGGGTTGGAGAGAGGGTCGATGGAGTCCAGGGCTGGGGAAGAATGGGGGTCCAGGGGCAGGAGTGGGGCTTCAGGGGTAGGAGTGGGGCTCTAGGGGGGATGGAGAGAGGGTCGGTGTATTGGAGGGGACGTGAGTCAATGGGTGGGGGGTCCCCGAAGGCTCGGAAGGGGGACTCTCCCCGCCAGGGGCTAGAGGTGTTGCCCGGAGCGAAGCGATTATATACAATCCAGAATAAAGTAAAATAAATAATAAGAAAACTTTTGAATAAGGGATTTATATGTTCATATTACGTATTATTTTTAGATAAAAAATTTGCAATTTAAAATTATTTTACCTTTTCATAATAATCGGTGGAGCAATTGTTCAAGTAGATGAATTGATTAATATAGATCCCACCGAAAATATTCTGTGGAAAAACAGCCCAAGTTCGAAAAAGTAGTGAAATCCAGTGTGCAGACACGTTAAATTCGAAAAGAATAAACAAGTTGATAAAATAGTACTTTCAATTAAAATGCGTTCTTTCCATTTTGACTGACAATCTAAATTTATGAATTCTAAATTTTTAATTTTAATTATTTTCATTAAAATTGGCTGTTACGCATTATGCCGTTTAGCCCAGGTAAATTAGACCGAAAAAAGACCGCACTGGCCAATAAATATGCACAAGCTGGAAATAATTTTAATAGACGTTAAGCATCCCAAATAAGAGTTATATGAGTTTGCGACGGTTTCTGGCTGGTGTTAAATTTTTGAGGGCCTAAAAGCAACCAACTTTTTTACTTTTTTTCAGATTTACGCTTACAACTCGAAGACGATGCGCCCTACAGACAATTTCACTCTTACTAAAATGAAAGAGCATAAAATTTCAAATCGATTCAGTCGTTTAGCCACAATAGATCGTCAAAGATAGGCAATTTTTACCAACTTGGCGGAAAAGTGAATTATGCTCATTAGGTGGTCACAAAAAACCACTCTTCGAATTTTTGAGGTGCTGGCCCCCATAATAGTGGCCAATTATTTAAAAAAAGAGGTTGGAAAAGTTTTGATAAAAAGTGTCTATCTTTGACGATCAATTGTGGCTAAACGGCTGAACAGATTTTAACTTACGCAAGTACGTTAATCGACGCGAAATTTTATGCTCCTTCATTTTAGTAAGAGTGAAATTTTCTGTAGGACGCATTGTTTCCGAGTTGTATGGGAAAAACTGAAAAAAGTCCAAAATCTTCGTAGTTTTTAGGCCCTCAAAAATTTAGCACCAGCCAGAAACCGTCGCAAACTCATATAACTCTTATTTGGGATGCCTAACGTCGATTAAAATTATTTCCAGCTTGTGCATATTTATTGGCCAGCAGAAGTCTAATTTACCTGGGCTAGTTAGGGTAAATCAAATAAATTCGTGACCAGCCCAGTTTCATGAAAATAATTTAAATTAAAAATTTAGAATTCATAAATTTATATCGTAATTCAAAATGGAAAGAATACATTTTAATTTAAAGTACTATTTCCTCAACTTAATTATTCTTGTCGAGTCTTGGCTGGACACTAGATTTCACTACTTTTTCAAACTTGGCCTGTTTTTTCACAGAATGTTTTCGGTGGGATTTCTTTTCTTTTTGTAAGCTAATATGTAGATTTTTTTATTTATTATTATTATTTATTTATTTTTAGGGGGTAAATTTGCCCCACAAATTTCACCCCCTTCCTTCATTTTAGAGGCTAAGGATAGTAAATTTTTCGTGATTAATTTTTCCCTTTATTAATTCCCCAAACACTACAAAAATGCCAAATTTTAGCATTCTGCGTAGGGTCAATACATATTTAAAAATGAAAATTTACCCTACCCCTTCATTTTAAGGGTTGAAAGAGAGAAAGTCTAGGATTTTCGATTTTTCCTTTATTAGTACTCCAAACTCTAGTATTAAGTATGTCAAATTTTAGCATCCAAGATTCATTTCATATATGTATAATAGATGCAAAGGCCATAGGGACATAAGCATACTGCCGAAAGATAATTTAATGATACTTAGAGCATATGGCACAATTATGAAACTAATTATTTTTCAAACCTTATCTATTTCCCTATAATACTAGAACCTTTTCAAATTTTGAAAAAAGGTACGCCATAGTAGGAAAAAATAAAAACCATTTTTTTTTTAATAATCAAATGAAAGCTTAAAATATATTAAAAAAAAATATTGGTTTTTATTTTTTCTACTATGGCGTACCTTTTTTCAAAATTTGAAAAAGTACTAGTATTATAGGGAAATAGATAAGGTTTGAAAAAAAAATAGTTTCATAATTGTGCCAAAATTGTATCATGGGTAAAAATTGAAATTAAAAGAAAAACAAATTTTTTTTTCAAGGATCCTATTAACCGATATAGCCCATAATTTTTTTTCTAGAAGCTATTATCAGTCCCCAAAATATATTAAAAATTTAGATCAATAGGTTCGGTCAATCCTGAGAAAAAAATTTTTCTCTTTTTTAGATATTTTGCTCTTTTTCAAAAACCAATTGAGTTAGGGATCTGAAACTTTCAGGATCTTATTATTTTATTAGTACCTACATATGCCCTAAGTATCATTAAATTATATTTCAGGGGCCGATTCAGTATGCTTATACCCCTATCCCCTTTACCTTACAATCTACACCCCTCCATTATAGGGGTTGGAAGAAAGAAGGTTTGGATTTTTGGGATTTTTCCTTTGGTTGTGTCCCAAACTCCAACAGCAACAAAAAGTACCATATATATGTTTTGATGACCTGTCAGTCAGTCAGTGAGTGCCAAAATTAGCTATTTTCTCAGGTCTACATCTCAGAATCTATTTATGCTATATTATTGAAATTTGGTACTCTCTACAAGATCGATTACATAATTTCAACTCGGTACTTCAAACGGGTTCTGAACTTCCGGGGGGTCGAAAGTGGCTCGAAATGGTTCGTGTAAATAGCATACAACGTGTACAGGCAATGCTCGAACTAGGCCTGCGCATATGCATTATAAAATGTAAAAATCTAATGTCTATCTATCTAGTTGGATTAATTTTAGGATTATTTTGAAATATATTAATCAAAATTTCATTATTGTTATTCAGTTCCATTATTTAGATATTAGATTTGACAAATCAGAGGAAAATAGGAACAATTAAACAGTGTTAAATAATTCGATCGATTGCGACGTTTCGCCAATTTATTATGGCTTCATCAGGCTCTATACAAAAAATAAATACAAATGAATCAATTTTGTTAAGGGAGAATGGTGTAGGTTCTTGGTGAAACATATTAAATAAAGTAAAGAAAATTTTTTGAAAAATGTTTTTTTGGAAAGAATTTTTCTAAATATAAAATACTAGGTAGGTTTCACATAAATATTTATGTGATTATTTATGTGAAACCTACCTAGTATTTTATATTTAAAAAATTCTTTGAAAAAGTTCCAAAATAACATTTTTCAAAAAATTTTCTTTACTTTTATTACAAATGAATCATTCCAAATCATCAAAATCAACCCAGACATAATATAATATAATTACCTTGTTCAATTTCACAAAACACTTTGTCATTTATCTTCTTACGAATTAGAATGCATATATAATATATATACCAATATGAACACACTTATTTATACAATACTATTAATTGGCGAAACGTCGCAATTGATCGAATTTTTTAACACTGTCCAATTGTTCCTATTTTCCTCTGATTTGCCAAAATTAATCAAAATATTAAAGAATTAAATACATATATATGTATTCAAAAGAGATTATAAGAAATGAAAATAATTAATCTAACGGACAAATGAACATTAAAAAAACCAAGGACAATAAGAAGGTAGCCCAGCGGGAAAGAGATGCAACGAAGCTGATGCTGATATTGGCAATAAAGGCACACGGTGCTTGCTGTCTGGGCAACCAACCTGTTTTGCTTGAGCGACATCCAACGCACCGTTAGTGATGTCTGAATGGACATGAATCGATTCCAGATGCAAACCAATCAATGTCTGTCTCTCTGGGACACTATCATTATTAAGGATAAACAAAAATATAACAAATTATTTATAAACATTATACCAATGACTTCCCTCCTGATCGAAAACCAAACGCGTTGTTCTCTCACTTTAACTACCAAAAGAATAAAATTAATAGAACCAAGACTTTTGAATATGAAAGATTTCAATTTGCTGATGATAATATATTCCAAAACATCCTTTCTGACATATAATTAAAAATAATCCATTCCATCGGATTTAATAGATGACACTATCTTATGATTTTCTAAGACAATAGACTTTTGATAAGAAAATGTTTAATAAATCCAGCCTCTCGAAAAGTATTAGGGAGAAAATTTCCAAGTTCTTAGATATGTTTCAAATGAAAATGTAATTTAAAAAGAACAGTCGTCTTAATGCGGTCCTTTCGTTTTTCGGGCATTTTTCATGCATGATTAGACACATAAGGTTATACAATAATACTCCTTATAATCAGGGTCTTAAAAAAATGTATATTTTTATATTTTTTCGGTAAAAAATGGAACTCATCTTATAGTAAGGGCTGTCTTATATTCGGGCTAATGCAGTATTTAGAATTTTCAACTGAGGTTGAGGAGCACAAGCTCATATAAAGTTAAGGAAATATGCCCGATTAGGGTCTCAACAAATGTCCCAACACTGCCTTCAGTTGTAGGCAATATATAAAATTACATAAATAAATACAATTTCTTTTATAAAAAAACAATCTTCAAACGTTTCGGGAGAATTTCTCCTTTATCAGTGGAATATTAATTGATGAATAGTAAAAAAAGTGTATGTAATGAATATAAAGGAACCCTAAACAAATAAATATTTTGAATAGAGACAATTATACAAATTTTCTTGGTAATGAAATTACCTTTTATACAAATAAAAAATAGAAATATTTGTGAAAAATTATTTTTCTCTAAAAAATTTTGATAAATATTTGAAAAACAGTTCATATTTGACCTTTTGTTAATTTAATTTTTGTTGTTTAAAATTTCAGTCATTTAAAAAATTAATCTTTTTTTCTAAATTCGAGTCTTTATCTAAAATTTTGGGATTAGAAAAGTCAAAATTGTGTTCTAGGTTTTTGAATGGCTAGCTACAGTACATTCGGAATTTTTTGTTCTAATTGAATATTTATATTATGTAAACTCAGAATTTTAAATATTGTTTTGTCTGTCCTTAGCTCTCATCACAATCTAAGCAATCAATTTCCTCTCTTAAATCAAATAAATTGTTGTTTTTTTTTCTTTTTTACAATTCATAACTTCAAATTCCATTGATGGAAGAAATTCTCACGAAACGTTTGAAGATTGTTTTTTTATAAAAGATTTGTATTTATTTATATTATAAAAAACAATCAATTTTATTTTTTCAATATGAAATTATATTAAAAATATTTTTCAGGCTCCGAGAAAGAAATGATAAAAATTAAAGGGAAGATTTAGCTGAACGTTCTGAATATGTTGTTTGCTTAACATATTATCGCTGGCTGAGCTAGCTAAGTTTCAAATTTCGTTGCTCTGTGATTTATTGATGCTGAGATAGAAGCAGATATAGAAAGCCAGGCCAGAGAGGATAGGCACGTAGTCAGAAATTGTTTAAAAATAATATAAAAATATTCTAATAATATTTAAAAAAAAAATTAGATTTCGAGGATTTACATTAATATATAGTGAAAAGTAGATGATATCCGGATGAGGGAGCAACTTGTGCCCCCCAACCCTTCTGGTAAGAAGTATAGTTTCTTCCTAGGGGTGAACCGCGAGCTAATATCGTGTACACCTACTTCCACTTACACTTTCATTTCTAAGTACAAGACAATAGATGGAGGGGCACTATCTAATGAATACCAAAATAATTCCAAAGACGGTGTACACCTAATTCCAATCGCGGTTCACCCCTCGGTTTCTTCATTTACTTTAGATCTTAAGATTTACAGCATTTGTGGTATGAGAAGTCATTCCCATAGCTGTTGGATTTCATAATGAAAATCTTTTGCTTTAATTAAATATTATTGAATCAAAAATATTTAATAACGGCTCTAGAAAAAGATGGATAACTACTAATACTACTAAACAAATAAAATTTGCTGTTTTAATAAAATCATTTTCAAACCATGAACTTTTAACATTAAATAATCAAATAAATATAAAAGTAGAAAATAATATAAAACTTCAATTTCATTACTTGTAATATAACTTGGAAATAATAGAGAATGTTATACTATCGTTAAAATGCAAATTATTTCCATGAAATTAAAAAAAATAAAACCGACTTCAAAAAAATTAAATGCAACTAAATAAAATAATAACTTTAAAATCAAATAAAATACACTAAAAGGTATAAAATAATTATCTTATTTAGTTACAACTAAACGACGAAATATTAACATGAAATT
>JALMQS010000531.1:81423-117336 GCA_024734495.1 Forficula auricularia | reverse complement strand
GATGCGTACAACGCTTACTTGATGTATTGTTAATCGTTCTATTGTTTATATTTATATTTATATGTTTGTTGATGTTATTGAAAATAAATGTTTTTGAATGAGATTACGAGTTCTTCATTAATATGATCGTAATATTGGCGCCCGAACAATGTTGAAAATGATAAAAAAACCTAGTGGACCACTGGCGAAGAGGAATAAGAAAAATGATTTTTCGAATATGGAAATAACGAGGGAGGAGATATCGGAGATCAAGGATGATATAAAAAGGTGAGCATAGAGTTATGGATTTGGGAGAGGAGGTGAATAAATTAAAAAATAATTTTTTCTCCATCCTTTGAGTCACTACCAATCTAATCTAATCTAAAAATTATTGAAAATAGTCGTTTAAAAAGACACGGACTTACGTGTAATGTGGACAAATGTCAATTTGCGATGGAGGAGTTGGAGTATTTAGGACATCTGATTAGTAAGGATGGTATAGGAACCGTTGAAGGAAAGGTGGAGGCGGTGATGAAATTCCCGATTCCAACATCCGTTCATGAGGTGAGGGAATTTTAGGATTATGCCAGTGGTATGGATCTTTAGTAAAGGACTTATCTACTATAGCATCACCGTTGACTGAGTTGTTAAGGTCGGGAAAGAAGTGGTTGTGGACTGAAGTTGAACAGAAGGCTTTTGAATCACTCAAAATCGGATTGGCAGAGGCGCCTCCATTGGCTCATTTGGATGATTCGACAATATTTGTTCAAACGGATGCTAGTGCCATTGGTTTGGGGGCGATTTTGTTTCAGAGGGCTGAAAATGGAACTAAAAGAGTTATTGAATATGGAAGCAAGAAATTAAGTGAACGGGAAAGAATGTACTCTGCCGTGGAAAGAGAATGTCTGGCAATACTATGGGGTATAACCAAATTTAGGAGATATTTAGATGGTAATACATTTGTATTACTAACGGATAACCAGGCTATGAAATGGTTGAACAGAATGAAGGATGTTAATCCGAAATTACAACGATGGTCTCTTTTATTAATGGCTTATGACTTTACTATTGAACATGTTCCTGGGAAGGATAACGGGGGAGCGGACGCGTTATCAAGAAATCCAATAGAGGAAAGAAGAAGGGTATTAAATAATGAAGATGATTTAATTCCGTACTGGTTGAAGGAAGTCAAGGAGGATGAGTTGAATATAATGGAAGATGAGAGACTAAATGTTGGGCAAATGAAATCAAATCAAGATAAGGAAGAGTTACTACATCAAATAAAATTATATTTAGAAGAATCGATCCTACCTACTAATTCGAAAGTAAGGAAGAAGATATTAAGATTGGCACCACATTTCATTTTAATTAACGAAGTGTTGTATAGATTGGACTGGGATAATAATGGAGAGGAAGCGTATAGATTGGTAGTGACTCAAAAGGATGGAGAAAAAATTATTGAAAATAGTCACGAAAGGGATGGTCACCCCGGGATAAGGGAAACTACTAATCAAATTCGATCTAGATATTTTTGGTGGGGAATGACACCTAAAATTAGGAGTTTTGTTGAACGATGTCATATATGTGCCCGAGCTAAACCGGATACTAACCCCAAGGAGGATTCGATGATCCGTCGGAAACCTAATAAACCTTGGGAGATGTTAAGCATAGATCTAATGGGACCCTATCCACGGACAAGGAATGGCAAAAGATTTGTCTTGGTCATATTAGATTGCTTTTCACGTTGGATTGAAGCATTTCCGCTGAACCAGGCTACTTCAAGAAAAATTTTGAATGTTTTGGAATTCGACATTTTTCCGAGACTTGGTTTCCCAAAGTGTATTTTGTCGGATAACGGAACTCAGTTCACTAGCCGAGAATGGATAAAAAGAATGGAGGAATGGGGAATTGAAAGATTTACTACACCCGTCTATCATCCACGAGCAAATCCGGTGGAACGGCATAATCAAGATATTAAAACCCTACTCAGGGTACAGTTGATGGATGGGGATCATAATAAATGGGACTTGAAATTACCCAAGATTTTATTGAATTTAAGGAACAGAATTAATTCGTTAACGGGTTATTCCCCGGCGGAAATGGTGTTAGGTAGGATATTATATAGACCTGAAGACTGGGAACTTAATATTGAATCGGAATGGGATGAGACTGAGGAAAGGTGGGTAAGGAGGAGCGAAAGATTGAGGGAAATAAGGAAGCAAGAGGTGGAGAGAAGTATTCGGGAGAACGCGGATAAAAAAGAAGGGGATAGTTTGAATGAAAAGCGATTTGCAGTGGGGGATAAGGTATATGTTAGAATGGTACATCTCTCAAATGCTGCGGAGGGATATAATGCAGGTTTTGCATCAAAATTTGAAGGGCCGTACGAGATACGGAAGCATTTGGGGGGGAACGTTTACTTAATTGATAGGGGTAGGGGAAGGTTAGTTAAATATCACTCAAGTTATTTTAAAACTAAGAAGAAAGAAGAATGATCCTGTGGGAAGCTGCGTCCGCGTTCTAAGGAGGGGAGAATTGATGCGTACAACGCTTACTTGATGTATTGTTAATCGTTCTATTGTTTATATTTATATTTATATGTTTGTTGATGTTATTGAAAATAAATGTTTTTAATGAGATTACGAGTTCTTCATTAATATAATCGTCTATTAAAAATTTACTTTTAATCCAAATCAACTTGAGTATTAGGGGATCAATTTTACGCCTAACGGAACGTGGGAGACGCGGGTTCAAACCCAGATCACTGTAATAAAGGGGCCCATACACTGTCAAACAAATTGCGCAACAAAAGCTGATGTACAACGCTGTTTGCATCATTCATAATCATACCCTTGGAAATATTGCGCAACTCGCCCATACACAACGCAACGCGTTGCACAAACGTTCCCGTTGCAAAAGATTTCAAACATTTTTGAAACTTGTTAAACATTTGCGCAACGTATCATACACTACCATACATTGTCAAACAATTGCGCAACAGCCTCGTGTTGGGCAATTTGTTTGACAGTTTGATCATATATATATCCCCGATCTCATACACCAATTTACACACTCACACACACATAGCTAAACACATACATAAAAAAAGAATATAACCACAGAATCTGACTAAATTGACTTTATTCCCAGTCATATTAAAAAGGTCCTCTTCTTTCGGAAATCTAAGTGAAATTCATAAACATGGACATTTTTCATAATTTTCCTTATGAATAAAAAATAACTTCTAATGATAATATCTAAAAATTAAAAAATATGCGATCTTGAATTTTTTAAATATTTCTTAAATACCCCACTATCGAAAGTTTCTACTAACAATTTTGCACTAAATGATAATACATCGAATTATAAAATCTCTTTCAACCTAGGTATTATTATAAAGCATTTTTAGATATCTAACACCAACCACTTCAGTATAGTTATCCAATTAATTTTGTTTTAAACAAGATCATCAAATGTGATTTGATATTCATTTCTCCGAGGAGGAATTCTAAGAGTACGACTAAAATAATTTATCATTTGCTACGATGAAAATATTATTGATTTTTGCATGCTTTCTAAGTTTGTTTATCTGGGTAGAATCTAATAATTGAATTTTGACCAGCAGTTGATATATTTTTTTAAATTTAGCAGAAATACCTAAGCATTTGAATTAATTAGAGGTAAATAGAAATCAAAATTAAAAAAATACAATGTACATAAATATTAACAAGAAATCTCATGGCTTAAAAGATGTTACAAAACCCAAAGATTACATATATCAAAAATTTTTCGATAGTGTACCCAACATAAAAGTGAATTTAAAAGATCAAAACATATAAAATAAAAATAAATATAGAAAACGTTTTTAAAAAACACCCATGTAGGTATTTCATAATGCACTCAAAATTAAAAATTACATTTTTTTTCAATACATAAAAAATTTGAGTACCAAAAAATAATTTTTAACTTGAAATTTAATTAAAATAAGCGCCCATGTTTTTATTTTTAGACCTGTTTTTTCCGGAAATATTTGTCCACAGAAAAATAATTTATTTTCAATTTTTTTGAAATTTTTTTTTAGTTTTGTAGAGTTTTTATTTTATTAATTTTAATCTTTGAAATTTACACTTTACAGACATAAAAACAGCAATATACCAAAGAGTATTTCGAAAAAAAATTTGGATGTTGAATGAGAAAGTTCAATCAAAATGTACGACGATTCGACACTTAGTTCTCTAGTCGTTTTTAAAAACTTTAGCGAAGTCCAAACATTACGACTTGAAAACGACTCAGGAACCAAAAGATATCAAAACGTCTTGCATTTTGGATGAGACTTTTTCATTAAAAATGTGCATTCTATGTGGCACAGCTGAAAAAAGTTTTCTTTTCGATAAACGATAAAACTACCAAAGCGTCAAATATGCTTTCAGATGATTCGACCCTTAGTTCTCTAGTCGTTTTTAAAAACTTTAGAGACGTCCAAACATGACTTGAAAAATGACTCGAGGAACCAAAAGATATCAAAACGTCTTGCATTCTGATGAGACTTTCTCATTAAAAATGTGCATTCTATGTGGCAGAGCTTGAAAGTTTTCTTTCGATAAACGATGATAAACCAATACCAAAGCGTCAAATATGCTTTCAGAGTATGAAATATAGTGAATATCCTATCTGGTGGTTTATATAATATCTTGTAAGGAGTTAATTTATTGTCAATGTTTTTTACTCTAAAATAGTATTACATTTCAAAGAAAAAGAAATTTCAGTTCTTTTTACTTTACCATACAGGAGGTATGGTCAAGTATTGTAATCGTGCATGAAAAAAGTTGTTTTTTGCTTCTTTTTTTCGAAATATCTAAAAAACGGCTGAAACTATTTTGATTAAAAAAAATTGGGCGAAACCATGGCATTTCGGTCTACAAAAAAGCTCTAATAAGTGAACATCGAAAAAATTATATTTTTCGAGATAATAACTGTTTTGTCAAAATGTTTGTTAGGTTGTTATTCTGTTAGTCTGTGGGTTACCAAATTTTGTGGACGAGCTAGCTCAAATACTAGTGTGAATATCAAAACCAAATTTCACAGGTACTTTTAATGAATTGAGATTAAGAGCGGATTAGATTTTGGTTCATATCGACCCAAAATTAACGAGGGGTGGGCGGGGGTTTAAATTTAAAATTATAATTTTTTCAAACTAAAAAAAACAAGAAAAATGAAATATACTATAAAATGAAACTATAAAATGGAAAATATTTTTTTTCTAGAGCCAAAATTAAGGGGGACGGGGTCAAAAAATAAAAATCTAGGTCATTTAAGCAAACTCAACCAAATATTGTATACATAATCACTGGGCCCCTAGCACACTAAAAATGCAAAAATGAACCCCCAAAATGGGGGGCTCAAATAATGAAAATCTAGGCTCTGTATCAAACTCAACCAGAAGTGTATGGTAAAGTCAAGTGGAAGGCCACATCAGAACGTGTCAATTTATTTTTTTTTCCAAAAGTATTTTTCAATTTTATTAAAAAAAAAAAATGAAATGGGGGAAGGTGCTTGTGTGTGTATTGGTATAAAAGGAAAGAAATTCTCGAATTGGATTAGAGTTTGTCATGTCGTATTTGGAAACCACTGACCGAAACAAAAGTGCTTGCTTCTGTTTAACTCTTTATCCAATAATCGTTTCCGTTATTGACAAATAACTAACCGGTTTTCGAGATTATCTTATTGACTTATTGACATATCGGATAAGCTGACGGTCCTATTAAAATTTGCTGAATCGAAAGAGAAAAATCGTCGATTCGATACAATCTCGCAAACAATTATTGAACTAAAAAAAAACAAAAAATAAAAATACTATTTTTTAATTGTAAGCCAATATTTTTATTTTTTCGGTTAAATAATCCAATACACATAGCAAGCGAAAAATTCGGTATAAGGTGACATCTATTCACAGTATATAGAATTAATAATTACATATAATGAAAAAAGTAATTCACCCTCCTGATTTCTGGGGGCAGAATGTTAACGGGAAAACAATTTTCATTCTCCCATAAGGGGCAGACCATCAATTACGTCACACAGTAAAGAGAGAGGGGGGCATCTCACATTTGTGACAAAATGTGACAGGGGGGGCCCGGGGATCATAAAAAGTGTGTCACAAACGTCAATTTTTTTTTTAATTTTAATATTATTTTTTAGATTTCAGGTTATTATTATTCCAACTTGAAAATGTTGGTAAAATGAATCTAAACAAAAAATGTCTATAATTATTAAATTATAGGGCATAAAAGTGATAGGGTGAAGTCACAATACAGGTGAAGGGCTCAATGAAAATGTGACAGAAAATGCCATTGAGGGAGGGGGGAGCAAATATCTTGAAATTTGTGTGATGTTATTTATGGACAGCCCCTCAAGAGCAATTCACATTTACTTCACCGTTAACTACTCCCCTGATTTATTATTATTTTTGTCAAAATATCAAAATTTGGAAGTAGCTCTCACTTTTATAAATTAAATTTTTTCAGAAAATTCGCTAGCAATACCTACCAAATTAGAAGAAATAATTTAATGAATAAAAGAATCGTTTTAAGATTAAATAAATATTATTTTCTGCCAAAAAAACAGAATTCGTTAATATGGGGTTTCCTTTTTGATAAGTTGAATTTTTTGGGAATTCAAAAGTTCTTATTTTTAGAAATTTTTAAATCTAATTAGATTTCGTTCATATTTACTTTTACATTTATATTCTATATGAACATAGTAATGTGAAAAATTGCGATCGCCTGTCTGGGCTCCTGACACTTTGCCTTGAGAGCTTCTTTCTCAGAACTGATTTCAAATAAGTGAGCATGTGAAAGTCGTGTGGTGACCACACCAGTTGATTTACGAAATTTTCTGACGTGCTACCAATAACTGCTAATTGTAAAACAAGTATTGCAGACTGGAACCTTTATGGACCGGGGGTAGAATAGGTCCATAGTATCCTCTGCTTGTCGTAAAAGGCGATTAAAAGGGGTTTGACGTGAGACTAACAACCTCACTCCGTAAAAAAACCTCCCAATCTTGGAAGCAAGTATTTGCTTCCATTCAACAGGGAGTAGAATATTAAGACATCTAGATAAAACAAAAATAAGAAATTGAGATTCTAAAGAAAACAAAAGAAACACATTTCTTCTTTGAGAAGCTTCTCTTATAAGAAACTTGGATTATATGTTTACGCTTGGTCTGAATGTAGCAAAATCGCCTGGTTTTCATTGAGAGTCGCCTCTCCTAAGTAAGTTCTTTGACTTCTTACTAATAAAAATTTGGAACTCATACATATATATACATAAATTTTATAATTTTTTCCTAACTGACATAACAAAGAATAATTGACCGATCGATTGTTTTGACCGCGCTTATTTGAAAAATGTTTTATCAAAGAGACTACTGCGGATTATGCTGTTGAAGTCTGTGGAGTCTTAAGTCTGGACCAAAGAGAGAAAAAAGATGTGATCCACTTAGCTAGCAATCCAACGTCATTTGCGTATAGTCCGAATGTCTAGCGGGCTATGCGCAAAATGACGTTGGATTGTAGCTAAGTGGATCACATCTTTTTTTCTCTCTTGGTCACAGAACTTTCAATAGCATAATCCGCAGTAGTCTCGTGATAAAATATATTTTTCAAATAAGCGCGGTCAAAACAATTCTCATTGATAGGTCAATTATTCTTTGTTATATCAGTTAGAAAAAATTATAAAAATTTATTTAAGATCATTATTTCAAGTTAGAAATATATAAGTTCAAATATTATTTTCACTCAATATTTGACAAAAAATTCCCTACAGTTGATTCGCCTATATATGTACGTATGTACCCCCTGCGTTTCGCAATCATAATTATCAGAGCTACAAAATTCGAAACTTAAGCTCTATATAGGCTAGAAGGAATACAGCAATCTTTTGATTGAAATCGGAACACCAAAAGCGGACATTTACATGAAATATTTTTCGTTTTCTTTTTATTTTCTCAAAAAGTGTCTTGAACTTGATAAATACACTAATTTTGTAAATTAGTATTGTCGCGATGACTTCAAAAAAAAAATGAAAATGTGAAGGTCGTGTGGTTGCCATACCAAATTTTTTTTATTTATTTCGAACCATATGAGTCTCGGGTATAATATAATTTCGAAAATACCCAAAATAAGAACCATCCTATCAAACACTCAAACACTAAAATGATAAGTGGACTTAATTGTGTATTTGATGCTCTTTACTGGTTGAATTCTTTATCGTAAAACAAGTTTCGCCTGAAATCAGCTAGATGGTACTTTTTAATAAGAAAATATATTTATTAAGAACGAACGATATTTTGCCACTTTATAATATACTTCTACAGAATTTGAAAACTGCTCAGTTAATTGGTCTCAAAACGTCATGCATTCAAATGCATAAACGATTTTTTTTTAATTGGTGTACTATCAAGTGTCATGAGTTATTAGTCGTGTATAAATTTTAATCCAATTGAAATAAAGGAAGGGGTTTTAAATTAGGAGCGTCGAGATGATTTCAAATAAGTGAGAATCTGAAAGTCATGTGGTGACCACACCTGTTGATTTATTAAATTTCCCGACTTTCTACCAATAACTGCTATTGTAAAAAAAGTATTGCACACTGAGACCCCTATGGACCGGGGGTAGAATAGGTCCATAGTATCCTCTGCTTGTCGTAAAAGGCGACTAAAAGGGGTTGGACGTGAGGCTAACAAGCTCACTCCGTAAAAAAACCTCCCAGTCATGGAAGCAAGCATTTGCTTCCATTCAACAGGGAGAAGAATATTAAGACACCTATGGTAGATTAAACAAAAATAATATATTAAGATTCTAAAGAAAAAAAAATCAATATTCTTCTTTGAGAAGCTTCTCGTATAAGAAACTTGGATTATATTATGTTTACTTGGCTGCTTCGCAGCCAAGTAAACATATATATACACTTTACGCTCGATCTGAGTGTAGCAAAACCGCCTGGTTTTCATTGGGAGTTGCCTCTCCCTAAGTAAGTTCTTTGACTTCTTACTAATAAAAATTTGGAACTCATATATATATTTCATTCATGCATGGGATGCAAACCTCTCCTCTGATGCAATTTTTCATCAGTTCATAAAAATTTATTCAGGAATTACATTAAAATCCTAATCAGAATTTTAAACAATAGAATTTTTGGCAGATTTTAAATAAAATAGAATCGGAATTGATACTAAAATAAGAGAGAAAATTGTTTTTAATAACTTCGCTTGACAATCATCAACTATTTAATAATAATAAACATATCAATTAAACAATACAATGAGAATTTGAAAGTTTAAATTGCAACAATGAAGGGGGTCAGATAGGCTAGGCGGTAGCATGACAGCGAAGCTAACCAGGGGACCCGGGTTCGAATCCGACTCGAGGCATCCAGCTAAAATCTGACCCCGGGGGTAGAGACAAATTTAAAAAAAATATAACTAGTATCGTAATTAGGCTTATGGCTAGAAAGGCCGAAAAGGCAAAAAAAAAAATTGCAACAATGAACATATTTGAATTCAATTTTATAATATTTAAACTGAATTTTGAATAAAAAATTTCAATTAAATTATATATTGCTATTTGCTTGGTGTAATTCTTAAAGCCATTTATTTAATGATTTCTTATCAAGGGATGCTTGTCCGAGGTCATTTAAAAGGCCTATTTTCCGAGCCTCGTCTTTGCGAGCTTCTTAGCTCAGTGGGTTAAGTGAGCATTACTAGAGTAATTAAATACGGATTAATTTTTAATTTAATTATTCAGACTCATTCTGGTTCGATCCCAAGCCATGCATAATATCTAAATTATTATTTTTATATATATATATATATATATATTTTTTTCAAATTATTTTAAAAGATTGATTTGTTTAATTATTATTTCAAATCCATTACCACAAGTATTTCGATTTTACAAATAAATTTTAATTAAAATATATATTTTGACTGCTGACAAAGGCGAACTTTTCTGACATATAAATGTGTACACTTAGCGTGCTTTACGTATATTTATATTACCCATGATTTCATGATTGCCTGCGACGTCCTGCAACCTTGAGTATTAGGGGTACCTTTTTTGGGAATTTTCAAATTTTTACGCTGACAAGGGTTCGAAATAAATAAAAAATATCCTCCAAATTTCAAGTCTCTATCTCAATTATAATCTGTGCCCCAGCGATGTAAGTTTCCCATTTAAATAACATGGGTTTTTTTGACATTGAACGATCCATTTTTTATTCCGGCCAAAGTAATGGTTCAAAAAATTTGAAACTATGTAGTCTTTATTCTTATAATAGTAGCTATCATTTAGAATTATCACGGATTTTTCGATATTATAATCTTGGAGTTACAGCTAGATAAAAAAATACTGCTATATCTTAGTGTTACTAAAGTTATAGACTCGAAAATTATAAGATCTAAAAATCTGTAAAAATTCAGAGGGATAGCTACTAATAGAGGATAAAGACTTCAGGAGTTTCAAATTTCCGCAGACCGTTACTGCCCGTGACTAAAAAAATTGATTTTAACCTAGTGCTACACACCGATTAAGTTGTCCATCTAAATAACATGGGGTTTTTGGCATTGAACGATCAATTTTTTATTCCGGCCAAAGTAATGGTTCAAAAAATTTGAAACTCTATAGACTTTATCCTTATAATAGTAGCTATCTCTCCAGAACTTTTACAGATTTTCTCACAGCTAATATAATTTTGGAGTCTATAACTTAATAATACTAAAATATAGCAGTATTTTATCTAGATGTATCTCCAAAATTATAATAGATAAAAATCTCTTAATAGTTACTGGGGGATAGCTACTATTATAAGGATAATGTCTACAGAGTTTCAAATTTTTTGAACCATTACTTTGACCGGAATAAAAAATTGATCGGTCGATGTCAAAAACCCCATTTTATTTAGATGAGAAACTTGCATCGCTGGGGGGGGGGGGCACAGATTATAATTGCAATAGAGATTTGAAACTTGGGGGATATTTTTTATTATTGTTATTACGAATATATGAGCCCTTGTCAGCGTAAAAATTCGAAGATACCCAAAATAAGGACCACCCTATTGAGTACTCTTATGTATTTATGAAATTACTTAAATAATATCAAAAATTCGAAGTCATTTTTATACTAGAAATACTTATTTTATACTCATGTAACCAATAGGATTAAAGCTTATAGGTAAGCCATTAATCGGTTTGTCTATCCGGCAGTTATCACACTATCTCGAAAACGATAAATCTCAGCTTAATTAAATTTAAAATTAAAGTTAGCTATCGGCTAGATCCGCGACATAAATGAAATAAAAAAGTAAACACCAATTTTTTTAAGTCTAATCTTAATAAATTATTTATTTTGATATTAATTCTCCTTTATACATAGAAATTTCATGTAACAAATGTTGCTTGTAAGCCAAGGTTGTTGAAGATTAAAATCTTCAACTCATGATTACCATGCTCTTATTTTTAAATAATTAATAACACTTTATAACTAAATTCTCTGCTTTATTAAATAACATCGTTGTTCATTAATTACTTTTAATACTTTTAAGGATCCATCAATTTCAGTAAGTAGGACAAACAAGGGGATCTTGTTCTATTTTAGCTTGTAACCAAATTCTTTCTACTTCTTCCCTTTCAACAAAAAATATATATACACTAACATTTTTCACATTAATAATTTAATCAAGTTAAGATCAGTTGGTTTTTAAATTTACCTATATATTTTTTGCTACATAAAACTTTTTTATACTTTTCAAAGTGATATTAAATTACAATACTAATGGTTAAATTTCTGTGATTGAATTTATTAGAGATTAGTTTTTTATACTGTGAGAGTGTGGATTCCATTTTCGTAAATATTGATAAATTCTGGTAATAGAAATAACTAGAGCCGCATTACCTACTTTTCTTTTACCATATTTTTTAAAGAGTTTCTTGTTAAAAATAAGCATATAAATATATAAATGAACATATATAGGTATAGAGTGGCGTAGGCACAGGCAAGGGTTCAAAACCTCCCATGGGGTGAATTACTGCAACGACAAACCGTTTCTTATGGCAAACTAACCGTAATTAAATATATTTCATATGCTTAATCAAGAATTATGTTCTTTTTTAATTTCTTGAAGTACCTATTTGTTTTAATAAAAAAAAAAATTTCCATTAAATATTTTGCTTTGTGGATCCCCCCCCCCATGAATGTTTTCTGGCCACGCCACTGTAGGTATATATGTTTATTAGCTGAAAGTTATCGGGGAAACAATTTCCATTCACCCACAAGAGCAATTCATTTTCTTCCCCGTTAACTAGCCTCTCTGAATTTCACCAATATTGAAATAAATTTTTGATTGCTTATAGTATAAAATAATATATGTACTATTTCTTTATAAAAAAACAGGTGGGAAGCCCGCCTTCGGCGGACATCTTTCTACCCTGAGGGCTACTCATCCTCGACTCCATAGTGAGTTTTAAATTAATCATTTAAATTTCCTAAGTTTTATTTGTAATGGACATTAGTGGGTTTTAAAATTAAAAAAATCGGCGTCGTCGCGCAAGCCGATTATTATTAAGTATAGATATTGATATAGATAGATATCTAAAATGTTTATTAAATTTCGGAAGAAAATTCTCCCATTACCAATGTAAATTTTAAGAGTATAGTTGCTTATTCAAGAAGTTGCCTAATTAATTCTCACGTAAGCGACTACATTCATAAGAATAGTTAACATTGATTAACGGGAGAATTGTCTCCCGAATCGCGCTGAGATTTAATACAAGATATTTATGGCGAGACTACTGCTGGTAGAACAGCATTATTTGAGTCTGCTGTAGTCTCAGGGCCGGACCTAAGCACAGGCTGAAGCAGAGCTGCAGCCATTCAACTAGGGTCCAGCATTATTTCGCGATATAGCCCGCATGACGCTTTTAATAATCAAACACTTGAGTATGGACCACCAAGTGGGTTTCGCAATCTGAGAAGAAAAATATCTCGTATCTCTCAGTCTAGCGCGCTCGATCTGCTTATATCAAGATGTTTCACCTAGAACCAACACCGAACTCCTTAAGCGACTATATTCCTACAATTGTCAACAAGGTTTCAATAAAGAGTCATGCAAGTTAATTTTTAAGTTTTTAATTGGATAATTGCTAAAAATGCAATTTTAGTAGTTTAATTGAAAAAATATATTTTCCCCGATAGGGCCCGCACCACAAGTTCAGCCTAGGGGCCTATAGATATTAAATCCGTCCCTGTGGGTATTTATCTATAATTTTATTTGATGGAGACTATAGGGCTATAAGGGGCGACTGTGGGTCAGTGGGTAGAGTGTTGGGTCGCTGACTCGAAGTACGCTAGTTCGAGTCTGAGTCTCGGGAGATCAGATATTTGCAGCCGCTTCCTCTTGGAAAGCAATGGCAACCTACCAAGAGTATAATTGCCTAGTAACCTCTCCAAACTAGCCGTTCGGAAAGTAGGTCCCGTATTATATCTGTGTAAAATAACTAAACACACTCAGCACAGGTATATGTGGGGAGGAGCCAAAATGTCAGGGAGACCTGAAATACCACTTAAAAGAAGAAAGAGACTATAGTTTCGAAGGCTTGACCTTCATTTTTCAGTTTTTCTTATAAATAATTTTTTTTTCTGTCTATGAAGTGATTCATTCATATGCTGTGATGGGAATCAGCACTTTATGCGAATGTCTCATGCACAGAAAAAAATGTCTTCTCGTCTCGTGTCTTATTATGTTAGATAATTAATCTATAAATTATTTTATAATTTCCAGAGCACGGCGTGTTTTTTTTTTTAATTTTTTTAATTCTTAATCTAATTTCTTTCTCTACGTTTTATTTTTTGCGGAAACTTCTTTATTTCTTCATCCTGGCATTTATTTTATCTGTCACTCCCAATTACTCTTACTATTTTTTAGTGTTTAAAATACTAGTAATCCATTTCTATTTCTAGAATGCTAGTTTTTATTAAGCAGTTATCAGATGACATTTCTTTGGCTTTCCACCCAAATTCATATTAATTATGGCTTAGCTGATAGCTTTCCAAGGAGTCAACGACCTTTGGCAGGTTAAATAGATAAATTTTGAAGCCAAGCAACATGTAGAATATTCAATTATTGGCTGGATATTCTCATAAGAACATTGTGAGGAGTTGACTTTTATTATACGTATTATATTATTTGCTTTATTTCAAGATGCTTGTAACTTACTCAAAATAATAGCTGTCTAAAGATATCTTTTCGGAATTGCAATTCTCCCTACTATAGCTTTTCAACATCAAAATGGTAATAAACAATTTAGAATTGACAATTTCAAATTTCAAAATAGTATTATAGTCTAAGATCCCAACTTAGGTCGACCTTCACCTATCCAGTTTACTAATGAATTTAATATTTTGATAATATAATATATAATATAATGTATAAATAAACAAAACTTGATAGGGTCGACATCCAAATTTCCTGCATAGCTATTTTTAATAAAAAAATTAAAGTTGTTAATTTTATTACATAAATGTAATTATCGAGTTTCTAGATAAATATATTACCAATCGAGAGTAAAATATGTATATAAAATGTCAAAGTTGGGTCGCCATCTTTTTCTCCTGCAAAAGTCCAGGTAGACAGGGTATCAACAGGTAACTTCGAATTAGTATTTTGTAGTTATAGAGTTTCCTTTATTGTTATATATGAAAATGTAGATAATTTTATTGCGAATTAATTAATTTATTTTATTTTTTTATTTATTTTTATATTATTTTTGATCAAAAATAGCTATGCAGGGAAATTGGATGTCGACCCTATCAAGTTTTGTTTATTAATACATTATATAGTATTATCAAATTATTAATTTAATCAGGATATGGTGAAGGTCCACCTAAGTCGGGATCTTGTACTATTAACCAATTTCGAATTTGGAATAATCTTTATTGAATTCACTGGAATTATTTCTATTTCAAAATTGATTACCTATTTTAAAATTGTTTTTAAAAATCGATTATTCCCATTTTGAAATTTTGATTTATAGATTTTTTTCAATCTTTGAGATATTTGGAAAACACTAATTGTTCTTGCTCGATCACGAGTAATGATTTTTCGAATTTCTTCGATTAGCCTAGGGGGGTGTTTTTTTTCGAGGGAAAGAAACAGGTGTTAAGCCTTCGGGGCTGGTCCATTGGACAAGCCACATGAGGGAGAACGTACCAACCATCTTCCTAGTCTTTAGGGGATTTTCACCCCTGGTCGGTCATCCCTTCTCAGTCTGTTTTATAAGGCCTATTTCTCAACCTAAATAATAAATAACGTTCTTAGTGTTTTTTGCGATAGCTGCAGAAATGACAGCCTAATTTCATATCCATGAATAAATTTTTTATCCTACAAGTTTTGAATTCAACTATTAGATATTTTGCTTATGTATGCATTATTAAACCAAAATCCCAGATCTAGTCATTTATTTTAGAAAAAAAAAATTTACTTTAACTACTTTTTACCAATAATTTTCTAAGTATTAGAATCCAGTAGTGACTTTACTACGGGTGTTCCATGTGTTCCGTGGAACACAAGCCTGGAGCCCCAACGTGCCGTACCCTATAATAGGTTATTTTGCCAGGGAACAGGTTCATTCTATAAAACAAAATCTACAGCAAGACACCAAAAAAAATTATTTAAATGATAAATCAAGAGTCAATATTGTCAGAAATGTCAGGGATTTATCATTCTTTTATTTATATTATATATATATATATATATAAGTATATACATACAAATCTTATAAAAATACATATGATATATACATATATGTATTTTGTATTTTGTATAGAAAATACCCATTTTCAAGTATTTTGTATCGAAAATACATGTTTTGATGTATTTTTCCATCTCTGAATAAGTAGGTATATAGCATTTTAAAAGAAAAGAATTAAGAGAATTTGACTTATGATCAATTTTAGTCTTGTCTGCCCAGAATGTTTTCTTATGACATGTGTTGGATTCTTGAAGAATTATTATTGTCTCGTAACTTATAATTTTTTTATTAAAAAATCTACTTACTTTTGGTAATTTGGAATAATTGAATGATGAATTTGGAATATTTGAATTCTATTTTAGTTAATTTTAGTTAAAATAGTATTCAATAATTAATATACTTTTTTTACAAGTGTGGGTTTCCCAAATAGGATCTGGAACTACATTGGAATCTTTACTTAGGTAAATTGGCTAGTCAGACAGAAAAAATTAATGTTTGAAAATAATTTATTCCCACTTTTCGAACATCTCTAAACACGATTAAGCAAAAAATACTTAATATTTTTGAGTGAATTCAAACACTCCTATTGCTCAAATTGATGGGCTTGCAGAGTTTAAAAAGCAATGAATATAAATGCTCTATGCAATGTTTTAATTTATTGATTTATAGCCTTTTTAGATTACAAATGTTGACAATAATTTTTACATAGTATTTGATGGAATCAGGCCCCTCAGGGCCTCTCCCCCATTTTTTTCTTTATTGTAGGGCCTCCACATCTTCCCTTTTAGCCCTCCGATCCTCCCACACCGGATGAGTGGCTCAGGGTGTGGCCACAGCAGAACGGTATAAAAACCTTTATATGTTGTGGGAGTTGATTATTAGTGTGAAAAATGTAAAATCGAGTTCAGTATATAATGTATAATATTAGTATAAATCTCTAAATAATTTCCCTTTATAGGGACCATCTCTTTTATTTATAATTTCTATTCTTTGCAAATGTATTCATTTGAATATTTTTTTACTTTACAATACAAGGTATGGTCAAGTATTGTAATCGTGTATGAAAAAAGTGTTATTTTCCTTCTTTTTTCGAAATATCTCAAAAACGGCTGAAACTATTTTCATCAAAAAATTGAGCGAAACTATGGCATTTCGCTCTACAAAAAAGCTCTTATAAGTAAACATCTAAAAAATTATATTTTTCGAGATAATAATTGTTTTCTCAAAATGTCTGTTAGTTAGTCTGACTGTCTGGTTGTCTGGTTGTCCGTTAGTCTGTGCGTTACCAAATTTTTGTGGACGAGCTAACTCAAAAACTAGTTTGAATATTGAAACCAAATTTCAGACGTAGTTTTGGTCCATTGAGATTAAGAGCTGATTAGATTTTGGTGCATATCAACAATCAAGGGGTGAGGAGGAGGGGGGGGGGTTAAAAATTAAAAATCTAGGTCATTTGAGCAAACTCAACCAAATTTTGTATACATAATAAGTGGAGCCCCAGAAGTCTAAAAATGCAAAAACCAACCGCCCAGAATGGGGGGGGGGTCAAAAAATGAAAATCTTGACCATTTACCAAACTCAACCAAATTTTGTATACATAAGCAGTGGACCCCCAGAAGTCTAAAAATGCAAAAACTAACCGCACAAAATAAGGGGGGGGGGGGTGTATGGTCAAAAACTAACCCCCCTATATTAATATAAATAATTTTATTAGATATTAAATATAAGAAGGGGCCAGGTTGTATGGTAAAGTCAAGTGGATGGCCACATCAGAACACGTCAGCTTATTTTAGTACCAATCCACTATAATAATAATCTTATAATCCATTTAATTTCAGTTATCATCGAAGGAAATAGTAAAATACTACCGCCTCTAAGGGGTATATGGTATTTTTTTTCTTTTTCTCTATTCTTTTCTTTTCTATTTCGAGTTGTAATAATTTCCATTTGACTCACGCCTGGCTGCCTGCGCCTGCATCCAAACCATTAATAAATGAGCTGATTAGATTTTTACATTCAAAAATATCCTTTCGTGATTTTGAACAATATAAATAATCGAGTCTGGTTTTGACCTTAAGATGATTAGAATTTTAACGATTTTCGTCTTGAGCCCTCTCGCTCTTTGCTCAATTGCTTTTGTTCTCCCAACACCCGATCTCTGTCTCTTTCTTTCTTCCTCTCCATAGTACTAAAGACAATTCAAATGATCATTAGGAAAATAAAATATACATTAATTATAAACGATGAAATATTTATTTGAAAGATTCAATTTTACTTAATAATTGTCTTCTTTTGTGTTCCATGATTAAAATTGTTATAAATACAGTGAAACCCCTCAAATCCGAACTAATTGGGGCTGTAGCCTGTTCGGATTAACCGAAATCAGCTTCGTCAATTGAAGATAACTGATATCAAGTGAAAGATTAAGCGATATTTTGTGTGTTTCTATTATTATTTCATTGTTTTTGCAAAGTGATTAACCTAAAGAATTCCAATAACCAACTTTTACCGTTTTTCAATCCAGGCTGACATAAGTATCTAGACACATTTCCACTTTGTTAGGTATGCTAACTGTACTTCTTTGTTAATTTTTCAACTAATTATGTAAATTAAGGTTATAATGCAGAATATAAACATAATTGTTGTTTGATTAAATAAATAGGTTTCTCTTTTTTGCGTTCGGATTTCCCGGGATTTCGAATTTCCGGGGTTCGGATTTGAGGGGTTTCAAAGTATTCTGAAACTTATCTTGTTCCCAATTCCCAAGAACCAATATTTCTATTCAATTTTACTTCATTATACACAGTAGTTTTCTATAATTTTTCAACATACCTTAAAATTAGTATACAAATTTTAACGAAAATCAAGCTGTTAAGGCTCTTAAAAATGCCTTTTAAGGGCTGATAATTTTTTTCCTGGGTTCACTCCAAAACGGAGTGCTCAGTGGAGGGGTTATTTATTTATTTTTTATTATTTTTTATCTTAACCAATTAAAAAAATATGAAATTATTTTTATTTTCTTTATATTTTTTTAGCCTTCCTTCGACGTTACAGACCCTCAGAGGTACCCTTCTTCAGGGCCTTTACATTGTGTTTTTTCAAAAACAGAAAGGTGGCGTCAAAAATCAACGAATTTGAAAAAAACAACACATCTCTGTGTCTTCTATACCTACACAGGTTAGTTAATAAATATCGAACTTTTCAAAAATTCGTTATTTAATTCGAACACATATATAGTCAGGGCTGTAGTGGAGGATATTCCGCCGGTATACGGCGTATACCCTGTGATTTGATCTGAGCAAATAGCGTACACCCTGTGCTATATTGTACATTTTATTTTAAATTACCGTTTCGTCATTTATTAAATACTTTCTTCCCGATTTATAGCGTATACTCTCTGACTTTTACGGTCCATATAGCGTATAACTTCTGCTAATTTTACGACTACAGCACTGTATACAATACTCCAAGGCATTTCAAACTTAACTGAATTCTACTATACTATCTAATAAAATAATACTTTCCAACCAGATGTCGTCTAACTCTAAAAATTTTTCACTTCAAATTCAACATTTTACAAATAATAATAATAAAATGTTCAATTTGAAGTGAAAAACCTGTATATTATATATACATTCATCATACGTAGACATTTAAATATATTTACAGGGAATGCTATTAGGTAAAAATTATATTCTATGTGGGATATAAATATGAAAATAATAAAATAAATAAATAAATAAATAACTACATATGCATAACCATATATTCAAATGTATGCAATAATTTCCCTCTTCCTATTCATTCTCAATATAAAAGAATAATACAACATATGTAGATGAATAATATACACCCACATACTAAACATTTTCAAATATATGCATATATATTATAAATTCGCATATAAACATTCCTATAAACAATATAATATTTACATACCAACATCCCCCTGTCTGCAGCATATTATACTTTATGTAACTCCATTTTTATTTATTATTATTATTATTTTAAATTTACAATTATAATAGATAACTTTAATGGTTATTGATGAGGCAGTCCAAAATTCAACAGAGATAGATAATTATAACTATCTTTTTTATTCAAAGCCGATGTTTCGGAGGTTTATTCTCCTCCTTCAATCCTATTATATAATAGATAGTAATTTTTGTATCGGATCTGGCTTAATTTAATTTAATATTATGAAAAAATTTCACGAATTCATTTAATCTCTCTTTATTCTCAACAAATATTTAAAAGTGAATTTGATATCTTAAATATTTTAGAAGATATTCACTACCTTGTACGGTTTATTAATGATATTTATTTATTAAAGCAAATTTAAAATTTTTTTTTTTTTATTTATTTATTTATTGTCACCGGGAACAAAGCCCATTTAGACAGCACATAAGTAAAGTGTTAGTAGGGTTAGTGAGGTTTTATCAGGTAGAAATTTTTATTTGCCAGTCAGGATCGAACCCCGGCCTTCCACTCCAACATCGTCATAATCGATCGATGCCGAAGCCAGGCCAGTGCGTTAACCAGCTCGGCTAACCCGACTCCCCTTAAAGCAAATTTAAAAAATATAAAATTCTTGGTAGGTTTCATAAAAATAAAAGAAAAGATAAAGTAAAGAAAATTTTTGAATAATTTTTTAGAAACTTTTTAAAATTTAAAATATAAAATGCTAGGTAGATTTCACATAAATAAAAGATCAGACTCTATATATATTTCGGTGTATAAGTCTTTGTGAACTCCTGAAGATGGGCTTATACCCCGAAATATATATATATATATATATATATATAAGAGAGAGAGAGAGAGAGAGAGAGTCGTGCTAAACAAGCATCTGATCTTTTATTTATGTGAAACCTACCTAGTATTTTATGTTTTAAATTTTAAAAAGTTTCTAAAAAATTGTCAAAAATTTTCTTTTCTTTATTTAAAATGTTTCACCAAGAACCCCCACCATTCTCCTTAATAAAAAGATAAGATGCTTATTAGTATGACTTCTATGTATATTTCGGGGTACGAGCCCTTTTTCAGGAGTTCAAAAAGAAAACTAAAGATGGGCTCTTACCCCGAAATATACAGGGAGTCATACTAATAAGCATCTTGTCTTTTATTTTTGTGAAACCTACCTAGAATTTTATATTTTTTAAATTTTCTTTACTTTATTAAAATATGTTTCACCAAGAACCTAAACCATTCTCCCTAACAAAATATTTACAATGAAACCCCTCAAATCCGAACCCCGAAAATCCGAAATCACGGGAAATCCGAACGACAAATTGACAAATTTAAGGTTTCATCACTTGTTATATTGCAAAACTGATCAATTTTGACACGATTTTTTCCCAGTCACTGATTGTTGGCTTACCAACACCAAACTCGCCAGCCAACTTGATCAAACTTTCCCTAGCGTTCAGACTCTTTAAAGCTTTCAGTTTTTGTTCTACAGTACAAGAACTGTGTTTTTGTTTCCTTGCCATAATTTAAAATCAAAACATTAATCAACACCGTTCACTTTAAAAACTCAACAATAACAACGCTATTCGAACAGGAACCAACTTTCGGCTAATCCGAACAGGCTACAGCCCCAATTAGTTCGGATTTAAGGAGTTTCACTGTATTTATTATTAATATTTTTTACAAGGATTGAATTGCCAGGAGGGTCATTAATAATTTAATAAATAATCCATCTCAGTCTCTATTCCCTCTCAAATAGATATTCCGAGATCTGTCCAATAATTCGGTATCTTCGTAAGTATTTTTTAATTTGTCACTGTTTATTAATTCAAGAGAACAATATCGAAGTTGTCTTCATGTTCGTCTGATAATGTGCATGTCTCTTTAGTGATAAAGATAGGAATATACCGGGAGGGTGTCGGAACTTGTTTTCTTAGTAAACAACCCCCAACCGTACTTCTCCAGTTGGTTTTGATATTTTAACTATGATTAATAGAACAAGTGTTCGCGAGTTGGTCTTCCCTGTTTATTCTGATAGAGAACTTTAATCATCTTCGTCGACTTGTTTTGTGTTCGTAACTTATTAATAGGAAACCGCGTCTGCTGTTCAAAGAGAAAATGAAAATGACGTTATTGGCACTTAAAAATATTACCTTCACTTCTCTTGGTATTATAATAGAATTAAAATAGTTTTCAATAGAAATTAGAAGAAAAAGTGAACTCTTTTTCAACATACGATATTCTTCGAAAATATTTTCTTGTCGAGAGGTAGCGGAGTTGTTGATTTTTTAGAGAAATCAATGAGAGTGTCCTCTGATTGATTCAAATAAACATATGTAGAGTACATCTATATTTCTACTACTTATTTATTTATATTTACGTGTACGAACCAATTGCATAATAAATATAAATTAATGTAGGGTGCGGGTTTCACCCCTTCGCTCACAGGGGTGAAATAATACACTTATTTATTCTTTAAATATATATTTATTTACAAAGGGGGGGGGGGGTAATACATTTTTGTGTCTAGGGGGTCATCGTTAAAACATCTTAAAACACATCATCTTAAAATTAACGTCGTACAATTACTATCAACTATAAGCTAGCACATCGACAAACATGTCGTCTTAACCAACACTCGTTTTCAACTAACTTCCAGCCGTTGACAATTCACCCTCAGCAGCAACACATACACACGCATATAAGTGGGGTGGGGGTGCAATGTCAGCCGACCAGCCCTTGGGCACAATGCTCGCTAAAAGAAAGAATTGCGACCTTCACAAGGGCAGAAAGCCCAGACGGACATGTGGCAAACATATGTATGATCTTAAACTGAAATCAATATAATTCACTAAATTAAATACTTAATTAAACAATTAATTTCCCACATTAATATCTATATAATTGTACATACATTTATTTGCATCAAGTAGAAAACACTCTCATTGATTTATTGTTAAAAACTCGGTACATTTCTCAAGTTTTTCAATTGATAGGACGGGATTAGCGGCTTGACTTTTAACAAACTCTGGAAATAAATCTATAAATATAATACACTTTTGAAAATGTTTCATTTAATTAGCTTGGCTTTTTAATACATTTCTAATTATTTGAAATAAACTATTTTTCGGTTTTGAAATAAATAAATAAATTAGTTCATTTAATTAAATTAAATTTAAAAACACCTGTTTGTTTATTCCGAAGAGCTTTTAAAAAATTTAATAAAATGTAACCCACAAGTGCAATTTCCAAATCAAATAAATTATTGAAATGTCATTATCAGCCTTTTAAAAATCGATATTTCGGAAGAACTTCCTTCTTTCTTCAGAGTTTAAGGGCCAACGAAGGAAACTTCCCTTATTCAACAGTGCTAGAATATTAATATTTCTTGTTGTAAACATCAATTAAATCATTTTATTATCCTTAGTCTACCTTTCCATCAATTCTCCATTGAATTAAATTATTTATTTAAATTTATTATTTTGATTAAATAAATTTTATGACTATATTAAGAACAAATGGTGGCCAAATGGTTTACACCAAGGCCAAAATAAAATATGTTAACGTGGAATCCACGCGCGACAAAAGTGAAACTTTTTTCTATTGATATAATATAATAATAAAACTTGAGTAAGATACGAGGTAGGTTTTTGTGAAATTATTATATTAAAATGTTTCACCTAGAACCAACACCTAACTCCTTAAAAGTTATTATTGATATAATAATTATGTAGGTACTTTCTAATGGATGGAGGTTCACAAATTTTATTCCTCCACCCGGATTCGTGGGATTCGGTGGAGTGATCAGAGTTAGGGGAAGAGGAGATAGTCCAGAGGATATTTATAAGGTTGGAGGGGTAAATGATGTTCGGAGGTGGATCTAGGGGGAAGGGTAGGGTCAGTGGGATAGATAGGGGATTAGAGGAGGCTAGAAAGAGACCCGCCTCGTGCCTGCGTCATTAAAAAAAAAATACTACTATATTATGTCATTATGAATTTTAGAAGAACCAATTTTTCAAGAACTCAAAACGCGGCTTCCCAAGGCAGCAATCAAAAGCCCAAGGTGCTAAGCCTCCATGCTCCGGGCAGTTGTTATTAATAAAAAAAAAACAAATAAAAAAAACATAATCGGATCTTGTGAAGTAATCAAGTTTTTATTTTTAGTTAAAAGCATGTTTTATACGTTTGTTTGTTTATTTCTATCTAATCCGTTTCTTCTAGTATTTGCGCACGTGTACATTTTTAATTCCAAAGATTATTATTGAATGCATCTTTTGTAAGAGTTTTTGTCCATTTATTTAAATAAACGTCGTAACCTGCGGTGTATGTAATGAGAATAGACAAGAGGGAAGTCGGAAAAGATTTGGCTTTCTATCTATCCTGCTTGAGATTAGTTTCTTTTTCATTCTTTCATTTACAGTAGAGGACTAAAGCTCTCTAGGGTTTAGATGCGTGGGCGTGGGATAAGCTGGCCAATATGGGACAGCATCAATGAGAAAAGAAATACAATCTTGTCTTTCGAGTATTCCAAATAATCTTTTTAAAATCCTTGTAAATGAATGAATTGGTGTGTAAATCACATTATATTTATTACAAATTAATAGCTTAAAAAATTAAATTTTTCAAGACTCAGTACTCTTTCTTCAAATTTTGGACATTAGGGGCCGCCCATAAATTACGTCATACGAATTTCAAGATTTTTAGACCCCCTTCCCCATGTGTCACATTCTGTCACATTTTCATTGAGCCCCCATTGGATTGTGACGTCACACTATCACTTTTGCCTAGATTTATTTGACCAATATTTTCAGGGTGAAATAATAATAATCAGAAATCTAAAAAATATATTTGAAAATTTTTTAATTTGACTTTTGAAACATCAAAATTTTTAAGATCCTCGGACCCCCATCACATCTCCGTCACATTTTGTCACAAATCTGAGATGCCCTCTCCCCCCTTTAGTGAGACGTAATTTATGGACGGCCCCTTAGGGTATTTTTGGTGAGTGAATAGTTTGAGATAGAAAGTTGAATCTTGGTACAGAGGTATTAAGCTTATTACAGAAGTATTAAGCTTATTAAGCATATTAATACAACAAGGTAGCTTCAAAGAATGATTCGATTTTTTTATATTTTTCAACCGAACGTTCTGAAGCTCAAAATTTAATCAGTTTTTATTTTCGGAAATAAAAATATTTTGAACCTGAAAACGAACTTTCTTCGACTTTGTTATAGATAGTGGATTTCGGACTCAAGACACACTGTTATCTAGACGCGTCGATCAGAATCTTCCACACATTTCCTTTGATTCTAACTTACTGGAATCTTGTGATAATATCATGATATCAATTTTGGGTGTAACTCTGGGCTCTGGACTTCTTGGTCTGAGCATATTATTTCTATGTCAAACGCTTTCGCTTCCAAACCTCGCTTACCCTTTAGGTCTAGACACTCTTTTACTTCCTCTTAACTTCTTACCCTATACAAGACTTAAATTTGTCCGTGTCCCGAATATGGCTAGCACCTATGGAGAAAGGCCTCCAAGCATTCTCTAACCATCCTCCATCATGGAGGCAATTCAGAAGAGACAATGTTTCAAACTATATAGTGCCTATATAGATTATCAAAATGTTTCAAACTGTATAGTAACTATATAGTGCATATATAGATTCTCAACATCTGTATAGCCACTATGTAGTTACTATATAGTTTGAAACATTGTCCTACTAAGGGAGCGATAAAACTAATGGAGATCAACCCTTGCTCATTAGGAGAAATCATTGAGGTTGTTCCCTGCTTGATGTAAATAAACATATATGGTAGGTCCCAATATAGAAATCTGAATATAAAAAATTCATGTGTTATAGACTCTAGTTTCATCTTCGACATTAGTCTTTTTAATTAAAAATATTCTAACTATTGTTTATTCCCATGTGTTCAATTATTCGATATGGTGTTGGTAAATTCGATTGGTTGCAGGTCACTTTTTAAACGAAAATTATTGTTTAAAAAGTGACCAGCCATTTGCTGTCAAATTAGATAGAACCGAATAAATTCCCTCAAAAACTCGTTTATTTGAAAAGTTTTTGTTTTGCCGAGAGTAGCAGAGTTGTTGATTCACAAAGAGAAACAAAGAGGTTGTCCTCTGCTTGATGCAAATAAAACATACACACATATAAATAAATAATATATATACAGATATATAATTTCAATATATATGTGTGTATGTTTATTTGCATCAAGCAGAGGATAACCTCTTTTGTTTCTAAATAAATTTTATAATTTTTCTAATTAATATAACAAAGAATAATTGACATATCAATGAGAATTGTTTTTGACCCCGCTTATTTGAAAAATATATTTATCACGAGATTACTGCGGATTACGCTATTGGAGTCTGCGGAGTCTTAAGTCTGGACCAAGAGAGAAAAAGATGTGATCCACTTAGCTACAATCCAACGTCATTTCGCGTATAGCCCGCTAGACATTCGGATGGATCACCAAGTGAATTTCAAATATCAGATGTTTGTTTCTCTTTGTGAAACTCATTTATCCCTATGACTTTTAAAAACTTATACTCGCTTCCCGTCTTTCTCCTTCCTGTGAGCTTAAACGGTCAGTTATTCAAGACCCACCTTCGACTGCGACCCAATATTTAAAATTTCTTCTTCTTCGCAAGTATCAATCGTAGCCTATAATAATAATAATCTTTCTTGTGTAACACTCATCATATCAATTTCATTAAAAAAATGGTCAACTTGCAAGTCTTAAGATTTAAGATTGTATAGATTTATTTGTAGGTATATGAAATACCAAAGGCTCATCTACCCAAGGACAGATACCCTAATGCAGTGTTTCTTAAAGTGTGTTCCGCGGAACCCTGGGGTTCCATGAAATCACGCCAAGGGTTCCGCGAAAAATTTCACGGTAGGTGAGAAAATTCTAGCGTTCAAAAGGAAAGTGAAGTTTTGGATTAGTTGTGTGAATCGGAAAGATCTCGAGTGTCTTCCAGCTATGAAGAACATTTTGGAAGAAGATCTAAATACTAGTCAATAATATACCAAAATCGTTCATCCCTTGGAATGTCTGAATAAATCAATCAAAACAATATTTCACTGATGGTAATTTCAAAAAACTGGAAAATAGTTCCTGGATGAAAAATGCTTATGTTGTTAGTGAAAAGCTATCCTTTTCACACCAAGGTTATGAAAATTTTATCGAAATATCTTCAGATTCTTCACTGCAGACAGCCTATAAAACAATGCCTTTGTCAAAATTTTGGTGTAGTTTAATTAATCTACATAATATTAGCTTGTCAAGTTGAACTAACCACAGTTGACCCAGAAAGCAGTTTTAATTCTCTTTTACCATTTGCTACAACTTATTTGTGCGAGTCTGAATTCTCAACTTACTTATTAACAAAAAATAAGTACCGCAATAAGCTGGATGAAGAGTCGGATATGAGATTACAACTTTCACAATAAGACCTGATATAAAGTATTTGTGTAAACACAAAAAACAGTATCATTCGTCGCATTGATGGCAATACCTATGAAAAGTTGATGTGTTCGAAAATGTTTCTTTTTCTTTTACTTACGGAAGTTTTGATTTAGTTACTGTTTAATATAGATATAGTGGGTGATGGTATAAATAAAAAAATAAAAATATAAGACAATGAAAGTAGTGTTTATTAATTAATTCTTTTTTTCAATGCAATCGAATGCAAGAAGGGGTGTACCAGTAAAGATGCAGCCCCTATGGATCTCGAAAGACCCTTGCATTACGGAAGAGAAGGGAAAGTTGATTAAGTGAGTGGGTGTAGACGTAGGTGTCTATGCACTCCGGTTTTGAAGGTTTGAAGATTATAAGTGCTGGGAAAGATGGAGGCTAGGAGAGAGTTCCAGTTCCTTGAAGTCATGGGGATATATGAATTGGCGAATGAAGTGGTCCGGCACTTTTCTAATTTGACCGCGAAAGAGTGTTGGGAGTCGGCAAAACGCGTGCTACGTGCAAAGCATGCTTTGGGGGAATTATTGATTTTATCTCATCAGAGCACCTGCCGTGATAGTATCTATAGAAAAGGGAAAGGGCAGAGACGTTTCTTCGATGAGCCAGCGAGTCGAGGGAGTCGGTGAGGGTAGAATCGTCAATTAGCCTGACGGCTCGTTTCTGAATCAATCAAGGGTAGCAAGAGAATATTTTGAGGCTCCTCTCCATAGATGAGAGCCGTATTCGAGACAGGGGCGGATTTGGGCCTTGTAGATGGTGAGAAGTTGTGGGGGTTTGTAAAATCGCTTGGACCTGAATAAGAAGCCAATCTTCCTTGCTGCAGATTTCGCTACAGAGGAGATGTGTTCATTCCAAGACAGGTCAGATGCGACAGAGACGCCCAACATGGATAGGCTGTCACACATTTTCACTCGATATAACTATATTTCAAAGTCAAAAAAAAATGTTCCCATAACAACTTTTTAATCACAATATTATTATAAGGTTCCACGCTTACCTTTCAAACGGAAAAGGGTTCTACATTCGAAAAAGTTTGAGAAACACTGCCCTAATGGTAAATTTAGAAAGCTAAAATATCTCTCTCTAGTAAAAATTGTTACAATTTCTAAAAGTATATAGTAAAGTAAAAAAACAATTTCTTTTATTATAAATCCTAGTTTAATTAAATTTCAAGTTATTCTTTTTGATTGTAAAAGTAACACACATCAAAATATGTTTCTTTAAATCTTTTGCTATCACTGAATTGGATTTTCAAATAAATCCCATGAACAAATTGTCAATATTTTCGGTTTTCCAATTCTTTATTTATTTCTTTTCTCCCTCGACACTTCAAACTTGTTTGAACTTTCTCCAATTTTCCTAACTTGCAGAATTCTAACATTATATGAATCTGAAAAAAAAAATCAAATAAAAATAAAAAACTCAACCGAGAAAAATATAAAATAGTTTAGATTTGTTCAGATACTTTTATTTCATTATAAAATAAAATACCTACTCATATTTTCTATCCAGAAAATTTATTAAAAATCTCCAGAATCAAAGGTCAAATCTTTGAATCTTTAGTATTTAAAGATTTAAACAAAAACATCTAAATATATCTATATATATAAAATTAAGGTTTTGTGTGTACATTGCTCCAAATCACGCCAAATTTTGGTTGCACACGTTTCAAGCAAAGTTATGAACGAAAACACCCTCAACAAAATTCCTGTCTGTCTGTATGTATGTATGTCTGTTTCAGTGGTTTCCGAAAAGTTGCTCACGATTCACGTAAAAACGGCTGAAGGGATTATTATGAAATTTCATATTTACATCAGATGTCTTCTAACTTACGTTTTTAGCTATATAACGTTTTGATATTTTGACCCCAGAAGGGGGTTTGGGGGGGGGGGGGCGCACGAATCAAAATTATCAAATAACTCCTAAACTATTAACCCTACGGAAAATTTTATAATAAACAAAGTTGTAGGGATGTGATTTCTGACAACTTTTGTTTAAAAAATTTCCCCAAAAACCACCCAAAAAGGGGGAGGGTGAAAAAATGTAAATTCTTGCCCTTGGAGCAAACTCAACCAAATTTTGTATACATAATCTCTGGGCCTCTAGAGAGCTAGAAATGCAAAAACTAACCACCCAAAATGGGGGGAGAGGTCAAAAAATGAAAATTCTTTCTCTTGGGCCAAACTCAATCAAATTTTGTATACATAATCTGTGGGTTACTAGAAGGCTAGAAATGCAAAAACTGGGTGCGGATGGTGGCTGCAGGCGTGGAATGGGGGTGGGGTGAGGAGTGAGGCGGAGTAGGGTGGGGGTGCAAGGGGGTGGTGCGGGGTGGAGTCCAGGGGGCTAGGTGGGGGTGTGGTGTGCAGGGTTGGATGGCACGGGGTGGGGTCCGGGGTGGATGGGGTGCGGGGTCCGAGGTGGGTGGTGTGGGTGCTGGTGGTGGTGTGGGTGCGGGGGTTGGGATCGGGTGCATGGTGTGGGGGTGCCGGAGGTTTTTTTTTGGGTGGAGTGGGGGAAATGGAGTGTTAGGGTGGTTGTGTGGGGGCGGGGGTTGGGCACGGTGCGGAATGTGGGGGTGCTGGGTGAGGGTGGGGTTCGAGGGCTGGGGGTTCAGGGGGCGTGCCCCCTGGCTAGCAAGAGGGCCGCCGAAGGTGGGCCTTGCAGCTAGTAAATATCTAAAAAAAATATCAAATTTTCTGCAGAAATATTTGTGAAGTTTAAGAAGTAAAGAAATCTAAAATAAATTCAAGTTAGCGATTTATAATTAATAATTTAAAAATTAATAGTAGTAGTGGATTGTTCTTATATCACTTAATCAATAAAAATATATTGGAATCTATATAAGTAATCCAGTCATCTATAATCTGAATAATATATTATAAAGAAGAAAACTGTATGTGTTCGTTTTTGACGCTTTCACTTTAAAACTTATCTGATAAATTATTACTTATACTTTTTATAGATTTTCTTTCAAATGACAAAAACATAAATTATGTATCATCACGATTTAATGACGCTTTAATGAAATGAAATAATAATAAATAAAAATTTAATTACACTTAAATGAAGTGAAATAGTATAATTAGACAAATTGATGAGTCTTGTTTGCGTTAAAGCTAAGAGCTAAAGCTTTGAGGCCCACATTTTTTAAAATGTGAAAAAGCAGCATTTTTCTTCTTTTTTTTCTAGATAGTACTAGATCCCGACTTAGGTCGACCTTCACCTATCGAGTTTCCTAATAAAATTAATATTTTGATAATGTAATGTTATTAATAAACAAAATTTGATAGGGTCGACATCCAATTTCCCTGCATAGCTATTTTTGATAAAAAATTTAAAGTTTTTAATTTTATTATATAAATGTAGTTATCGAGTTTCCGGATAACTATATTACCAATCGAGAGTGAAATATGTATATAAAATGCCAAAGTTGGGTCGCCATCTTTATTTCTTGCATAAGTATAGGTAGACAGGGTATCAACAGGTAACTTCGAATTACTATTTTGTATTTTTTTTTATATAATGAAATTGATACAAGAAGAAGTTGCACCAAGAAGGTACATCCTCTGTAGTCCGTGGTGGACCCTTGTATCGTGAAGATAAAGAGAGATTTAGGCATTTGGTAGGAGTCGAAGGTATCTGTGGATGCAGTTCTTGAAAGATTGAAGGTTATAAGTTGCTGGAAAGACGGTCGGGGAAGAGAGTTCCAGTCTATAGAAGTCATAGGGATAAATGAATTGGCAAATGCGTTTTTCCGATTAGTATCCAGTTTAAGCGCGTAGGGGTGTTGAATCTTAGAAAATTGTCTATTTTGAGCAAATCAAGCCTTTGGTGGTATTATCGATTTTATTTCGTCAGAACAAAGGCCATGGTAATATCTATAAAAAAGGGAAAGGGCGGAGACAGATCTACGATGGGCTAGGGAGTCGAGAGTGTCAGTTAATGTTAGTTATAGAGTTTCCTTTATTGTTATATATGTAAATGTAGATAATTTTATTGCGAACACGGTGGTATTTGGTGATAACTACATTTATGTAATAAAATTAACAACATTAATTTTTTATTAAAAATAGCTTTGCAGGGAAATTGGATGTCGACTCTATCAAGTTTTGGTTATTAATATTTATTAATAAGTTGTTGTGGAGAAATAAGGACAATAGCTTATGCAAATATTTTTTATTTGAAAACGTTTCGTCAACTTTGTTGACTTCCTCAGGAGCTCAAACAAATTAATTTCTTTTCATGTTTGTCATTTTATAAATATGCAAAGAAGTTAATTTGTTTGAGCCCTGAGGAATTCAACAAAGTTGACGAAACGTTGGCATAAAATAAAAAATATTTGGATAAGCTATTGTCTTTGTTTCCCTACAACAACTTATTAATTTAATCGATGGACATAAATAATCAAAATAATTAATATTTATTTTGAGAATCTATATAGGCACTATATAGTTACTAGTTACTATATAGTTTGAAACATTCTGCTGCTAGGGTTCTTACTATGTTTCCTAGTTTTGATAATAGATGGCGTAAGTTGTCGATTAATGAACTACAGGAGGAATAGATGGCGTAAGTTGTCGATTAATGAACTACAGGAGGCCAAAATTAGAGAAGAGCAGGAAGCAAATTAAAATTATGAAATCTTCAAGTCCGGAAAATTAACTTTCCATTTTGTTTGCGTTAGAGCGATTATACGTCGTTTTCTATAACAAATTCAATGTCTAAATATTCTAGAAAGATTTTCTTGATGTCGATTTCTTTAATATAATATCCTCAGGGTTTTTCGAATCAATAAATAATAATAATAAAAAAAAAAAAATTAAAAAATTAAAGATGGGAAAATAAGCAGATGATAAACATGATAATATGAAAATATAAATTTCCCATCTCTCGTTAAAGATTTTGATATAATTTTCGAAAATAATTTGCAATCGAGCCTGGGGTGGTGGTGGGTTGGTGGGGGGCCATATATTGACTTGGGTGGGTTCTCTTCGCTAATCGACCCCGGCTGGTAGGGTGGGCTGAAATTGCTTCCGAGATCACCGCTTATTCCCTTAGGCTCGATTTAATATTCACAAGACGCTTCAGAACTGCTCTTAGTAGGCCTTCCTCGTCTCCACATTCACTTACCTTTGATTACATTAAAATTTTCATCAGTACTTCCATCTTTTTTAAATTGACATAATTTTTATTTTATTTCATTAGGTATATTTTTTTTTTCGATTGCAAAATTATTCAATAATTGTTTCAGTTGGTGAATTTTTCAAGATAATTTGCATTTTTTTAACAAAAATTCAAATAAAATAATAAAATTAATCATAAGTTTCCTGTATTTGATTCGATCGCGAATCGAATGCAGATGATTTTTGTCAAATATTAAATGAAAATAATATCCGAATTTATATATTTCTAATTTGAAATAGTGAAGTTAATTTTCTCATCTATATATATAAAAGGCATTGTCAGACAGTACCCGTGGCGCAGCAAGGTGAACATGAGGGAGAAAAAGCAACTAATATTCAATGACAGTTGTTATATTGTCAAATTTTACAAATAAAACATCTCTATTCTCTATATTATATATCTATAATATCTCTATATATTAATATATTCCTCTATATAGCTTAGAATATTAGATTTACGGCGTATCTCATTTGAAATTTTAGTAGAAAAATTTATTAATTATAAATATATTATATGTTAATATATATTTAATTTTTGGAAATAATTCATACCGCGAAAATTAATTTTATTTTTTGAATTTAAGAAAAATATAAATTCTTAAAATTTTAGTAGACAAATTAATTTTAATATATATATATATATATATATATATATATATATATATATATATATATATATCATATATATTTAATTTATAATATAAGTTTTAATGAGATATGATTTAATGGGATAATGGGATTAATTCTTAATTTATTACTGCACGGGTCATTTGAAATTTTAGTAGATAAATTAATTTTAAAATTATTATATATAATTAATTTAGAGACACTTTTTAGATAAATTTAAATTTTGAAATGTATTATTAAAAAAGAAATAGGTTTCCAACCGATCGGGAACTTCGAGAGAAATGGTTGCATGCTCTAATAAAGTATGTATAAAGCATTTAATGATATTTTTTCATCTTTTTTTGATCAATATTCATTATTAAAAAAAAAATTTCAAAACATATAATTACGGACAGCTAATAATCACATCTCGAGACGCTGTCCGCCAGGGCCAACAGCCCGGAGAGCCGAGCGGTGCCGGGCGTGCCGTAGGCATGCCAGGTACTGCTCGTTAATATATAAAAGAATAATAAACACATTAACGAGAGTTGTTTTTGATCGCGCTTTTTAAACAAGATATATATCGGGAGACTGCTGCTGGTTGAAGCTATTGGAGTCTGCTGAGTCTTGGGTCTGGACAAGGTGAGAATGAAAAAGATGTGATCCATTTGCATCATTTCGCGATTGGCCCGCATAACACTTTTTATATCAAACACTGATATGGATCACCAAATGAATTTGAAATCTGAGATTTTATATATTCAATCTCCCTGTCCAGAGCGCCCGATCTGTTAACACGTATGTTAGGTGTTTGACATTAATTAATCATATGGACTGGGAGATTGAATATATAACATCTCAGATTTCAGATTCATTTGGTGATCCATATCATGATGCAAATGGATCATATCTTTTTCATTCTCTCTTGGTCCAGACTTGGGACTCAGCAGATTTCAATAGCTTCGGCCAGAGGTGGTCTCGTGATATATATCTTGTTTAAAAAGCGCAATCAAAAATAACTCTCGTTAATGTGTTAATTATTCATTCATTTATTAATGAGAAAATTAACTTCAAAATAATAAAACATGTAAATCCTTTTTTTTTATAAATTGAAAAATCAATATGATAAATCTCTTCTTCATTCATAAAAAATCTTCTTAAAAAGGAAAATATGTGACCTGGTTACCATAACATACACTTACCCCCAAAGTCGGCCATTTAAAGATTTTTCTCTATAAAAATAATTAAGACTAAAAAATAAAAAAATAAATTATGTTTAAAAAAGCTAAAAAACACGCTTCTAAAAAGTAAAAAATAATGTAATACTTAATCAAAAAACGCGGGGCACTTTGTCGAAATTAATTAAAAGTTCCTGCGCCCCGCACTTTTTAATTAAGTATTATATTATTTTTTACTTTTTAGAAGCATATTTTTTAGTTTTTTTTTAAATATAATTTATTTATAAAATAATTGTATTCATTTACTTAAATATTTTCATTCAATAAAACAATCAATAATTTTTTTTCAAAACAAATATAAATGTTTTGTAAGGTTGGCCGAGTGTTTATCGAACATGCCTTCTAATCAAGATAGCGCGGGTTCAAGCCCGACTCGGTGCAAATATTTGACCGGCTATAATCTGATCCCTACACAAATTTACACTCACTTCCTTCCATACAGGAACACGAACACAAGTGGTCAAAATGGGCTATAGTTCCCGAAAGTCATAAACATTATATTTTATAATTTACTTTAAAATACATATTTTATTTATCCGTGAATATTTATTATATCCAACTAAATCTACCAAAGGTGAAAAGAACTTTCAAAAGTTTAACCAATCTTGTTCCCAAAGTTTTTTTGTTCAACTAACCGTCTAATTTAATGAACAGATTGCTGAGAGGAGGAGTGGTCGCGTATTTGTGTGGATTACCACTTGGAACACTGCCTGGTGTTGTTTCAAAACTGGTGAACCTTAAAGTCTCTAGGGTAGCAAGCTCCTGGGCATTAATTTCCTCCTTAATATAAAGTTTTTCTTCTAAAAAGAAATTTAAAATTATTTTAATCAATAAGTTAGACACCACAAAAAAAGATTACCTATAGCTTTGATTCTGCAACTTTCAATCTCGGTTAATAAGAATACTAAAACCAACATTAAAAAAACCATATATTTTAAAGTAATAAAAGTAAATTATTAGTAAAGATAAGAGTAAATAGATATTTTATTTAATATGGATTTACTATGAGTTAAGGATACTGGGTCACTTATTTCACCTTGCACCAACACCACAATCTCTACTGATTATTGTAAATTATTAGGGAAAATCGCAATAGCAGTGACATCTATTCAAGCTATATAGAATTAATAAGACTACGAATTCAATACAATTTGACGCCCTGGCATATATTGGCATCCGGTTGGGGTCCCCACTATTAATGATTAATAAACATATTCTTATGGGGAGAAATGTTGTTGTTCACCGATAGCGAGCCCCACGAGCGTTTGCTGATTTTCGCTAATAATAGAATTTTGTTAAGGGAAAATGGTGTGAGTTCTTGTTTGAAATATTTATAATAAAGAAAAGAAAATTGGAGTAATTTTTGGAGACGGACTAATAAGTGAATTAAATGGATATCGATGAGGCAGTCCAAAAAAAGAAGAAGATAATTTACACTATATTTTTATTTATAAAACCGACGTTTCGGAGGCTATTCCCTCCTTCTTCAAGGTTTTTGAAAAGTCAGTGAAGAAAATACAATGGGACATTCTCCTCTGTCTCCTCTGTTTAAAATACTAGGTAGGTTTCACATAAACCTACATAGTATTTTATATTTTAAATTCTAAAAAGTTCACAAAGAGAAAC
>JALMQS010000531.1:49502-81323 GCA_024734495.1 Forficula auricularia | reverse complement strand
ATCCATATCAGTGTTTGATATAATAAAATAATTTTTAAGAAAAAAATAAAAACCGACTACAAAAAAATTAAATGCAACAAATAAAATACACTAAAAGGTATAAAATAATTATTATCTTATTTAGTTACAACTAAACGACGAAATATTAACATGAAATTACTTTTTGAAGTCGGTACCAAACAAACTATACCTATAAGCGAGCATACCCTCCAAACGTACTAAGTAAGATCCGTCGAGTGCGATTCATAAAAGGTATATGTTTGGCACCGACTTCAAAAAGTAATTTCATGTTAATATTTCGTCGTTTAGTTGTAACTAAATAAGATAATAATTATTTTATACCTTTTAGTGTATTTTATTTGTTGCATTTAATTTTTTGAAGTCGGTTTTTATTTTTTCTTAAAAATTATTTTATTTTTCTCTTTTTAGTGATGTTATTAATAGTGATCATATCATCAGAACTTGATCAAATTAATATGGCACCATCCCCAAGACACCCCCTATCGGATAAAAAAAGAACCATCGAAATCGGTTCATAAACAAAGAGGTTAGGTCTAAACAAACCTAATAAAAAAGGTCTAATACCTATGAAAAAAAAACGAAAAAAAATGGGACCAATCGGAAGCTAGACTGGACCCAATGCAAAAAAAAATTTCAAAATCGGTTGAGAATTGGCGGAGATATGAGGTAACATAGGCACAAAAAAAAAAAAAAAAAAAAAAAAATTCAGTCGAATAGAGAACCTCCTCCTTTTTTGAAGTCGGTTAAAAAGCGTCATGCGGGCCAATTGCTAAATGATGCTGGATTATAGCCAAATGGACCACATCTTTTTTATTTTCTCTTGGTCCAGACTTAAGACTCAGCAGACTCCAATAGCCTCAACCAGCAGTATACTCGCGATATATATATATTGTTTAAAAAGCGCGATCAAAAACAATTCTTGTTAATATGTTAATCATTCTTTGATATATTAATGAGAAAATTATAAATTTGTTTAACTTCATTATTTCAAGTTAGAAATATATGAATTCGGATAGAATGCGATATCGCAATTTAATAATATTTCTACTAAATTCTTAGAATTTGTCCGAAAAAGATTGATTGAATTCTTTCTCTTTTAAAATACATCTTGGTTAATCTGAACCCGAGCTGATTTTTTTGAAAAAACTACCAACTATTTTCGAAAAAAAAGATGCTCAAAACTTTAAGTATACATTTAAATAAGAGGACTTGTATGAAAAACTTTTTTTCATTTTAAGCTAAATTTTTTAATTTCCGTTCTAGAAGAATGGAGTAAAAAATTTCTGTGCTTATATCATATATTGCGATTCAGAGAGAGGTTTTTGTCTCGAAGGTGGGAGCTGACTGCCCGGATAGGGTGTTAGTTCTCAGAGGGGTGCGGCAGGTTGTAAACTTTGGATTGCCTGTCAGATGAGTTGACTATCTATAGTATCTTTTATCTATGGGTTTTACCGCTACCCCAGAGAATATTAAAAGTGAGAAACCTCATGGTCAGAAGATATCCTTTTCCATGGTCAGAAGGTCGTTGTGTCGGCCAAGGGAGGCCAGATAGGAAAGATTAAAGAGAAAGAGCTCATTAGATATGAGCTCTCCTGACTGATTGCTTCCAAACTAGCTCCTTATTTGAAGCCTTTGAAGTGGCGGAACCCCCTTCCTCTTTTCCACTTTCTTCTTTTTTGGGCTGCTGAACGGGCATTGGTTTCATTGTTAGTCTGTTCTTATAACTTATATTTTTCCGCAGTCCAATCAATTTTTACTTTATCCAATGCAAAGCATGGGTAAAGTATTGTAATCACTCTCGGGGCAAGCGTGGCTTCAAAGGGTCCTCAGGTAAAGACTACGGAACCCATGGACTCAATTAAAGTCACAAATTGTAGTATTCAATTTGGTTGAATTTTAGCACGTGACGGTTTTGCCAAAAATTACAAGGGGTCTCGTCGAGAGGCCAAAAAGTGCGATTTTTTAATTTAGTGCGTGCAGATGGATGTATGTATGGATGTATGTCTGTTATCGCTTATTTGGCCCACGATTTTTTCCACACCGTTGCACCGATTGAAATGAAATTGAAAACCTACCATTAGTTTAACAAAATGAAGCGCTGATTAGTTTTTGGTACATATCGGCCCACAAACATTAGTACTTTATTTCAGTACTTTTTTAGTTTTTTCTAAATATCTTGAAAATGACTTAACCAATTTTGATGAAATTTAATATCCTAATTAAGTACCTTGGGACCACAAAATAGGTTAAATAAAGTTTTTAGTAAAATTATATTTTAAAGTACTTTACTCTAGAGTAAGATGGTACTTTTTTTAATTTTTTTAATTCTTTAAAATTTATTCATTTGAAAGTTTTAATATAGCTCATTTAGCCTTGTTTAAGTAAGAAGGGATAGGCTTCTCTCTGTGAAATGCTAAAAATTTGGGAGGAATTTTTATGAGTAACTATAGCAACTGCGTTGTTTTCTTATCCGTTACCTTTGCTGAAGACAGAGAAATCGATTTTAAACCAAAAATAGCGATTGATTCTCATTAATATATGTGAATGATTATTCCTCAAGCATTAGATGAGAAAATTAAAATTAAAAAACCTTAAAAAAGAAGATCTAATTATATTCACAATGTTGTAAGATGCAAATTCTAGAATTTCGGAATTTAAATAACAAAAAATCACCCTGTTTAATCATTTTTTTTTTAATAATTTTTTGGGACACCCTGAAAAATTTGATATTTTTATTGTGAATAAATTTTAAGACTAGAGGCTGAAATTTTCATTTTTATTACTTTACCATACAGGGTATGGTCAAGTATTGTAATCGTGAATGAAAAAAGTGTTTTTTTCCTTCTTTTTTTCGAAATATCTCAAAAACGGCTGAAACTATTTTGATTAAAAAAATTGAGCGAAACCATGGCATTTCGCTCTACAAAAAAGCCCTTATAAGTAAACATAGAAAAATTATATTTTACGATATAATAATTGTTTTGTCAAAATGTCTGTTAGTCTGTGCATTACCAAATTTTGTGGACGAGCTAGCTCAAAAACTTGTGTGAATATCGAAACCAAATTTCACATGTAGTTTTGGTTCATTGAGATTAAGAGCTGAATAGATTTTGGTACATATCGCCCCAAAATTAAGGGGGTGGAAGGGGGTTAAAAATTAAAAATATAGGCCATTTGAGCAAACTCAACCAAATTTTGTATACATAATCAGTGGGACCCCAGAAGTCTAAAAATGCAAAAACTAACCGCTTAAAACGGGGTCGGGGGGAGGGTCAAAAAATGAAAATCTTGGCCATTTACCAAACTCAACCAAATTTTGTATACATAATCAGTGGGACCCCAGAAGTCTAAAAATGCAAAAACTAACCGCTTAAAATGGGGGCGGGGTGGGGGAAGAGGGGGGGGGGTCAAAAATGAAAATCTTGGCCATTTACCAAACTCAACCAAATTTTGTATACATAATCAGTGGTTTCCCAGAAGTATAAAAATGCAAAAACTAATCGCCACCTAAACGATTATAAATAATTTTAGGGGCCGGGTTGTATGGTAAAGTCAAGTGGATGGCCACATCAGAACACGTCAGCTTATTTTTTTTCACTTTTCATTCATTTTTAACCGACTTCAAAAAAGGAGGTTCTCTATTCGACTGAATTTTTTTTTTTTTTTTTTTTTTTTTGTGTCTATGTTACCTCATATCTATACCAATTGTGAACCGATTTTGAAATTTTTTTTACATTGGGTTCAGTCTACCTTCCGATTGGTCCCATTTTTTTTTTCATTGGTATTAGACCTTTTTTGTTAGGTTTGTTCAGGCCTAACTTCTTTGTTTATGAACCGATTTCGATGATTCTTTTTTTATTGGAAAGGGGGTATCTTAGGGATGGAGCCATTCTAATTTGGTCAAGTTCTGATGTAATGATCACTATTAATAACATCACTAAAAAGAGAAAAATAAAAATTATTTTTAAGAAAAAAATATAACCAACTTCAAAAAATTAAATGCAACAAATAAAATACACTAAAAAAGGTATAAAATAATTATTAACTAATTTAGTTACAACTAAACGACGAAATATTAACATGAAATTACTTTTTGAAGTCGGTACCAAACAAACTATACCTATAAGCGAGCGTACCCGCCAAACGTACTAAGTAAGATTCGTCGAGTGCGATTCATAAAATGTATATGTTTGACACCGACTTAAAAAAGTAATTTAATGTTAATATTTCGTAGTTTAGTTATAACTAAATAAGATAATAATTATTTTACACCTTTTAGTGTATTTTATTTGTTGCATTTAATTTTTTGAAGTCAGTTTTATTTTATTTTTTTAAAATTATTTTTATGAACCCCTATACTATAAATTATTCAAAAATTATATTAAAATATCGCCTTAAAATCTCAATAAAATCATTCAAAAAATTGTGTTTTTCCAATAAGTAATTTTAAAGCTAGAAAGCCCGAAATCTAATCAGTTTCTGCATTGGAAATAAAAACATTTTAGCACAAGTTCAAACTTTTTACGACTTTACTTTATTATACGTTATTGTTGGCATTTGAATTAGACATCCAGGCCAACAGACCCACAGGCAGATAAAAAAATCATGGTGGTAAATGATTTTTCTCCACGTTCCAGACATTTTTAAACATGAATATAAAGAAATGGATCTTTTGTATAATATTCTGAATTGAATCAGACCGATTAGAGCCATTGGCCTTGGTAGGCGAGTATTTAGCAATGTATGTGATTTGTGACGACACGTGGAGCGCGGTTTCTCAAACACGGTGGTAAATCCCAGGACCAATTCCCAAAAGATAAGCGAGGGAAATCCCCAGCTCTAGAAATCCTAGGAAAAACGAGCATGACAGCTCAAGTTGTTTTCGTAAATGGTTGTTGAGTGTATGCAAATCGAGTTTCGAGCACAAATTAATAAGGATTTTGGGGTTGGAAATAAATAATTACATATATATTTATTTATCTACTCTTATTAAAGGAGGAAAAATTGTTTATATATTTGTTTGTATATATATTTGTATCTTAGTTCTATTTTGAAAACGGCTCTACTGATTTTGATGAAACAAAATTCTATTAACAAGTTTTGATGATGAGAAAGCGATCTGGCTAGGTCTGGACCATCGACAAATTTAATCTTAATTGATTTTTTCTTAAAGTAATTATTGATAGATGAAAATCTCAATAAAAAGTTTGTTTACATTTTTTTCAATTATCTTTTATTTTTAATTGGTTTTTTAATTTTAAAACCCACTAATAGGTTATAGCAAATATATTATATTAAAATTAGGAATTTTTGTTTGTTTTTAATTAACAGGTGTCTAAATCATAACATTACAGTGTGTGTTTACAAATAAAGTAGTTGAAGTGGCTTTTTTTATATAACTTGAAAACAAATCTTAATTATTTTATGTTTTTATTTCAGATCCTATACGATTATTTTTTTTTTATTATTTTCCTATTTATTTTTTTATAATGTTTATCAATATGAACGAATGTGGGCAAATTGGCGTACGAGTAAACAAATATATACATAATAAGTTGCAATGGTCCTGGAGTTGAACGATAATTTATTTTAATAATTCATTAACTTCTTATTTTTATTCATAATTAAAGATCTAATTAAGGCAATCGATTAATCATCGAACAAGGGAAACTTATGAGTTCTGGGAAAACATAGCAAACGACCGGTGATTAACAACAGAGAAGAGCATTGACATGAGTGAGGCGAATGAGTGAGCATCTACTGCTATCGAAGTGGCTCTGAATACACCTACACATATACTTATATTCAAGTTCCGCAGTATTGACTTGAGAGAGGCTATCAAGTGAGCTTATACTGCCAGCGAAGTGCACAGAATACATATACAAATACCTATATCTATATTCCAGTTCCGCAGCGATTGACTGCAGAGAAGAGAGATAGTGAACATACATTGATATTGGAGTTGCACAGCATACGAATACATATACAGATAATCAAGTTCCGCAGTGGATGACTTCAAGAGTGAGTAGAAGCGAGAACACAGACTTCTCCTTATTTATATATATACTTCTGCCTTATAATTGAATATACACGCAAGGCCAGGAGTGAATAGGAGAGCTCTACTGTCTTATATATACACATATATATATATCTACACACACAGCGGAGTGCCATACACACCTACGCGCTGAATCATCTGTTACAAGGAACATACAACGAGCACACACTACACCGAGGCTCCTCTCCAGGACTTCGCTTGCAATACAGATACAGAGTGCATTGTACAATCCATCAATAAAACATCTCATTGTCTCATAACCGCTGGTCTGTATAACATTATTTATAGTATTAGTACCAGGAAGCCCATTTCCCTACATCCTTCACTCATCACCTAAGATTTCATTCTCCATTTTAGGGACGTGCCACTTGGATCAGACACTGAGGGACACACCCACCCCATCAACAAATAGCGAAGCAGATTAAACTAAGATTAACGTAACAATATAAAGCCCAATTTCCCTAGTACATGGAAGTTGCCTTCCGCGTCTCTGCCCCTAACAACCCCCCACCCCTCGCATATACATATATTACCGATAGGGGTATATTGCCTATTAGCAACCCCCCACCCCCCCTCATGTATACACATAATATGTATACCATTAGAAAGCTAGAAATGTAAAACTGGGTGTGGGGTGGGCGTGGATGTGAGGTGGGGTGCAGTTGTGGGGGATCCGGGGGTGGAGGCGCGGTTGGGATGGGGTGGGGCGGAGTGGGGGTGCAGTAGTGGGGGCGAGGTGTGTGGTTTCAGGAAGGGGGGGGGGGGGCAGGGGTTACCGTGAATCAATCGGTGGCTCCAGGTACTACTTATATACTATATATATTTGCCTAGATTAATTTGCCGCAACGCTGACGTAATGCTGCCGATAGGGAGCGCCGTATCGGTATATTTGCAGGCAAATTTGAAATATAACCGTAATTTGGACTCGAATTTTGAAATGAAAGACTCCAATTGATTTTAAGATGATAATTAAGAAACATTAAGTATATTGATAATTATTCCTCCTCCCCCCCCCTCTACCACTCAAAAATTAAATATTCAATTCGCTTTTCTTTGCGCACAGAAAAAGAAATCAATCACATCTTATTTCATTTATATATTATTTGTTTAATTTTTAATAATTTGCATTTTTATAATTTTTTAAAAATCTAAATTTTGTTATTCTTATTTTTTGATTTTTACAAAATTGAACGACTTAAGACACGCATGCCCATATGAGTTTCTCATGGCAATACTGGATGGAGCAGCCTGTCATACAAACAACACCTGATCTCTTTTAAATATTTGGAGCCTTATATCGATTATCGATCCCAAATTAAAAAAATGATATAATATAATTCTCCTCCTCACACGATACCACTTATTTAAATAAATCTATTTCCACACAAAAAATATCACAATGCTGTAGATTATAGGGGAAAAAAATACTTCCAGATTCATATCTAGAGCCTCATTTCTGTAGCTGTGTCAGGACGAAAATGAGGCAAAACTTTTAAGAGACTATGTATTTTCGGGAGTTTACAGGTATACATTTGAGTGGTATAAGATAATTATTATCTTATTTATTAAACTAAACTACGAAATATTAACATGAAATTACTTTTGAAGTCGGTGCCAAACAAACTATACCTATAAGCGAGCGTAGCCGCCAAACGTACTAAGTAAGATCCGTCGAGTGCGATTCATAAAAGGTATATGTTTGGCACCGACTTAAAAAAGTAATGTCATGTTATATATTTCGTAGTTTAGTTGTAACTAAATAAGATAATAATTATTTTCTACCTTTTAGTGTATTTTATTTGTTGCATTTAATTTTTTAAAGTCGGTTTTATTTTTCTTTAAAATTTTTTTTATTTTTCTCTTTTAAGCGATGTTATTAATAGTGATCATACCATCAGAACTTGACCAAATTAATATGGCACCATCCCTAAGATACCCCCTTCTCCAATAAAAAAGAATCATCGAAATCGGTTCATAAACAAAGAAGTTAGTACTGAACAAACCTAACAAAAAAGGTCTAATACCTATGAAAAAAATGGGACCAATCGGAAGGTAGACTGGATCCAATGAAAAAAAAATTTCAAAATCGGTTCACAATTGGCGGAGATCTGAGGTAACATAGGCACAAAAAAAAAAAAGAAAATTCAGTCGAATAGAGAACATCCTCCTTTTTTTGAAGTCGGTTAAAAATGAAGCATTTTTTTGTTGAAGTCAGTCATTAAAGTGGTCTTAATTTATCCGGTGGATGTGGAAGAAGTGTTATGGGGCTGCCATTGAAATTAATGGCGAGCGGTTTCCTGATAGGAATACACCCTCACAAGCTTCATTTTATTGTGTTGTAAAATCTGTTTAAAAAAAAACAGGAATGTAAAGGCTACGAAGAAATTGGAACAGGGCAAAATAAGGAAATTGAACTGGAATTCATCCAGAAGACTTCCTATCCACTCTAGAATATCTCTGAACAGTGTCGAAAAATAATTAAATTATTAACTATTATTAAATTATTTATTTAAAAAGTTTTTATTTAATCATTATTATTTAATAATTAAGTTAAATAATTGTTAAAAATAATTATTAAGAATTTTTTTTGAGATCTAATTGATTCATGTATTTTGTTTATTTGATGTCGTATAAAAAAATAGTTCTTATAAAAAGTTGTTCAATTTTTTTAGTAAATTAAGTAGACGTATAGAAAAATATAGGATTCTATTTAAAAAACAGAACTTGACATTGAAATACCCTTGAAAACTTGTTCTAGGTCTACAAACAATACCGTAGTTTAGTTTCCCTCTCGATGTTAACAAACTTTTATTTGATATTTTTTTGGTTTTTAAGGAATTTGGTGTTGGTACTTGGTGAAACATTTTTTAAATTATTGGATAAAAATACTTGGTAGGTTTCACATTAAGATATAAAAAATAAAACGAATTTATTTTTGAGAATCTTTAATCTCGATATATATATTTCGGGTGACTAACCCATCTTCAGGAGAAACAGAAAGTAACTGACCTGGATAAGTCGAAATTGAATACAAGTCAATGGTAAAATTTATTTTTTAAGATAACAAAAGGGTCAATATTTAAAATTAGTGGAGGGAGAAAAGTAGGGAGTCTACTTTTGTTTAATTTTGAATGGCCTTTTGAGAAATGAGGATTTCGAATTTGAATACAACTCAGAAGACCATTCAAAAATTAAACAAAATAGACTTCTCCCTCCACTAATTTTAAATATTTACCCTTTTGTTATCTTAAAAATAAATTTTACATTTTGAGTTGTATTCAAATTCAAAATCCTCATTTCTCAAAAGGCCATTCAAAATTAAACAAAAGTAGACTTCCTACCTTTTCTCCCTCCAATAATTTTAAATATTTACCCTTTTGTTATCTTAAAAAATAAATTTTACCATTGAGTTGTATTCAAATTCGAAATCCTCATTTCTCAAAAGGCCATTCAAAATTAAACAAAAGTAGACTTCCTACCTTTTCTCCCTCCAATAATTTTAAATATTTACCCTTTTGTTATCTTAAAAATAAATTTTACCATTGAGTTGTATTCAAATTCGAAATCCTCATTTCTCAAAAGGCCATTCAAAATTAAACAAAAGTAGACTCCCTACCTTTTCTCCCTCCACTAATTTTAAATATTGACCCTTTTGTTATCTTAAAAATAAATTTTACCATTGACTTGTATTCAATTTCGTACTTATCCAGGTCAGTTACTTTCTGTTTCTCCTGAAGATGGGTTAGTCACCCGAAATATATATATCGAGATTAAAGATTCTCCAAAAATAAATTCGTTTTATTTTTTTATATCTTAATGTGAAACCTACCAAGTATTTTTATCCAATAATTTAATAATGATATTTTTTCCATATAATGCACTGTTTTTGAATTATAAGACTGTCTCAAGATAAAATACTCACCCTGTATTAATACAAGAATAGTTCGTTTAATATAATAAGATTAATTTTTTAATTTCTATATTATTTTTGACTGTAGTAAATAAAATCTTAATGAATATAAGATTTAGATATTGCAAATTATTTATTTTCTGATATTGCTAATAGCATACCTAGTGTTGAAAAGTGATTTTTTTTCCACTTCAAAAATAGACGCCAAATTCATCTAAATGGATTTCCTGAATGGCGTATCTATTAAAAATCAAATTGGCCAAACTGTGCGCTTGTTTATGTTGTTGATGTATAAGAGAGAAGAAAAGGCCAAGGCTGAAGTCAACCGAGGCTTCTCTGGCTTGCAAGTCAGTCAGCTGAGTCGTGAGTGACCTCAAAGACGGACCATGTCCACTCAGGCTCCTTCTCTACTCCATTCCACCAAAAGTTTCCTTATTTTTATATTATTTCTCGTTATTTCACTTGAACAAGTGAATTTACAAGACGTGAGACCTGTTTCAGGTAAGCAATCAATCAATTTAACATTTCCCTCCCCTCTTTTTTATTTTATTTTTAATTGTAGGTATATTTAGTATAATTAAAATTTGTTTAACTTAATTTCTCTTTCTTTCCTGTTTATTATTATCCTTGAAAACATCTTCATATACAAAATATTGATGATATACCGGGTGAGTTTTTTGTCTTGAGACAGACTAATAACTCAAAAACAGTGCATTATATGAAAAAAGTTTCAAATAAAAGTTTATTTATATCAGGGGGGAAACTAAACTATATTTTTGTTTGTCGACCTAGAACAAGCTTTCAAGGGTATTTCGACGTCAAGTTCTGTTTTTTAAATGGAAAACTATATGTTTCTGTACATATTCTGAATCTAGAAAAAAAAAACTGAACTACTTTTATAAGAACTATTTTTTTATACATCAAATAAAAAAAAAATATTAATTCAATTTTTTTTGCTCCAGGTACTATATACTTAATCTATCATCAAAAAAAAAAAATTATAAATAACTAAATGATACGGAATACATAATTTTTCGCCGATATTATCATAAGAAAATGTTTTTTTAAGATTAAATTAGGGAACGAAGAAAAGATTTTTATATTATAGACAAAAGGATCAGCCGGGATTCGAACCCGGGATCTTCGCATGTGCGCTGCGATCCCTTTTAAGATTGTTCATTCAATTTGTACTTTACTGTTTAAAGTACCAGTGGAATTTTTTTGTAATCGGTCATGAAAAAGTGTCCTTTTCAATTGTTTTTTTTTTTTTTTTGAAAATTTCTCCAATTATGTACAAGTAATTATTTTGAAGATATTAATTATTATTTTGAAATTTGTCTTTCCTTCGTTTTGAAATTTATTATTATTCTTCTTGGCAATATCTTCATATTCAGAATTAATGTAAAATATATATTGGAGGAAAATTGAAACTTTTTCAAAATTCGGTATGGATGTGTGCAGTTTCGGTGAATTTAAAAATAATTTTTAGAAAAAAAACCGCGACTTCAAAAAATTAAATGCAACAAATAAAATAATAAGAACTCAAAATTCAAATAAAATGCTCTACATATATATATATATAGTATATATATATATATATATATATATATATATATATATATATATATATATATATATATATATATATCTTAAAAATAAATTTTACCATTGAGTTGTATTCAAATTCGAAATCCTCTTTTCTCAAAAGGCCATTCAAAATTAATCCAAAGTAGACTTCCTACCTTTTCTACCTCCACTAATTTTAAATATTTACTCTTTTGTTATCTTAAAAAATAAATTTTACCATTAACTTGTATTCAATTTCGACTTATTCAGGTCAGTTACTTTCTGTATCTCCTGAAGATGGGTTAGTCACCCGAAATATATATATCGAGATTAAAGATTCTCCAAAAATAAATTCGTTTTATTTTTTATATCTTAATGTGAAACCTACCAAGTATTTTTATCCAATAATTTTAAAAAATGTTTCACCAAGTACCAACACCAAATTCCTTAAAAAAAATACTTTTATAAGAACTATTTTTTTATACGACATCAAATAATAAAAAATATTAAATCAATTATATTTCAAAAAAAATTCTGATAATTATTTTTAACAGTCATTCAACTTAATTATCAAATAATAATGAACAAATATTTAATTATTAAATAAATAATTTAATAATAATTGATAAATTAATAATTTTTCGACACTGTTCTGTGAAATTCCAGAGTGTATTGCAAGTCTTTTTGGATGAATTCCAGTTATTTTGGCCTGATTCAGTTTATTCGTAGACTTTACATTTCTTGTAATTTTTTTTTAAACAGATTTTACAACACATAAATTGAAGCTTGTGAGGGGTGTATTCCTCTCAGGAAAACGCTGGGCATCCATTTCAATAGTACCCCCCCATAACACTTCTTACACATTCAGCGCAAAAATTACGACCATTTCAATTCTGTCTTCAACAAAAAATGCCCCATTATTATTATAGTAATACAATATAACTATCTACTAGATGTCAAAAGTCTTCTGGATGAATTCCAGTTCCAATTTCGTTATTTTGGCCTGTTTCAGTTTCTTCGTAGCCTTTAAAACTACGTTTCTTATTTTTTTTAAACAAATTTACAACACAATAAAATAAAGCTTGTGAGGGTGTTTTCCCATCAGGAAAACGCTCGGCGCCCATAACACTTCTTCCAATTTCACCGCACAAATTAATACCATTTTAATTCTGTCTTCAACAAAAAATGCTCCATTTATATTATGGTAATACAATATAACTATCTACTGGATTGACACGAGAAATACAATCTTTTAAACTCAAGAATTTTAACTAGGTCCATTAAGTAGAAAATAATCTCTTAAATCTATGTACCTACGTATAATGAAGTTTTAAGATCATTATAAACACTTATTTTCATTGTTGTGACATTTCGATTTAATAAATATTTAATCATTATTATTTGATAATTAAGTTGAATGATTGTTAAAAATAATTATTAAGGTTTTTTTGAGATCTAATTGATTTAATATTTTTTCTTTTTTTAGTTGATATCTTATAAAAAAATAGTTCTAATAAAAGTTGTTCAGTTTTTTTTCTAGATTAAGAATATATACAGAAACATATAGGTTTCCATTTAAAAAACATAACCTGAGCTCGAAATACCCATGAAAGCTCCTTCTAGATCGACAAACAATAGCGTAGTTTAGTCCCCCCCCACCCTCATATAAATAAACTTTTATTTGAAACTTTTTTACATATAATGCACTGTTTTTGAGTTATCAGGCTGTCTCAAGATACAAAGGTCACACGGTATATATTTTACATAAGATAAAAAAATTAAGATGGCAAATCGTCCATATTCGGCGAGGTTTCCAGCTTTTTCCTCGCCAAAAGTATTCCAAATACTTAATTAATATTTTTCTCTTTGTAAAAAAAAAAATTTGTAAAATAATATCGTATGTGAAAAAAAAAATAAAAAAATGTAATAACCCCGAATGTCAGCCTAGGCAATGTGGGTTAAATGGAATTTATTAATGCCAGATCCTAAAATTTTAGATCAAAAAAAAAATGGCAAATCGTCCAAAATACTATGACACAGGAGTTTTTTAACGGGTTATAGTGGTGTTTCACAAGTAAAAATAAAAATTAAAAAAATTATTTTAATTATATTTTTTAGTTTTATTTTAAATGCTCTATACATATTTCGGGATTTTAGCCCATCATCAGGAGTTTGAGTTTACAAAAGACTGAGTCGGTAGAGGGGTCAATTTATGGAAGAACTTTTTTTGTAGCTACCGGGTTCCATGGGCCTCATGTGATTGTAGGAACTACCTTTCTCGCCGTATGCTTAGCCCGAGCTATTTTGGACGAATCCACCATTTTGGGTTTGAGGCAGCCGCTTGGTATTGACACTTTGTAGACGTGGTCTGGTTGTTTTTGTATTTGAGAATTTACTGATGAGGAGGGTAAATAGATGTGGTTGTCTAGTATAGATGAAGTATCTTTGACTTCCAATCAAAGGGGCCTGGTCGGGGACAATCAATTTTTTTAGAATGATGGTTAGGGAGAGGGTTATTGGGTTTGGCTACTTTGATAATGGGTTTGGACATGGGGTTATTTATTTATTTATTTATTTATTTATTTATTTCAACGGCATGTGCCTTTAAAAACATTACAAAAGGTAATACAAAGAAACACTACTTAGTAAAAAGTAGAGAAAAAAACAATAATGTTAAACATACAAATTCTAAACAACAATACAGAGTAAATCAGATATAATAATTATGATAGTGAGTATTTAAATATATGAAAGTGTGTTATGAAAAAAGCCCTTGGGGGACCTCGAAAAAGAGAAGAGATGAAACTGAGTCTTTTGTAAACTCAAACTCCTGATGATGGGCTAAAAACCCGAAATATAATTAAAAGAATTTTTTAATTTTTACTTTACCATACAGGGTGTAGGGTCAAAAAATGAAAATCTTAGCCATTTACTAAACTCAACCAAATTTTGTATACATAATAAGTGGGCCTAGAGTAATATAAAAATGCAAAAACTAACCGCCCAAAATGGAGGGGGGTGTAGAGTCAAAAAATGAAAATGTAGGCTCTTGTACCAAACTCAACCAAATTTTGTATACATAATCAGTGGGCCCCCAGGAGTCTAAAAATGCAAAAACTAACCGCCCAAAATGGAGGGGGGTGTAGAGTCAAAAAATGAAAATGTAGGCTCTTGTACCAAACTCAACCAAATTTTGTATACATAATCAGTGGGACCCCAAAAATATAAAATTGCAAAAACCAACAGCCCAAAATGGGAGATGGTGTGTATGGTCAAAAAATGAAAATGTAGGCTCTTGTACCAAACTCAACCAAATTTTGTATACATAATCAGTGGCCCCAGAGTAATATAAAATTGCAAAAACTAACCGCCCAAAATGGAGGGGGGGGGTGTAGGGTCAATAAATGAAAATATAGTCTCTTGAACCAAATTCAACCAAATTTTGTATACATAATCAGTGGGCCCCCAGGAGTCTAAAAATGCAAAAACTAACCCCCTCCCCTACATGATAATAAATAATTTGATTAAATATTAAATATAAGTGAGGGGCCAGGTTGTATGATAAAGTTAAGTGGATGGCCACATCAGAACACGTCAGCTTATTTTATGTAGGGGAGAGTAGTCTAACTTCGGCAGTTGTGAAGTTTCGTCACCCCCCCTCCCCATTAACTTATTTAATTTTGAATTTTAGCGCAATAAACTTGTGTAGGAATATTAGCTACCTATGATTTCAATACTTCTACCTACTTTGTACTAGTAAAGTAAAAATTTATTCAACAATCTTAAAAAATATAGTTTCTTATGATAATATCGTCAAAAAATTATTTTTTTTGGGTCATTAATTATTATTTATAATTATTTTATACATTATATCTATACTTATAATAATAATCGGCTTGCGCGACGACGCCGACCTGATTTTTTTAATTTTATCTAACAGAAATAAATTAAAATGGCAAATCGTTCAAAATACTATGAATATTTTTCCCCGAGATAAGTAATACTATATGTAGTTAAGAAAGCTTGTTATAATAAACGAAATAAATATATATTTTTCTATGTTATATAACTATATATCTACTTATCTCGGGGAAAAAAATCATAGTATTTTGGACGATTTACCATCTTAATTACTTTATCTTATGAAAAAAATCTACTGTTATTAGCGAGCAAAAATTGTATATTTATATATTTGTATCTTTTTTCTATTTTGAAAACGGCTCTAACGATTTTGATGAAACAGACTCTATTAAGAAGTTTTGAGGATGAGAAAGCGATCTGGCTAGGTTTGGACCTCATCAAAATTCATCTTAATTAACTTTTTCTTAATTAAAGTAATTATTGACAGATGAAAATGTCAATAAAAAAGTTTGTTTACATTTTTTTCAATTATCTTTTATTTATTAATTGGCTTTTTAATTAATTTTAAAACCCACTAATATTTTATAACAAATATTATTATATGTTAAAATTAGAAATTTTTTTTTTTTTTTTAATTGTTTTCGGGAAGATGTCCAATTAGCCTGTCCAGTGTTCTATATCCTTGCTTTTTAAAGTTTTACCTTTTTACCTGAATTTTAAATTAAAAATAATATAAATATACAGCTTTTGACTGAAGCAAAAAGGTACCGAGCTCGGTGCTCCAGGTACTATATACTTAATCTATCAAAAAAAAAAAATTATTAATAACTAAATGATACGGAATAAATAATTTTTCGCCTATATTATCATAAGAAAATGTTTTTTTAAGATTAAATTAGGGAACGAAGAAAAGATTTTTATATTATAGACAAAAGGATCAGCCGGGATTCGAACCCGGGATCTTCGCATGTGCGCTGCGATCCCTTTTAAGATTGTTCATTCAATTTGTACTTTACTGTTTAAAGTACCAGTGGAATTTTTTTGTAATCGGTCATTGAAAAAGTGTCCTTTTCAATTGTTTTTTTTTTTTTTTTGAAAATTTCTCCAATTATGTACAAGTAATTATTTTGAAGATATTAATTATTATTTTGAAATTTTTCTTTCTTTCGTTTTGAAATTTATTATTATTCTTCTTGGCAATATCTTCATATTCAGAATTAATGTAAAATATATATTGGAGGAAAAATTGAAACTTTTTCAAAATTCGGTATGGCTGTGTGCAGTTTCGGTGAATTTAAAAATAATTTTTAGAAAAAAAAACCGCGACTTCAAAAAAATTAAATGCAACAAATAAAATAATAAGAACTCAAAATTCAAATAAAATGCACTAAAAGGTATATAAAATAATTATCACTTATAATTACACGAGAGCTTTTTTTTTGCCGAAGTAAACTTGACATTTTAATGAGAATTTTTTTTTTTTTTAATGCAATCGAATGCAAGAAGGGGTGCACCAGTAAAGATGTAGCCCCTATGGATCTCGAAAGACCCTTGCATTACCGAAGAGAAGGGAAAGTTGATTAAGTGAGAGGGTGTAGACGTAGGTGTCTATGCACCCTGGTTTTGAAGGTTTGAAGATCATAGGTGCTGGGAAAGATAGAGGCTGGGAGAGAGTTCCAGTTCCTTGAAGTCATGGGGATATATGTATTCGCGAATGAAGTGGTCCGGCACTTTTCCAATTTGACCGCGAAAGAGTGTTGGGAGTCGGCAAAAAGTGTGCTGCGTGCAAAGCATGCTTTGGGGGGAATTATTGATTTTATCTCATCAGAGCACCTGCCGTGATAGTATCTATAGAAAAGGGAAAGGGCAGAGACATTTCTTCGATGAGCCAGCGAGTCGAGGGAGTCGGTGAGGGTAGAATCGTCAATTAGCCTGACGGCTCGTTTCTGAATTGCATCCAGGGTAGCAAGAGAATATTTTGAGGCTCCTCTCCACAGATGAGAGCCGTATTCGAGACAGGGGCGGATTTGGGCCTTGTAGATAGTGAGAAGTTGTGGGGGTTTGTAAAATCGCTCGGACCTGAATAAGAAGCCAATCTTCCTTGCTGCAGATTTCGCCACAGAGGAGATGTGTTCATTCCAAGACAGGTCAGATGCGACAGAGACGCCCAACATGGATAGGCTGTCACACATTTTCAGGGTATTCGAATCGAAGTGAATATCAGGAAAATCTCTATTTTCGCGCCTAGAAATTAGACAACATTGAGTCTTATTTGAATTAAAGTTAACTAAATTTTGAGAGCCCCATTTATTCCGTTTGTCTAGGTCGAGAGTAATTGAGGAGGCAATATTGATTCGATTATTCGGGAGAGAGGGTTTGCCGTGTAGAGTGCTATCGTCGGCGTAACAATGAGTGGGGTTTGCCGTTTGATCAATAAGGTCGTTTATATAAATAAGGAAGAGTGTGGAGGAGATTACAGAGCCTTGGGGAACACCAGAGTTTGTGGAGAACGATTCAGATGATGTTCCATCCACCACAACTTTTATACTTCGGTTTGACAGAAAGCTTTCTATCCATTTGCGAAGTGTTGGTGTGAATCCAAAGGCTGGCAGTTTGGCAAGAAGATTTTTGTGCCAAACCTGGTCAAAAGCTTTGGAGATATCAAGGGCTACATCGAGTAACATAGACACAAAAAAAAAATTCGAAATGAGAACCGCCTCCTTTTTTGAAGTCGGTTAATAATATTTGAAGACATTTCATTTATAGAAGGATTAGTTTATGACATTTTTTCAGCCTAACCGCTCACTAGTTTATTCTCTTAAATTAAAATATATTAAAAAAATAAAGTGCATTTATTTTTGTACACACCTTATTAAATTAATGATAATTCAAAAAACACCTTATAGATTATTTATTAATTATTTACTACTATATAAAATTAGAAACTGATTAAAACCTCAATAAAATATTTCAAAAAAATGATATTTTCTGCATTTTTAAACAAAAAGTTCTAAAAGCCTAAAAATCAGTTCTCCACATTGGAAATACACATATTTTAACATCAAGATCTCACCATCTACAAGGCCCAAATCCGCCCCTGTCTCGAATACGGCTCTCATCTATGGAGAGGAGCCTCAAAGCATGCTTTGCACGTAGCACGCGTTTTGCCGACTCCCAACACTCTCTCGCGGTCAAATTAGAAAAGTGCCGGACCACTTCATTCGCGAATACATATATCCCCATGACTTCAAGGAACTGGAACTCTCTTCCAGCCTATATCTTTCCCAGCACCTATAATCTTCAAACCTTCAAAACCGGAGTGCATAGACACCTACGTCTACACCCTCTCACTTAATCAACTTTCTCTTCTCTTCGGTAATGCAAGGGTCTTTCGAGATCCATAGGGGCTGCATCTTTACTGGTGCACCCCTTCTTGCATTCGATTGCATTAAAAAAAAAAAAACTTTTCGTTCTTAAGTTATTTTGGGTATCTAAATTCCAATACACAAACACACAGACAGACAAAAAAATCATGTTTGCAAATGATTTTTCTCCACGTTTCAGACATTTTTAAAGACATTGAGCAAAAAAAATCAATAGTAGGCTTGTCCAATAGGCAACGAAAAATACATTTTGCACTTTACCATGGAGGGCATGGTCAAGTATTGTAATCGTGAATGAAAAAAGTGTTTTTTTAATTCGTTTTTTTCGAAATATCTCAAAAACGGCTTAAAATATTTTAATAAAAAAAATTGAGCGAAACCATGACGTTTTGATCTACAAAATAGACCCACTTAATGAACATCGATAAAATTATATTTTGTCAAAATGTCCGTTAGTAAATATGTTACCAAATTTTTGAACGCTCTAGCTCAAAAACTAGTGTGAATATCAAAACGAAATTTCACATTTAGATTTGGTGCATTGAGATTAAGAGCTGATTTGATTTTGGTTCAAATCGAACCAACAATTGAGAGGGGAGAGGGTGGTTAAAAAATTAAAATTATAAAATTTTCAAACTAAAAAAAAACCCCTGAAGAAGGAGGGTATAAAAAAAATCCAAAACGCCTGTTTATGAATAAAAAGATAGTTTAAATTATCTTCTTTTTTTGAATTTTGAAAACTGCCTCATCAATATCCACTCAATTCACTTATCAGTCCGTCTCCAAAAATTACTTCAATCTTATTAATATAAGTCCTAGAAACTTTGATCGATTTGTATGAAATTCCTCCTATATAGAGCGCTATATGACCTTATAAAAATGACTCAATATGTGAAATTGATAGTGACCCAAAGGAGGGGCAAAAATATTTTCAAACAAAAACCAAAGAAAGCTGATAAGGATAATTTATGAATTGCTAATGTGCCCAAAATTAAGTGTGGGATGTTCCTTCGTAAATAATTATAGATTATTTGATTAAATATTGAATATATCGTGGGCCATAAAGATCTACCACATTTTGAAGAGGTATAAAAAAATAAAAAATAAAAAAATAATTAAAAAAAAAACTGAATATATTTTTGAATAAAACATAAAATAATTGTTTTTTTTTTAATGTGTTTTAAACTTTCGACCAAGCTTAACCAAATTTTGTATACATATTCGGTGGATCCCAGAAGGCTAGAAATGCAAAAATTAATCACCCAAAATGGGGAGAGGTTCAAAAATGAAAATTCTAGCCCTTTAGACCAAACTATGTATACAAAATTTAGTTAGTTTTTGCATCTTTAGCCTTCTGGGGGCCCACTGAATATGTATACAAAATTTGGTTGAGTTTGGTCAGAAGGGCTAGAATTTTCCATTTTGACCCCCCCCCTCCCTATTTTGGGTGCTTGGTTTTTTCATTTCTAGCCTTCTGGGGGTTCACAGAATATGTAAAATTTGGTTGAGTTTGGTCGAAAGGGCTAGAATTTTCATTTTTGACCCCCCCCCCCCCTTTTTTTTTGTCTGATAAAAAACTGATTAAAACACATTCAAAAGAAAAAAATGTTTGTTCTTTTCAAAAATATATTCAGTTTTTTTTCTAGTTAAATTTTTTCATTTTTTATACCTCTTCAAAACGTGGTAGACTTTATGCCCCACCCTGTATTAGAGAGGGGTTAGGTGTATGATAAAGTCATGTGGATGGCCTCATCAGCTTATTTGACTTCTGGAGCAAAGCCCATTTAGTGAGGTACTATGTGATAATATTAAATAATTTCTTTTTTATGTACGAGGATAAAGTCAAAAATTACTTACACTTTTCGTTCTACAATTTTATTAAACTAAGATAGGTGTACAACAGATACATTATTTTTCGATATAGTCTCCACCTTTAGCAACGCACTTGGTCCAGCGAGCCACAAGCTTCCGGATGCCTTCCTGGTAGAAAGTTATCGGTTGGTCATGAAGCCGCTTTTGCACCGCATCCCGAACGTCCATGTCTGAGGCAAATCGACGACCTGTCAAAGCTTCCTTGAGCGGTCCAAAGAGATGAAAGTCTGAGGGAACGAGATCTGGGCTGTAGGGAGGGTGTTCCAGGGTCTCAAAGCTGACGGTCGCCCAGCTCCCTATTTTTGTGTTACGCTCTTTCGGCCACTTTTAAACATTTCGATCCATAAAAAACGCTTTTACTAGATAAAGCACTTTCCCCGTATTGTGACAAAAGACTCCGGTGAATTTCAGCACCTTTCACACACTCTGACCACTCCTCGTTGCTCCTCTTTGGTGCAATCTGATAGTGGAGCTGACATGCTTATACTGTTGTAGCTAGACGACAACCTACACGATCGTGATTAAATTCCGCACACGTGACCATAGACGCGCCAACTCAACGCATGCGCATGCGGCCGCCTCCTATCTTAGTTTAATAAAGTTGTAGAACGAAAAGTTTAGGTAATTTTTGACTTATCCTCATATATGTCTTTGGATGATTGTGTGTGTATAAATTGGCATAAGGGTCAGATTATTTCCGGTCAAATTTTTTCAGCGAACCAAAAGATAAATTAATTCAGTGAGTTTTTTTGTTTATTTAATTATATATTAGTATCTATGAAAGAAATTATGATAAGTAAAAGGATGCTAGAATATTAAGAGCTGAAATTTTGTTTAAATCACACCAAATTAATAATAATTATTAATTTATTGAACATAGAACAAATAATAACTACGACGTTTTGATCGGCTTATTCTGCAATCGTTTTCAATTATTTAATTTATCCTAAAATCGGAGTGGATACTCATACTTGAGAACGGTCGCAGAATAATTCGATCAAAACGTCGTAGTTATATTGTACATATCTAATTACTAGAATACTTAATAATTTCGCCATATATTCCTCCGGTCTGCTACCTTTATAGCCCAGTAAAAAGAGGAAACAAAAAGTGGTCAGTTTACATTAATTACCGGAAAAGATTTTTTTTCTAGGATCGTTTGGTATGATGTGGATATGCCAAACTAAGTTTGCGACCTCGAAAGTGTGGGGGACAACTTTTGGTGATCGAAAAACCTCGACATTTTTGAACTTTTTCCAGTTTTTTGCTTTTAACTCGAGAACGGCACATATTTTGTAAATGGCCGTCCTATAGTAAATTAAAGAGTACAAAATTTCACATCGAGTAAAAAAATAAATAAATGCAAAATTGGTCCAGTGGTTCGATTTTTAATGGGGGATCCAAAAAACTCGCACTTTTTTCGATTTTTTCCCATTTTGCCCATGAAGGAGCACGTTTTCCACAAAGACCATTCTATACATTTTTAAATTAGATTAAATTTTCTACATATAAATAAAGTTTCGTCTTAATTGGATAATGGTAACCCGTGCCCCAATGAGGTTGAAGTTTTGAAAAACTGCAATTTTTTGCAAAAAATCACAGTTTTTCCATCATAAAATGAAAACCACTCATTCTAGAAACTTAATTCCTATCTCATTCTGTAGGACATTTTGTTGACTTGAATGTTTACGTAGACTAATTTTTGTTAAAAGTCTTAGATTTATAGATATCCAGAATTTTCCATGACAGGAAATGATCCATTTTTTCTTTCATAAAATGAAAAGCACTCATCCTAGAAACTTGATTTCTGTCTCATTCTCTAGTAAATAATGAGACAGAAATCATTTCATTGAACCTTTACTTGGACCACTTTTTTATAAAACTCTTAGATTTATAGATATTCAACATTTTCTATGACTCTTTTGAGGATTCGGATCATTTCCTGTCCGAAAAAAAGTATGATATCTATAAATCTAAGAGTTTTATATAAAAAGTGGCTCAAGAAAACATTCAAGTCAACAAAAATTCCTACAGAATGAGCTCCTTCATGGCCAAAATGGGAAGGAATCGAAAAAAGTGCGAGTTTTTGGGATATTCAAAAGTGATCCCCATTAAAAATCGAGCTAATGGACCAATTTTGGACTTCTTTTTTTTAACGTAAAATTTTGTCCTCTTTAATTTACCGTAGGACGGCTATTTGCAAAATATGGACTGTTTTCGAGTTATAATCAAAAAGCTGGAAAAAGTCCGAAAATTTGGAAGTTTTTCGGCCACCAAAAGTTGTCCCCATACTTTCGAGGTCGGAAAATTAGATTTGGCATACCCATACCATACCAAATGATCCTAGAAAAAATATTTTCCCGCAATTCATGTAAGCTGAAACCCCCCTATTTACTGGGCTATTAATAAAATCACTCATTTTTACTTTACCATACAGGGGTTTGGTCAAGTATTGTAATCGTGCATGAAAAAAGTGTTTCTTTCCTTCTTTTTTTTCGAAATTTCTCAAAAACGGCTGAAACTATTTTGATTAAAAAAATTGAGCAAAACCATGGCATTTCGCTCTACAAAAAAGCTTTAATAATTGAACATCGAAAAAATTATATTTTTCAGGATAATAATTGTTTTGTCAAAATGTCTGTTAGTTAGTTAGTCTGTGCGTTACCAAATTTGTGGACGAGCTAGCTCAAAAACTAGTGTGAATATCGAAACCAAATTTCACAAGTAGTTTTGGTCCATTGAGATTAAGAGCTGATAAGATTTTGGTGCATATCGACCCAAAATTAAGGGGGGTGAAGGGGGGGGTTAAAAATTAAAAATATTGGTCGTTTGAGCAAACTAAACGAAATTTTGTATACATAATCAATGGACCCCCAGAAGTCTAAAAATGCAAAATCTAACCGCCCAAAATGGGGGGAGGGGGGTGGAGGGTCAAAAAATAAAAATCTTGGCCATTTACCAAACTCAACCAAATTTTGTATACATAATCAGTGGGTCCCCAGAAGTCTAAAAATGCAAAAACTAACCGCCCAAAATGGGGGGGGGGTCAAAAAATGAAAATATTGGCCATTTATCAAACTCTCCCAAATTTTGTTTACATAATCAGTGGGTCCCCAGAAGTCTAAAAATGCAAAATCTAACCGCCCAAAATGGGGGGGGGGGGTTGAGGGTCAAAAAATCAAAATTTTGGCCATTTACCAAACTCAAACAAATTTTGTATACATAATCAGTGTGCCCCTAGGAGTCTAAAAATGCAAAAACTAACACCCCTCCCTCCCCTACATGATTATAAATAATTTTATTAAATATTAATGTAAGTGAGGGGCCAGGTTGTATGGTAAAGTCAAGTGGATGGCCACATCAGAACACGTCAGCTTATTTTATGAATATTCGCGTTTAGAAATATCTCAAACGTGAAATAACATATTCAACAATGTTTTTTTGATGTGAAAACTGAGTCTAGGACTTATAGAGATATTTCTAATTTTTGGTAATTGAAAGAAATAATAATGGCACTTGTTTTGTTTTTATTATTATTATAAGATCCTTTTATGGTAAATTCCATTTTTTTTTTTTTTAGTTCAAAAATTTTATAATTTATATAATCCTCCCTCCCGTTAATTTTGGGCTCAATTTCAACCAAAATCAAATCAGTTCTTAATCTTAATGTAAACAAAATATATGTGAAATTTCGTTTTGATATTCACACTAGTTTTTGAGCTTGAGCGTAAACAAAATTTGCTAACCTACCTAACAGACATTTTGACAAAATAATTAATATCTCGTAAAATATAATTTTTTCGATGTTTACTTTATAAGAATTTTTTGTAGACCAAAACGCCATAATTTTGCTCAATTTTTGTAATCAAAATAGTTCAAGCTGTTTTTGAGATATTTCCAAAAAACGAAAAAATATATTTTTTCATGCACGATTATAATACTTGACCATACCTTTTATGCTAAAGTGAAAATTCGAATTAATTCAAAATTTCGAAATACTTCCTAAAGCTCCACTCGCGTAGTTAAGGGGGGGGGGGGGAAGTACTGCCCCCCCTAGAAAACTCCTTGCCCGCCCTAGAAAAATCGAGTCAATATCTCAATAACTATTTATGCTATGAGATTAATTATATTCTTAAAAAATCAATACAGATTGAAAAATGTAGATCTCAAAAAAAATTATCTTCCCATATAGCCCAGTAGGGATAGGGGGGGGTTTCAGCTTATATTAATTGCGGGAAAAGATTTTTTTAGGGTCGTTTGTTATAGTGTGAGTAGCCAAATCTAAGTTTGCGACATCGAAAGTCTGGGGGACAACTTTTGTCGGCCGAAAAACCTAGAAATTTTCGGACTTTTTCGCTTATAACTCGAAAACAGTTCATATTTTATAAATAACAGTTCAATAATAAATTAAAGAAGAAAAATTTTTGCATTGATTAAAAAAAAGAAATGAAAAATTAGTTCAGTAGTTTGATTTTTAATGGGGATCCAAAAAACACCCCTCCCAGGATCACTTTTGAATATCCCTAAAACTCGCACTTTTTTCGATTTTTTCCCATATTGACCATGAAGGAGCACGTTTTCAACAAAGAAGACTCTATACCTTTTAAAACTAGATTAAATCTGCTACAATTTAAATAAAGTTTCATCTTAATTGGATAATGGTAACCCGTGTCGCAATGAGGTTGAAATTTTGAAAAGATTCAATTTTTTGCAAAAAATCTCAGTTTTTTTTTCATAAAATAAAAATCACTCACCTTAGAAACTTGATTTCTATCTCATTCTATAGAAAATTTTGTTGACTTGAACGTTTACTTGGACGGCTTTTTTGTTTAAACTCTTTGATTTATAGATATCCTACATTTTCCGGACAGGATATGATCCGAATCTTCATGCGTCATGGAAAATGCTGGATATCTATAAATCTAAGGGTATTATCAAAAAGTGGTCCAAGTAAACGATCAAGTCAATAAGATTTCCTACAGAATGAGATAGGAGTCAAGTTCCTAGGATCAGTAATTTTCATTTTAAGAAGGAAAACCTGCGACTTTTTGCACAAAATTGCAGTTTTTCAATAAAAATTTAGGTTGGGCGGTCGCCAGACCTCGCTCAACCCTGGCGCCCCCACTCCGGCTGCCTCCCCTAGGAAAATTCCCTAACTACGCCAATGTACAGCTCCGAGTAAATATGCCCTTAATAAGGTTGAAAATAGAATGAATACTTGTGTATTTTTAATTAAAGATTAATATTTTTACTAATTTATAATAATCTACTAAGTAATAAAATTGTTTCCACAAAAAAGGAAATAGGTATCTTAAATAAGCTCTTCCTGATAATAAATTTACCACATCCTTTTATCCATTTGATATTTAAATATTATTATTATATTGAAAGGGGAGATAATACATAAGATATTAAATCGATTAAATATTTTTTATTTTCATTTATTTATTTATTATTTTATTATTTATTTTAGTAATTTTTTCTTCAATTTTTGGCAAGGTTTGCAATACTAATTAATCTAAATTGTTCCTAAAGCTTAAATAATGATTTTTACTTTACCATACAGGGTATGGTCAAGTATTAAAAAAATTTAGGGAACGCGGTGTTGGTTTATAGTGAAACATTGTTCAAATTAAATTAGGTTGGAGTTGGTGGTGTTTCAACAAGGAGACTCCTTGTGAAACACCACCAACTCCAACCTAATTTAATTTTGGTCAAGTATTGTAATCGTATATGAAAAAAGTGTTTTTTTTCGAGATTTCTCAAAAATGGCTGAAACTATTTTGATTAAAAAAATTGAGCTAAACTATGGCACTTAGCTCTACAAAAAAGGTCCAATAAGTGAACATCGAAAAAATTATATTTTTCGAGATAATAATTGTTTTGTCAAAATGTCTGTTAGTCTCTCTGGTTGTCTGTCTGTTAGTCTGTGCATTACCAAATTTTTGTGGACGAGATAGCTCGAAAACTAGTGTAAATATCGAAACCAAATTTCACACGAAGTTTTGGTCCATTGAGATTAAGAGCTGATTAGATTTTGGTGCATATCGACCCGGGATGGAGGGGGGGTTAAAAATTAAAAATCTAGGATATTTGAGCAAACTCAACCAAATTTTGTATACAGAATCAGTGGGAGCCCAGAAGTCTAAAAATGCAAAAACTAACCGCCCAAAATGGGGGGGGGGTAGTTTAAGGTCAAAAAATGAAAATCTTGGCCATTTACCAAACTCAACCAAATTTTGTATACATAATCATTGGGGCCCCAGAAGTATAAAAATTCAAAAACTAACCCCTCCCCCCTACATGATTATAAATAATTTTAGGGGCCAGGTTGTATGGTAAAGTCAAGTGGATGGCCATATCAGAACACGTCAGATTATTTCAAATTTCAATTAATAAAGAGATAATTTCCCCAAAAACATTTGTGGATTAAAAATAAAATTTTCAGATTCTTTTTTTTTTTTTTTTTTATAGAATATTTGCATTTATTTATAATTATATAGAAATAAATAAAAAATTTTCAATAATTTCTAGAGATATAAAAAAATAGTATTTTATAAAATTATTATTATTTTTTTTAATTATTTTATTTTTTTATTTTTAGTAGTTACTTACTTTATTTATCTCGATTTGTTCAAAATAAACTTTTTTCAGGTTTTAATGTATATGATATTAATGCCCCTAGTTCGACATTTTCGAATTGTATACCTGGCCAAACATTCGTAAATGGACGGCGTGTCTGTAAGAACCAGGTCATTTTTCAAGATTATTTCACCAACGGGCTAAACACATCGATATGGAGCCATGAGAATCACTTTGCCAGCGAACCGGTATTTTATTTTTACTTTTTTCTTTTTATAAAAATATCTTATCTTATCTTATTATATTAAACGAGCAACAATTGTATATATCTTATATTATTAAATGAGCAATTCTTGTATATAAATATATATATCCAATCGGTTTCTGGAAAACAGCGCTAACGATTTGGATGAAATTCACGGGTTAGGGGGTTTTTGTGTTGACAATTCCATCTGTCACGGTCTCATCTTCGGCTAAGTTATTTTTGATGGGTTTGTTGTTAATTGAAATAATTATTCACAGGCGGTTGTTTGAATAAAAATTTATAATTACTTTTTATTCAATTTCCTTTTAATAATTAATAGGTTTTTCAATTTTAAATTCCACAAAAAGATCAATACAAATATTATCATATATTAGAATTTGCCAATTTATTTAATTAAAGGTATTTTTCTAAAAAAATTTTTTATTAGAATATCAATTTCATTCTCTTAAAAAATCCGACAATTTGTAGGATCGTGCACTCCTTCAGGATTAAAAATGGTCAACGAAAGAACCTCCCTGTATATTAATATTATTTTTAATTGCAATTACATTCAAAAATTTATGGCCAGTGATACTTCTTGATTATTGCCATAACGGGTGTAAACGTTGCTAAACATATAAATTAAGTTTTATTTCAACTTTAAGACCCCTTTATCTCAATTTAAAATTAAAAATAATATTAATATATCGCTTTTAACTGAGCCAAAAAATTGCCGAGCCTCGCTCGGTGTTCGAGGTACTATATATATATATATATCCGGTTGGGTTCTCGAAAACGGCTCTAACGATTTGGATGAAATTCATGGGTTAGGAGGGTTTTGTGTTGGACATTCGATCTGTCACGGTCTCATCTTCGGCTAAGTTGTTTTTGATGGGTTTTTTGTTAATTGAAATAATTATTCACAGGTGGTTGTCTCGATAAAAATGTATATTTACATTTTTATTCAATTTCCTTTTAATAAATAATTGGTTTTTTAATTTTATATCCCACAATAAGATCATTATAATTATTAATATATATTAAAAGTTTGAAAATTTAATTGATTAAAAATCAAATTTTAAATCCCACAAGTGTATTTTTATGTGGCAATTTAATTGATGAACTCAAAAATTGTTATTTAATTAAAAAAATTATTATACGGTATTTATTTAAATACCAATACATATATACCTATATACACATAATCTGTGGGCCTCTACAAGAAATGCAAAAACTGGGTGAGGGGGCTGGGGCGAGGGTGGAGGTGACGGAGGGGAGATGTGGGGGTGCGGTGGTGGAGGGGTGCGGGGGGCGAGGGAAGTGGTTTCGGGGGTGGGTGGAATTGGGGTGGGGTGGGGGTGGAGGGCTGCAGGAGGTGGGGTGAAGTGGTGGGGGTCCGGGGGGCGAGGGGGTTCGTGATTAATATATAGCTTTTAACTGACGCAAAAAGTTACCGAGATTCGCTCGGTGGCCAGGTACTAATATATTTAAGTAATCAATCAGAGGAAGAGTTTATATAGGAAAATCAATGGGATTGTCCTCTGCTTGATGCAAATAAAAATATAATGTATAATATACAAGGTGTTCAAAAGAGAAACCATGAACCGAGGATTGGCCTGATTATGATGATCCAGAACCTAAAAAAAAAATAATTAAAAATGTTGGAGTTATATTTTTGAAAATGGTGAAAATCGTTACCCTGCCCTAAATAATGAGTTGCTGTGACTACAAATTCCCATATTTTGTAATTCTAATTTTTGTTACGCAATCCTAATTAACCTCGCCTTTGACCAGAATTCAAAATAAAACCATACATAAGTACCTACCTAGTTTACATTTAGAAAAAAAAATATTTTTGCCAGATTCATTTATTAAAAAATTTTGATTAGCTAACTTCCAATCGAGGGGTGAACCGCGACCTACTTCCACTTCCACTTTCATTTCCAAGTAGAAGACAATAGATGACAATAGATTAACTAATGAATTTCAAAGTAATTTCAAATAATTCCAAAGACGGTGTACACCTAATTTCAATAGCGGTTCACCCCTCGCTTCCAATGTTCTTTAATGTAAATATTTTTTTCAGCCTAATTTTAGTACCTACCTACTCTAGATTTTAAGGTAGCTCTTTCACAAATGCAAAAATTCAAGAAGTCTTCGAAGCTTGGAATATAAGTCATTAAAAGCATAATAAATAACAAAGAGAAACAAAGAGGTTGTCCTCTGTTTGATGCAAATAAACATACACACCGATATATCGAGATGATATATCTGTATATATATTATTTATTTGTTTGAGACTATAGTTTCGAAGACTTGGTCTTCATCATCAGTCTTTCTTCAATTATAAATGTTTTTCATGGAGTCAATATCATATGGATATTGAAAACTTGGTGTTCCTTCGTCACTGCTGGTCGGCTAGGAACTGAGTTCAAAACATTTATAATTGAAGAAGGACTGATGATGAAGACCAGGTCTTCGAAACTATAGTCTCAAACAAATGAATAATATATATACAGATATATCATCTCGATATATATGTGTGTATGTTTGTTTGCATCAAGCAGAGGACAACCTCTTTGCTTCTCTTTGTGAATCAACAACTCTGCTACTCTCGGCAAAACAAAAACTTTTCATAATAAATAAGACTGTTAAAATTAGGAGACGATTTTCCACACCAAAGATGAAATAATTGCGATTAAAAATGAAATTTTTTACAAATGGTAGATTAGGAAAGGGTGGGAAAATGATCATTATTTTATTTTTTTTCAATGAAGGACTTTCACCATCTTGATGAAAAACTAATATTTGTTAGAATAATATATTAGGAGTAACTTAAAAAAAATCGAAATTATTTATCTCGTAGTTTTGATAAAAAAAAAAACATATTTGGGCGATTATTTTTAGTGGAGGGGATATAAAATCAATGGCTTGGAAACGGTCCATTCATAAAGAGAATATAGTAGTGTAAAAAGTACAGTCACGTTAGAAAAACATAACCTAAAATTTTACCACCGTTCATATTTATAGAGTGGTAACGAGCCTACTAAAACTTTTTGTGTGGATTGTCGCGAAAGAACCTCCTTAATTTGAATTATGGTGAATAGTAGGGTTATTCAGGATTGCATAACAAAGATTAGAATCATAAAATATGGCGTCTCAATATTTTGTGCAGGGTATCGATTTTCAGGATTTTCAAAAAAATGTTGAAAACTCGAAAACTTTTATTATTTTTTTTTTTTTTTTTTTTTTAGATTCTGGATCGTCATAAACTGGCCTATCCTCTGTTCACTGTATATCTTTGTGGTACAGGACACCCTGTATATATATAATTAATTTCTTTATGAACCGATTTTGAAATTTTTTTTGCATTGGGTTCAGTCTAGCTTCCGATTGGTCCCATTTTTTTTTCATTGGTATTCGACCTTTTTTGTTAGGTTTGTTCAGGCCTAACTTCTTTGTTTATGAACCGATTTCGATGATTCTTTTTTTATTGGAAAGAGGGTATCTTAGGGATGTTGCCATTTTAATTTGGTCAAGTTCTGATGATAGAATCACTATTAATAACATCACTAAAAATAAAAAAATAAAACCGACTTCAAAAAAATTAAATGCAACAAATAAACTACACTAAAAGATATTAAATAATTATTATTTTATTTAGTTACAACTAAACGACGAAATATTAACATGAAATTACTTTTTGAAGTCGGTACCAAACAAACTATACCTATAAGCGAGCATACCCTCCAAACGTACTAAGTAAGATCCCCTGAGTGCGATTCAAAAAAGGTATATGTTTGGCACCGACTTCAAAAAGTAATTTCATGTTAATATTTCGTCGTTTAGTTGTAACTAAATAAGATAATAATTATTTTATACCTTTTAGTGGATTTTATTTGTTGCATTTAATTTTTTGAAGTCGGTTTTATTTATTTCTTAAAAATTATATAACCACAGTTTTTTGATTCCTCACTCTGGAGTGTTTTTATTATTAATAATATTTTTATACTATTAAATGATCAGTTTTTACAATTTATATTATATTTAGGTTAAAAATAAAATAAAATGAGAGAGTCTTCTGTTTTTTAAATAAAATAATTTTTAATTATTTCTAGAGACTATAGTTTCGAAGCATTGCCTTCATCATCAGTCTATCACAAATATTTCAAATTAGTTGCCATAAATTAAGATTTATACATAGAAAATTTTGAAAAATATATAATGTCTTTTTCTTCATGTTTTTTCCTTGGGAGATTAGAATATAAATTTATATTATATTTATAGACCTAATCATATCTTTCACTTAACCCTTCACCTTTCT
>JALMQS010000531.1:25259-39263 GCA_024734495.1 Forficula auricularia | reverse complement strand
ACGCTTATATTAATTGCTGGAAAATATTATTTTTCTAAGAGCTTTTGGTATGATGTGTGCCAAATTCCAAGTTTGCGACCTCGAAAGGGGGACAACTTGGTCGCCGAAAACCTCGAATTTTTCGGTCGTTTTTCAATTTTTTGCTTATAACTCGAAAACGCTCCATATTTTGTAAATAACCCTCCTATAATAAATTAAAGAGGAAAAAATTTCGAGTCAATTATAAATAAAGTAAAAAAAAAATTGTCCAGTAGTAAAATTTTTATGATGATCCAAAAACCAGCCCTTCGGGATCACTTGAATATCCATAAAACTCGATTTTTCCCATTTTGACCATGAAGGACTACGTTTTCGACATTGACCACTCTCTGTTTTTAAACTAGATTAAATTTGCTACAATTTAAACAAAGTATCATTTTAATAATGGTAACCCGTGCCGCAATGAGGTTAAATTTTTTTACAAAAAATCGCTCTTTTTCCTTCATAAAATGAAAACCACTCATCCTAGAAACCTGAGTCCTATTTCATTCTCTAGGAGATTTTGTTGACTTAAAAATCTCTTGCGCTCAAGCCGCAATCATGGAAAAAATTACACTTTTTCAGTTTTTTGCCTATATTCGGAAACTAAAGTTGATACGAAAAGATTGTTCAGATAAAAAATATAGTTTATTAAATTTCCGATACTTATTACGTATTAACGCTACCGCCGTTACAGATTTGGCGGTTTTTAAGCGCCGCTACTGACGGACGGATTCTTTTAGAAAATGAATATTAATTAAAAAATAATTAGTAAATACCAAAAAATTCGAATATGTAAAAGTCGTTCCTTCCAAAGTTTGTTCGGGAACCCATTTTTTTATCTAAATATAATTTTTATCTAAATGAACCGATGAATAGAACCGAACCTATCGAAAGTTCTAAAAGTGAAAATTGCCAACGCCCACTGGCGCTCACTTGAGACAATTTGAGACATCATGATCCATAAACTCAATTTCAGTTCAAATTTGTAGTTTAAAATTTTATTTGTAGCTGCGGTGGCGTTAATACCTAAGTACCAAATTTCCTATATAAAAAAAGCCTATTAACATTTTTTTGTATCTCCAATACTTTAGCTGTAAACCGTCGTTGAATAGAAAAAAATTTTCTGAAGGTGTGACATAACGATGTCGATTTAAAGATCTCTCACTAGCAGGCGCATTATACAGGGTGTTTCTAAATTGATGCGAAATATTTTAAGGGGGTTTTTAGCGTCTTTCACATAATTTTTTGTTCAAACGACGGTTTACAGCTAAAGTATTGGAGATACAAAAAAATGTTAATAAGCTTTTTTATAGGAAATTTAATAAACTAAATTTTTTACCTGAATAATTTCTTTTTTCCAAGAATTGCGCCTCGAGCGCAACTGATTTTGACGGCGACTTTTAGTATATTCAATGGGAAGCAGTAATAAGCATGAATACCAAAATTCAGATCTTTATCGATTAATGTTTTTATTTGTCTATTTTTCATTAAATTGAAGCGTTGGTTTTGTCACAAATATAATAAAACAATAATTTTAATAACTATTAGAATTATTTAATTGATAACTATACAGTTTCGGTCACCACTGGTCGACCATCCTCAGTAGTTCTAAAAATTGAAATGAAACACTTATTTACATTTTTTCTTTTTATAGAGAATTATATAACACAAATTTTTTTTTTTTTTTTTTATAATAATTTGAAATCATACATACATCTCGTTCAAGAACCGGAATTTGTCATTTCACATGAAACATTCATTCTTAAATCTTCAATATAGATACATCATATAGTTCATTACAATCACACACATACACATATATATAGCAACAATTTATAAAAACGTTTATCACTGAACTAGAAATTATTTTGAATTAATGATTATATTAAATATTATTTTCAATTTTATTTTTTTCTAATTATCTCATTGCATCGTCAATTATTATACAATTAAAAAACCCATTATAAATAATCCATTCTAGAAACACATTATAAGTTAATTTACTCTTTATTTTTTATTTTTTATTAATGAAATTAATGAAATATCAAAAAATACACATCTTCCTATTACATTTTTCTTTTAAAATCAATACATGTTTAATCAACACACCAAATCAAATCAATATTTTCACAACAATGACACAATGAGACTATAACATTCTGATATGTTTTCAGAATCCATTTTGAAATTTACACAATTATCGATATCCTTCAATATATAAAGAGATTCTTTTTATTTTTCTCTTGGTCCAATTTTTCTCATAATCTAGTATCTTTACTCCTTCAAAATCGAAAGTATGCTCGTTGTCAATAGCATGAATGGATAACTTATTTGTCTAATTTGACTGGACTATTAACCCATATCTTCCCAACACCAAAATGCATTTTTCATTTTTGTTATTTACTAAACTATAGATTTGACAAATAGATAGGGCCTGCCTCTAGTGGGGTGGGGTAGTTCTGACCTACAAACACCCCTCCCCTCGTATATACGTCACTGATAATATTAACTATTATTTCATCACTAGGAATTTTTATTTTTATATATCTCATTCATATAAAATTAGTTTTTCATATTAAATCATAAATTGTGATTCTAAAATTTAATGTTAGACATATAATTTTAAGTGATTTACTTATGTTTTATTTCAGGACCCCTTCATCTGTGCTGCTATTGCAATATGATGTTTATCAGCCAACAATTCCTAGAAAAACATCAAAAGAAATGCAGCAATATGAAAATATCTATTCTAATGAAAAATCATTTGAATATTAATTTATCAGATAAAGGTAAATTTCATCCTTAATATCCAGTGAAATCATTATGAAAAATATTTTAACATTTTATATATCATTCAGGTCAGAAATTCTTCGAGTGTACCCAGTGTCAAAAGAGATTCAGATTCAAATCAAAGCTCACTCGACATTTGCTGGTACATTCCGGGGAGAGGCCCTTTAGCTGTGGTCAGTGTAAAAAACGCTTCTTACACAAATCTCATCTGACAAGCCATTTAAGGACTCATACAGGGGAGAGACCCTTTACCTGTGATCAGTGTGAACAACGATTCTCACAAAAATCTCATCTCATAATTCATTTAAGGACACATACAGGAGAAAGGCCCTTTACCTGTGGTCAGTGTGAACAACGATTCTCACAAAAATCTCAACTCATAATTCATTTCAGGACACATACAGGAGAAAGGCCCTTTGGCTGTGGTCAGTGTGAACAACGATTCTCACTAAAATCTACTCTCACAAGGCATTTAAGGACACATACAGGGGAGAGGCCCTTTAGCTGTGGTCAGTGTGAACAACAATTCTCACGAAAATCTTCTCTCACAAGTCATTTAAGGACACATACAGGGGAGAGGCCCTTTAAGTGTGCTCAGTGTACAAATTCCTTCGCGCTAAAGTCAACTCTTTTACGTCATTTAAAGATACATTTTAGAAATCCTTGAAAATTTTTCAGAATAATTTTAGATTCACAAATAATTTTAAATATCATTTCAATTCATTTAATTTCCCGATGAGTGTATTATTGTTTGACCCTCTTAATATTAATATTTGTGATACTGAATATGATATTAGAATTCTCACTTGTAGTAAATAATTTCAACGAATACTTTTTGTTAAGTCAATGATGGAATCTGACGGCGGTAACCATGGGGACGCTTGATGTTTACTTATTATTATTGTTTTGTTTTTGTGTCTCGCAAATAAAGGTTTTGTTTACATTTACTCCTAGTCCTTTTATTTAACTATTCGAATAAGAACATAACACTTTTTCTCTCTGATTTTATCTTTATTATGTTGACTGTTTTAATTTTTATTTAATGTTTTAAAAAGCCTATTATTATGGTGAAGAAGGTCAAAACTACGAAACTATAGTCTTAAACAAATAAATTTTATATATTATTTCAATCAAACAGAGGACAGCCTCATTGATTTCCTTTTATGAATTAACAATAATTTTGCTACTCTCGGCAAAACTCCGAACTTGGATATATTTTTGAATATATTCAATATCAGTGAGCTCTTAGAAATTGGACAGTGGTTTTCCACCGGACGATTTGAAAAGGTTTAAATCTACCACTTGGATTGATTGTTAGTAGGGGGAAATTATGAGCTATTTAATTAATTGCTAGATTGAGTCTTAAATTAATTAAAACTAGTTGATGTTGTTAGTGGGGAGAAGAATTATTTGTTATTAATTTAAATACTAGATTTTATAATAGATATATTTTAAATTATAAGATTATTATGTATAGAGATTATTATATAATTATTATAGAACAATTAATATTTAAGGACCGTGCAATAATAAGAAAATGATATTAATAAAAGAAGTTTATTTAAAAATATATTGTCGCGGTAGGTGGTTGTTATCCCACCTGGTGCCACCAATATATGTCGCGACCCGTGGTAGTTATGGGCGCGAACACATTAATTATTTTTTTATAGCGGGCAATATCATAGTCCCGGAGGATATGGTTGCCTCACTAAGGGTAACGTGACCTCGAAGTCGTGGTTTCTCTGGTCTAGCTCTCCGTTGCTGGTAGATGTGCGCTGTTGAAGGAAAAAGTTTCGCTATCTCTATGCAAGGGTTGAATTAAAACGCATTATAACTTTACATCAGGTTTGTTTTATTTGGTATCAGGGGACTTGTACATTATAACTGACTGACTTCCAACAACTCACTGACTGCCTGCTTGGCTCTCTCAAAACTAACTCTGACTCTCACTTCTGTCATCTCTGGGAGTTTTCAAGAAATATATCTTGATTGGCTAAAACCTTAATGAGAAGGCGTATTTTTAAATCATCAACCCCTCCCATTTCCGGAAGGGCGTCACCTCGAAAATTCACACGACTTTCTGAAAATTTTCCTTTAAAAGCATCTTTTTTTTGAAGGACCATTTTTTACACAAAATGTAAGAGCAAGTAGATTTATAATTCACTGTCAACCCAGATATATGACTTATTTCCTCTCATCATATTATTTTGACTAAGAACCCAGAGGGTCCAGCGAAAAGAGCGGAAAAGGGATAAATAGAAGGGGGGAGGTGCTAAAGGCGTTCGGGTCCGGATCTGCCTGCAGTGACCTTAATTAAAAAAAGATAGAATTTCTTTAAGAATCCAAACAAAATTTACAACAGGGGTTTCCGGTCCGTAACAATATATATACGTACATATTTAAAAATGGAAAAAAAATGGGAGTACGAGTGAAAAAAGTTAATGTAATATATAAGATTTAAAATAAGATATTGGTTGAATTTATTATAGAATTATTATTGAACAATTAATGTTTAGAAACCGTGTAATAGTAGAATATATAATATTAATAAAATGAAGTTTATTTAAAAATATATATATTATGTATTTTAGAAAATGAAAAAATGAGAATACGAATTAGAATTAAAATTAAAAGTAAGATGAATTGAAATTGAATCAATTTAATATTGAATGTTCTGAAATAAAATATTTAGATCGGAATGTTCCAAAATAATATTTGTATATCGGATGGAAATTTTGAATAGTTGTTGTCAAAAGGTGAATTTGGTTGTTTGGGAGGCTTGCAAAAAGGGTAGGGTGAATGGCCTGTCAGGACATGTGTCTTGAGAAACAAAGGATAGGATGAAAATATTATATAAAATAAGAAAAAAGTTGTATTAAATTTGAAGGGGTAGAAATAAAAATGATATTTTTATATCACTGGATTAAGCAAAAAATTCTAGATAGTTTCATGCAGAGAAAATATTTAAAGTCAGCCTGGTAATTTGAGAAATTCACTGGAGAAGCTGAGAGTAGCAGGTATACGTGTTGTCTGGATGGGTTCCGAGGCGTGACTGAAAATATTTGCATAAGCTAATTGTCCTTATTTCCCTACAACAACTTATTGATTTAATCGATGGACATAAATAATCAAAATAATAAGATTAATCTGAAGATGCATTATCATCTTCACTATCATTAGGGTCCACGTTAGAAATATTTATATGGACCGATGAAACAACACTATATGGTTTAACATCCATGCCATAAACATAATAGTCCAATAAATTATAAAAGTTTCGTAAACTTTCAGGATATTCAAGATTAAGAACATAGAAAGTCTTAAACAATAAATCAAAACCAGCCATCCGATTTCCTTTATCATTCACATTTAGGAACGATCCATCCCCTTGGATAAAAGTTGACTCAAAAGACTGACCAGATACAACCAGTAAATAAGGTTGAATATTGGTTTTACTTTGAGTTCGGATACTGTTGACTAAATCCTCTAAATTGGTACCTTCCTAAAATAATAGTTATAAAAAGTCATTAACTTGGCAAAATATTTTTAATTAATGAAAAAAAACCCAATTATATTGTACTTACAGGAACGAGTCTCAGAAGAAATTTATTAGGAAATTCAATTTTCAGACCAAGCTGAGTTTCTTGATCACAACATGTTTTTCCCTCAGCATTGGTTCTTTTTTTCCCTTTTCTTGTATGTTTTTCTTTTAATTTGCTTTTATCTACTTTTACCGAATTTGATACGGGAAGTATTTCGGCAAGAAGTAGCAAAGCACGTAAGTTATCTGCGGAATAAAGTATATCAACATATGACTAGATTTTTGAAGGAATTGGGAGAAATTCAGGCACAAATGTTGTTTATGAATAAATCTTACCGTCGCTAATAATTTGAGAAGACTTATATAGCACTGGGCAATGTTTTTTAATATAAGTTAGAATTCTCGGTGCATAAAATGTTGGGAACTTAGCCAAAAAGTTATCAGCCATTTTAGGATAAATTGAATGAAATTCTAAATCGATCTAAAATAATTTCAAAATCGAATTATTATTGGAAAATTGAGTATTAAATTACAGCACAAAATAATGATGGTACCATTTCTTCCAAAAATTATCGCTATTGAATAATGAGAATAAATTATTATAAAAAAATCACCCTCTAAAGTTCTCACCTTTTAATATTATACTATTTGTTTTTACTAGGAAGAGACAAATTTAGCTGGTCAAAATATTTTAACACATGAATTCAGAGAAAATAAAATTTTTTATCTAAAAGTATATACTAGTACTTTTAGTTTAATTTTGAATTCTGGTCCATAGCAAGATTATCCAGAATTTCGTTACAAAAAATATGAAAATTTGTTGACATATCGTTGAATCTCAATATTTAAATTGAAAGTTTCTTTTTTCCGAGAGTAGCAAAATTTATAACGGATAAGTTTTTTTTTTATCTTGAGACAGCCTTATAACTCAAAAACACTGCATTATATGAAAAATAGTTTATTTATATCATGGGGGAAACTAAACTACGCTAGTGTTTGTCGACCTAGAACAAGCTTTCAAAGGGAATTTCGAGGTCAAGTTCTGTTTTTTAAACAGAAACCTATATGTTTCTGTATATATTTTTAATCTAGCAAAAAAATCTTTCATAAGAACTATTTCTTTATAGGACATTAAATAAAAAAATCATATTAAATCAATTAGATCTCAAAAAAATCCTAATAATTATTTTTAACAATCATTCAACTTAATTATCAAATATTTAATTATTATATAAATAATTTAATAAGAATTAATAAGTTTTCCCTCAGGAGCTTCATTTTATCGTGTTATAAATCTATTTAAAAAAAAACAAGAAATGTAAAGGCTACGAATAAACTGAAACAGGCCAAAATAACGTAGAGTAATTGGAACTGGAATTCATCAGACATTTTTCCCTCCGGGGCTATCTTTTAAAAACCTCTATTCTTGACAAAGAAAAAATCTTTTTTCCAACATAATAGTTATTAAAGTTTAAGTTTTTATTTAAATCATACATGTTTAATTATAATTATTTATTGAAACAAATAAATACAATATAAATACTTTTACGTTTCAATAAATAATTATAATTAACCATGTGAGATTTAAATAAAAACTTATACATTAATCACAAAAATAAAAGCTTCAACAGCTTCATTACTAATAATAGTTATTTATGATACCTATGTGTTAAAAGTAATATTTTATTTTGTGAGAAGCAAGTTTTGAACAGGACACAAAGCGGAGTGCTTCAAAACTTCGAACAAAATAAAATCACTTTTAACACGTATATAGTACACTATTATTTCTACAAACACTATTTTTTAATTTGTATTTCTAATAGTTTTTTGGCATATTACAAAAATGTCAATTTGTTGTTCCATTCGTCATTACCAAGGTAACTAAATCGCTTTTAACACTAGTGCTAAAAGTAATAATGGCTTGTCACTTTGTAACAATGGTGTCATAGTGATTTATAAAAATAGTACATTAAAAAACATGTTTCATAAAACATGATTTTAGCGCACGCGTCCTTCTTAGTAAAGAGCGGCTAATTTTCTAAGGGAACAAGTGCGCTGAAATCGTGTCTTATGGGATGTGTATTTTATAATATTTTACCTTTTTTGGTCCATTTGTCAAAAATTATTTACGTTATTTCATAAAGTACACATTAAAGAACCAAATAGAAAAAACTTTTCAAGTCTAAATAGCTTTCTTAGGGCCGGTTGTATGTCGGTTAGTAAACTCTTTTTAACCGTTAGCAAAGGGTAAATGGCTGGGATGGCCAATCAGATGAAAGTGCCTGTCATCTGATTGAGAGGCACTTTCATCTGATTGGCCATCCCAGCCATTTACCTTTTGCCAACGGTTAAAAAGAGTTTATTAACCGACATACAGCCGGCTATAGATGGGTGAATATCCTTTAAGCTCTGGATAATTAAAAAAGGGTTTTTTTTGGTTTTTAATCTCTTGTTGGTTGAGAAATTGTATTATATTGTTAAGAAAGGTCTAAATAGATTTTGGAAATTTTATTGAATTAAAGAGTTGCAATGGTCCTGTGGATTGAACCATAGTTTATTTCAATAATTAATTACTTCTTATTTTTATTCATAATTAAAGTCTAATTGAGGCAATCAATTGATCATCAAACAAGGGAAACCAATGAGTTCTGGGAAAGCATAGTAAATGACCAACGATTAACAAATATAGAAGAGCATTGACATGAGCAAGTTCGACAGTCATTGACTGACATGTCATGAGAGAGAGTGTGCATATCTACTACTATCAAGTGCTCAGAATATATCTACACAAATACTGTTATATTCAAGTTCCGCAAGTCATTGACATGACATGAGTGAGGCGAATTGACAATACACATTCTATTATTATTACCACAGCGAGAGAGCCAAAAGCTGCAACTTCTCCTGATATATATATATATGTTCTATATTCCTTTCTTCATCGAGTAACCTTCGTCATCTAAGGCCCAGTATTAATGGTACACGTTCATCGCTAATACCAGGACTTCCGGCATACAAGGCGCATACCGCTGATATATATATAATTATCTACATTGAGACCCGAGAAGCACACCTTCGAAGTCGGCGCTCAAACCCATTATATATATATTATTCTCACCGGCCGTTCTACAGCAGCGACGAGTCTATCAATAATCCCGCTGGACCCAAACGAGTTTGCCGTGTACGACACTCTCTACCTCACCTCAACTAATTGTACTGCTAAGGAATAAAACTATATCATTGTCTATTATAACCGCTGGTCTGTATAACATTATTTATAGCATTAGTACCAGGAAGCCCATTTCCCTACATCCTTCACGCATCACCTCAAATTTCATTCTCCATTTCAGGGACGTGCCACTTGGATCAGTCACTGAGGGACACACCTACCCCATTAATAAATAGCGAAGCAGATAAATTTAATAATAACGTAATAAAATAAAGCCCAATTTCCCTAGTACATAAGTTACATTCACCCCCCTTGCCCCCTAATAACCCCCCACCCCCTCTTTGAATTTGAAAAGGTCTAATTAGTAATGAAGGGTAAATATCTTTTTGGAAAGGTTATACAAGAATTTTATCCTTTGAGAAAGAAAGGCTTTGAAACTCCATGGTCTATAAGTCTATGGTATATTCTACCTTAAATAAGGAAACCATTTATTTCGAAAATATTATCAAATCAAAAACATTATTTGACAAAACGTTGATGAATCTATTCAAGAGAAAAAACAATTCCATAGTATATCAAATATATATATTTTATTCTGCATATAAAATTTTTATTCAAAAAATAAAATAAAAATAATAATGTTGTAATGATACAAACGGCTACCCCTATTTAATCGGCAACCAGGTTGCCTATTTCTTTCTTTTTATTTCAGAGCCGATTTAGTTTCCAGAGGTTGGCATTCTGCAAGGCTCGGCCGGATCGTGGCTGATGTCCGGAGCGCTGGCATGATATGTTTTGGCAACTAGAGGAGACTCTCTAGAGCAGGCTTTCGAAGCGCCGACTTCACACATTTTCTCTCTCATATATTCTCTTATCGGACACGCATTCTATTAAACTTTACTCTTATTGCTGTGATTCATAGTTATTATATTTTTGTATAAATTCACTTGTTTTACAGACAAGTTTTTCTTGTCACTGACTATGATATTTATTTAATTTTCTTATCCATTTATAAATAAATAGTATATAAATACATATTTCTTCTTTTTGTATAAATTCACTTGTTTTACAGACAAGTTTTTCTTGTCACTGACTATTATATTTATTTAATTTTCTTATCCATTTATAAATAAATATTATATAAATATATATTTCTTTTAAAAATTTTTAACCAGAGTGCTACCATTACACATTTCCTTTGTTTCTTATTAAAGGGACCCTTCTAAAACGAAATAAAGCAGTTAAATCGTTACAATGTTTAGCGCCTTTGCGCCCTTTACGTATTTACCGTGGAGGGCTATAGACCCCAATAGCCCCACCGGTTAAGCCGGCACTGATCCAGAAGACTTGCGATACACTCTGGAATGTCTCAGAACAGTGTCGTAAAATTATTAAATTATTTATTTAATAATTAAATATTTGATCATTATTATTTGATAATTAATTTGAATGATTGTTAAAAATCATTATTTTTCAGATCTAATTGATTTAATATTTTATTTATTTGATGTCGTATAAAAAAATAATTCTAATGAAAGTTGTTCAGTTTTTTTCTATATTAAGAATATATACAGAAACATTAAGGTTTTTATTTGCGACATAATTGATTAACATATTAAATAATTTAATTTAAATATTTAATTGTATAATAATTGACTATGCAACGAGATAATTAGGAAAAAAATAAAATTGAAAATAATATTTAATATAATCATTAATTCAAACTAGTTTCTAGTTCAGTGATAAACGTTTTTATAAATTGTTACTATATATATGTATATGTGTGATTGTAATGAATTGTGTGATATATCTATATTGAAGATTTAAGAATGAATGTTTCATGTGAAATGACAAATTCCGGTTCTTGAACGAGATGTATGTATGATATCATCAAACTATTGTAAAAAATTTTTGTGTTATATAATTCTCTATAAAAAGAAAAAATGTAAATAAATATTTCATTTCAATTTTAGAACTACTGAGGATGGTCGACCAGTGGTGACCGAAACTGTATAGTTATCAATTAAATAATTCAAATAGTTATTAAAATTATTGTTTTATTATATTTGTGACAAAACCAACCCTTCAATTTAACGAAAAATAAATAAATAATTACCACCAACATATGTTTTCAAATTAGCTAATTTTGACAAATAAATATCAATATTTTTTATTCTAAAGAAGGAAGTACAATGTGCAGTAGTATTTTGAAAATCTTTACTAAATGGGTCAATTTTTATAAATACCTTGCCATGCTATGATAGTTGACTTTTTTTTACATTAAAGATGATTCAAAATTAGTTGATCAAAATTTTTTTGTCCAAAAGTATAGTACTTATTGTTTTATTTTGAATTCTGCTCAATGGCAGGATTATTCAGGATTGCGTAATAAAAATAAGAATAATATAATATATAAATTTGTAAAAAAATATTTTAATCTTAAGTTTTGTGTTTTTGATTCAATCGCGAATCGAATACAGATGATTTTTGTCAAATATTAATTCAAAATAATATCCGAATTTATATATTTCTAACTTAAAATAGTGAAGTTAATTTTCTCATTAATATATCAAAGAATAATCAATACATTAACGAGAATTGTTTTTGATCTCGCTTTTTTAAACAAGATATATATCGCGAGACTACTGCTGGTTGAGGCTATTGGAGTCTGCTGAGTCTTAAGTCTGGACCAAGAGAGAATGAAAAAGATGTGATCCATTTGGCTATGATCCAGCATCATTTTGCGATTGGCCACAATGACACTTTTTATATCAAACACGGATATGGATCACCAAAGCGCTCCATCTGTTAACACGTGTGTTAGGTGTTTGCAATTAATGCGATCGAATTAAATACAATAAACTTATGATTAATTAATGGCAAATAACTAACACACGTGTTAACAGATCGGGCGCTCTGGACTTGAGATTGAATATATAACATCTCAGATTTCAAATTCATTTGGTCCTCCATATCAGTGTTTGATATAAAAAGTGTCATTGTGGCCAATCGCAAAATGATGCTGGATCATAGCCAAATGGATCACATCTTTTTCATTCTCTCTGGTCCAGACTTAAGACTCAGCAGACTCCAATAGCCTCAACAAGCAGTAGTCTCGCGATATATATCTTGTTTAAAAAAAGTGAGATCAAAAACAATTCTCGTTAATGTGTTGATTATTCTTTGAGAAATTTTTTTTGATTCCGCGACATTTCATGCCTCGACACAACATCCCCCGACAAAATATCCCCGGACAAAATATCCCCGACAAAATATCCCCGACAAAATATCTCATGACAAAATAACCCTTCCCCGCGTGAATCTTATGAGTAATGCAAATCGACTCCGGTTCGGTTAATATATATTCAGTTCGGCTCGGTTGGGTTGGTATAGCTCCTTTTCGGGCTGGCATTTAGACGATTCAGTTGGCTGATGTCAACCGAACCGTATAAAAACCAGCGCGAAAAGCAGCTATACGAACCCAACCGAGCCGAACTGAATATATATTAACCGAACCAGCCAATCGTCGGGCGGGGTGTGTTTCGGGCTCCCATTTTTTTCTAATCAAACACACATCGTAAACCGAACCAGCCAATCGTCGGGCGAGGTGTGTTTCGGGCTCCCGTTTTTTCCTAATCAAACACACATTGAAAACAGAACAGCCAATCGTCGGGCTTGGTGTGTTTCGGGCTCCCATTTTTTTTCTAATCAACACACAGTCCATGTTGACTTAAATTCAAAAATAGTGATTGATTCTTATTTAATAGTCGAGGAATAACAATTTTACATTAGATTTTTGACGCTTCGATTATTATTGGTAACCATTGCTGAAGACATGGAGGTATCGGTTTAAAATAAAAAATAACGATCGATTCTTATCTAATACTAGAGAAATAACCTTATTGCATTTTTGATTTTAACTCGATTCCTCTATGTCTTCCGCAATGGTTATCAATAAAAACCGAAACGTCAAAAATCCAATATAGAATGGATTATTATTCCTCAAGTACTAGATGAGAATCAATCGTTATTTTTGATTTTAACTCGATTACTTTATGTCTTCAGCAATGGTTACCAATAAAAACCGAAACATCAAAAATCCAATATAGAATGATTATTCCTCAAGTACTAGATGAGAATCAATCGCTATTTTTGGTTTAAAGTCGATTCCTCTATGTCTTCAGCAATGGTTACCAATAAAACCGAAACGTCACAAATCCAATATAGAATGGTTATTCCTCAAGTACTATATGAGAATCAATCGCTATTTTTTATTTTAACTCGATTCCTCTATGTCTTCAGCAAGGATATTTTGTCGGGGGATGTATTGTCGCGGTACCGTAGCAAGAATTGGTAACTCCCGCCGTTTAACCGCGCAATTTTAGATTGTAGTAGGATTGGTCACTCCCCCGTTTAACCGCGAAATTTTAGATTGACTAGTAAGGATTGGACACTCCCGCCGTTTAACCGCGCAATTTTAGAT
>JALMQS010000531.1:0-25159 GCA_024734495.1 Forficula auricularia | reverse complement strand
ATAAATAAGATAATAATTATTTTTAACCGACTTCGAAAAAGGAGGAGGTTCTCTATTCGATTGAATTTTTTTTTTTTTTTTTTTTGTGCCTATGTTACCTCATATCTCCGCCAATTGTGAACCGATTTTGAAATTTTTTTTGCATTGGGTCCAGTCTAGCTTCCGATTGGTCCCATTTTTTTTCGTTTTTTTTTCATAGGTATTAGACCTTTTTTATTAGGTTTGTTTAGACCTAACCTCTTTGTTTATGAACCGATTTCGATGGTTCTTTTTTTATCGAAAGGGGGTGTCTTAGGGATGGTGTCATATTAATTTGGTCAAGTTCTGATGATATGATCACTATTAATAAGATCACTAAAAAGAGAAAATTAAAAATAATTTTTAAGAAAAAAATAAAAACCGACTTCAAAAAAAAATTTTAAGAAAAAATAAAAACCGACTTCAAAAAATTAAATGCAACAAATAAAATACGCTAAAAGGTATAAAATAATTATTATCTTATTTAGTTACAACTAAACGACGAAATATTAACATGAAATTACTTTTTGAAGTCGGTGCCAAACAAACTATACCTATAAGCGAGCGTACCCGCCAAACGTACTAAGTAAGATCCGTCGAGTGCGATTCATAAAAGGTATATGTTTGGCACCGACTTCAAAAAGTAATTTCGTGTTAATATTTCGTCGTTTAGTTGTAACTAAATAAGATAATAATTATTTTATACCTTTTAGTGTATTTTATTTGTTGCACTTAATTTTTTGAAGTCGGTTTTTATTTTTTTCTTAAAAATTTTTATTTTTCTCTTTTTAGTGATGTTATTAATAGTGATTATATCATCAGAACTTGACCAAATTAATATGACACCATCCCTAAGACACCCCCTTTCGGATAAAAAAAGAACCATCGAAATCAGTTCATAAACAAAGAGGTTAGGTCTAAACAAACCTAATAAAAAAGGTCTAATACCTATGGAAAAAAATCGAAAAAAAAATGGGACCAATCGGAAGCTAGACTGGACCCAATGCAAAAAAAATTTTCAAAATCGGTTGACAATTGGCGGAGATATGAGGTAACATAGGCACAAAAAAAAAAAAAAAAAAAAATTCAATCGAATAGAGAACCTCCTCCTTTTTTGAAGTCGGTTAAAAATTAAATGCAACAAATAAAATACACTAAAAGGTATAAAATAATTATTATCTTATTTAGTTAGGACTAAACGACGAAATATTAACACGAAATTACTTTTTGAAGTCGGTGCCAAACATATACCTTTTATGAATCGCACTCGACGGATCTTACTTAGTACGTTTGGCGGGTACGCTCGCTTAAAGGTATAGTTTGTTTGGCACCGACTTTAAAAAGTAATTTCGTGTTAACATTTCGTCGTTTAGTTGTAACTAAATAAGATAATAATTATTTTATACCTTTTAGTGTATTTTTATATTTGTTGCACTTAATTTTTGAAGTCGGTTTTTATATTTTTCTTAAAAATTATTTTTATATACCTTTTAGTGAATTTTATTTGTTTTTTGAGTTATTATTATTTTATTTGTTGGATTTAATTTTTTTGAAATCGGTTTTATTTTTTATTATGAAAATTATTTTTATTTTTCTCTTTTTAGTGATGTTATTAATAGTGACTTAATATATTGCATGCATCTCGTAAGAGAAAACGTCGGGCGAATGAATCAGAAAATGATAGATAAGATAAGAAATTCTTTATTATACAATTATAATTACAGATAGGTATACATTTTTCATACATGATGAATACACATTCTTTGTCAGCTTTATTTCTAACGGTGACTTCGGGCTTGCTACCCACAATTCATCCCCCTTTACAAATTTATTTAACACTTCGTAGTTCGTTCGAGTCAGAAAATGATATTAAAGCATTTATTTTACATGAATTTATGCATACATTGTTTTTGAGCTTCGACTCCGGAGATTACTTCTCCACCATCGAATGTCCTTGATCTTCTTTTAGTCCTTGTTTTTAATAAGAGGAAAAAACTAATTAAAGAAAAAAAACCTCTTTTCCGATAATTATTCCAATTCCATTATTTTTCTCCAATCTATTCGTCTCCAGAAAATGATAATAAAATTCAATTCATAAATATAGAAATTCTCTTGAAACGTTTACGGGATTTAAATGAACGTTTTAAGATTGTTTTTTTTTTATAAAATATTTTATTTATTATAATTTCGATTATTTGCTCATAAGAATTGGAAATTTACATTAATTCGTCATTGATAATATCCTCAGAACTTGACCTTGATTAATATTGGACCATCCCTAAGGTACCCCCTTTCCAATAAAGAAAGAATCATCGAACTCGGTTCATAAACAAAGAAGTTATGCCTGAACAAACATATCAAAAAAGGTCCAATAGCAATAAAAAAAAAAACGGGACCAATCGGAAACTAGACTGAACCCAATGCAAAAAAAAATCATCAAAATCGGTTTACAATTGACGAAGATATGAGGTAACATAGACACAAAAAAAATCAGTCGAATTGAGAACCTCCTCCTTTTTAACCGACTTCAAAAAAGGAGGAGGTTCTCTATTCGACTGAATTTTTTTTTTGTGCCTATGTTACCTCATATCTCCGCCAATTGTAAACCGATTTTGAAATTTTTTTTTGCATTGGGTCAGTCTAGCTTCCGATTGGTCTCATTTTTTTTTCGTTTTTTTTTCATAGGTATTACTTTTTTATTAGGTTTGTTTAGACCTAACCTCTTTGTTTATGAACCGATTTCGATGGTTCTTTTTTTATCCGAAAGGGGTGTCTTAGGGATGGTGTCATATTAATTTGGTCAAGTTCTGATGATATGATCACTATTAATAACATCACTAAAAGAGAAAAATAAAAATAATTTTTAAGAAAAAAATAAAAACCGACTTCAAAAAATTAAATGCAACAAATAAAATACACTAAAAGGTATAAAATAATTATTATCTTACTAGCTGCAAGGCCCGCCTTCGGCGGCCCTCTTGCTAGCCAGGGGACACGCCCCCTGGACCCCAGCCCACGAATCCCACCCTCACACTACACTCCCCCCGACCCATTCATTTTTTAACCCCCCCCCCCCCCATTTTGGATGGTTAGATTTTGCATTTCTAGCTCTCTAGAGGCCCACAGATTATGTATACAAAATTTGGTTGAGTTTGCTCCAAGGGCAAGAATTTATATATTTTTCTCCTTCCCACCCTTTTTAGGTGGTTTTTGGGGAAATTTTTTTAAACAAAAGTCAGAAATCACATCCCCTACAACTTTGCTCATTATAAAATTTCCCGTAGATTATTATTTTGAAGTCGGTTAATAAGCTTTTTGTCATCAAAACAAATTTAAATTAACTTCTCACGAGGGCTTGCGAATCAAGCTGCGTTTATTCCTTAGGAGATATACTATAGGTAATCAGAGGTCTATAGGTATAGGCTTTCAGCTGCCAATAGTTTACAACAGATAAACAAGTGGTCGGTGACCTTTGAACATTTCGGCGTCACTGGAATGGATCCTTGTGGTATCTGGAATAAATTTTGTCACACTTTCTAATCTCGAATTGGGCTATATGTTGCGTTGTTTGCTCGCCAGCCATTCTATTTTTATTAGATTTCATATTCAAATACAAATGAATTCTTTCTTATCTCCATTTATCCATTCATAAATGAGTAGTAATACTAGTAGTATAAATATAAATCACGTGCTTCCTCTAAAGCTAACGGGATGATATCATTATTATTTCTTATTACAATCTCACTCAGATTCTATTTCGGATGCTTCGGAACAGACACAAATTTCCAGTTATTTGGGGAATGTTTTTCCTTTTACCTCCTCTAATCCATTAACAGTTTTAAATTATAATCACTACTCTACTTCTATTTATAGTTCAAAGGGTTGTTGTCTACGGGGTCATTAGCGCCCCCTGGGTTTTCTCCAAATTTTCAACATTTCTAAATTCACTCAGCCAACGAAGTCCTTAAATCAAAGAAAAACGAAATTAAAAAGCCATGGGTAACAGACGAAATACTGCAACTGATGGACGAACGAAGAAAATTTAAGAACAGAAAAGACGAAGAAGGGAAAGAAACATATAAAAAATTAAGATGGAAAGTTATAAGAGAATGTAGAAAAGCAAAAGAAAAAATGATTCAAGAAAAAATGTAAAGAAGTCAACGAAAATCTAGTATTGGGAAAAGTTGATGTAGCCTATAGGGCAATAAAAAGAAATTTTCAAGAAGACAAGCCAAAAAGCAAGAACATAAGAGATAAAGGAGGCCACATTATTCTAAACGAAAACGAACAGGCAAATAGATGGAAGGAACACCTAGAAGAACTCTATGGAGAAGAAAAAACAATGAACCCAATAGAAGAAGAAGAATCTGTGGACGAAAACGAATTAGGAGACCCCATACTCAGGTCAGAATTCGAGACAGCTTTGAAGGAACTAAAAAATAATAGAGCACCCGGAATAGACAATATACAAGCTGAAATCCTAAAGAACTCTGGAGAAAAGGCACGTGACAAACTTTTTGAACTAATTAGCAAAATCTATAAATTGGGAATCATCCCAAAAGATTTCGAAAAGAACAAAATAGTCACACTTCCCAAAAAGACAGGCGCGGATAAATGTGAAAATTTCAGGACCATTAGCCTAACCTCACATGCCTCCAAAATCCTAACCAAAATAATCCAAAGAAGAATAGAACAAAGAGTTGAAGAAAATCTGGGGAAGACCAGTTCGGCTTTAGAAGAAACAGAGGCACCCGAGAAGCAATTCTCTCTCTTAGACTAATAATAGAAAGGGCTTTTATCAGGGAAGAATCTGTCTACATCGGATTCATAGACCTAGAAAAAGCATTCGATAACGTCAATTGGGAAATTATGTTTAAAATATTAAAACAGGCGGGAATAAAATTCAGAGAGAGAAGACTAATCTACAATCTATATCAAAACCAGACGGCAATTATAAATATTGGTGATGAACACAGAGAAGCCAAAATAAAAAAAGGTGTAAGACAAGGATGTGTGCTGTCACCCATGATTTTCAACTTATACATAGAAGAAGCGATTAAAGAATTCAAAGACAAAATTGATACAGGTATAGAAATCCAAGGTCAAAAGATCGCTATGTTAAGATTTGCCGATGACATTGCCCTTCTAGGAAGCAATAAAAAGAATTAGAGGACGCCTTGAATGGAATTAACCAAATCCTAATAGAAGAAATCAAAATGAAAATAAACAAGAATAAAACCAAGGTCCTAGTATGTACAAAAAAAGAACAAACGAGACAGGAATGCATCAAAATTAACCAAGAAAACCTAGAAGGAGTTAAGGAATTCCGCTACCTAGGAAGTAAAATAACATGGGATGGGAGGAGCAAAAACGAAATTAAATCAAGAATTGCCCAATTGCAAAAATGGGGTTTAATTCAAAACAAAAACTACTATGCTCCTCCTCAATCCAGCTTAGCAAACAGGAAGTTGCTATTGAAGACATATGTATGGAGCATAGCCATGTACGGGTGTGAAACCTGGACAATTGGAAAAGCGGAGAGAAAGAGATTGGAGGCTTTCGAAATGTGGTGCTACAGAAGAATGATGAATATCAAATGGATGGATAAAATTAAAAATAAAGAAGTTCTTGGAAGAATCGGAGAAAGAAGAACCTTGTGGAAGAGTCTGAAGAAGAGAAGAGGTCAGATGATGGGGCACACACTGAGACATGGGGGACTGCTTAGGGATATCTTGGAGGGGGAGGTGGGAAAGAAAAGGGGAAGGGGAAGAACCAGATTAGAATGTTTCAACCAAATAATTGGGGATATGGGATGCCAGACATTTAGAGAGGTTAAACAGCTGGCGGGGGACAGAGTCGAGTGGAGACGGATTGTTGCATCAAACCAGTCTTAGGACTGTATACTCAATGATGATGATGATCTAAATTCACTTATAGAAAAGGTATTAACAGAATAAATTATATTAATTATCGAGAAGACCCTAATTTCTTTTAAAAATTCAAACAAATTAATAATTTTTTCTGAGTCTCCTTTTTAAAGTTAACATTACCTGGCCGCCGAGCAATGCTCGGTAACTTTTTTACTCAGTTAAAATCTATATATTAATCCCCGAGCCCCCCCCCCCCCCCCCCCACTTCACGCACCCCCGCTCCACCCAAATCCCGCCCCCGAAACCCCCTACCTCACCCCAGGCCCCTTACATCTACCCAGACCGTCACCTCCTCCCCCCCATTTTTGCGTTTCTAGCCTTCTAGTGGCCCACAGATTATGTGTATATTAGCTATATAAATAAATACCGTATAATTTTATTTTTTAATTAAATAAAAATTTTTGAGTTCATCAATTAAATTGCCAAATTCTAATTTATACATAGTAATATGTTTGTGACATTTAAATCAATGTATAATCAATTAAATTTCCTACTTTTAATATACTTATATTTATATTTGTAATGATCTTTTTGTGGGATTTAAAATTAAAAAACAATTATTTATTTAAAAGGAAATTGAATAAAAATGTAAATATACATTTTTATCGAGACAACTACCTGTGAATAATTAGTCACCAATTGAACCAATTATTTTACATGAATAAATGTATACTTTGTATTTGAGCTTCGACTTCGGAGATTACTCCTCCACCATCGACTGTTCTTGATCACATTTTTAGTCCTTGTTTTTAATAAGAGGAAAAAACTAATTAAATAAAAAACCTCTTTTCTGATAATGTTTCATTTTCCAATTTTCGTCCTCGTCTCTCTCAATTCATTCAATAATTAATCACCATTTATTTTACATGAATTTATGCATACATTGTTTTTGAGCTTCGACTCCGGAGATTACTTCTCCACCATCGAATGTCCTTGATCATCTTTTAGTCCTTGATTTTAATAAGAGGAAAAAACTAATTAAATAAAAAAACCTCTTTTCCGATAATTATTCCAATTCCATCATTTTCATTCTTTCGCCCTCACCCAATAATTAATCACTTTTTTTTTATAAATTTTATTAAACCAATTATTTTACACTAATTAATCTATACATTGTATTTTTGCTTCGATTCCGGAGATTACTTCTCCACCATCGAGTGTCCTTATTTATCTTTAGTCCTTGTTTTTAATAAGAGGAAAAATCTAATTAGATAAAAAAACCTCTTTTCCGATAATTATTTCAATTCCATTATTCCCCAATCAAGTCGATTGGTTTTCCTTCTCTCCCTCTCCCTCCGTCATCCAATAATTAATCACATTTCCTAATTTGTATATATAATTATATTTGTGATGAAATATTAGTGGGTTATAAAATTAAAAAAAAAAAAACAATTAATTAAAAAAAATGAAATGTATATATTTTTGTCATTAAATTTATTGAATCACAAAGAGAAACAAAGAGGTTGTCCTCTGCTTGATGCAAATAAACATATACACATATATCTCAAGATGATATATCTGTATATATATTATTTATTTGTTTGAGACTATAGTTTCGAAGACTTGGTCTTCATCATCAGTCTTTCTTCAATTATAAATGTTTTTCATGGAGTCAATATCATATGGATATTGAAAACTTGGTGTTCTTTCGTCACTGCTGGAGGGCTAGGAACCAATAAAGACACTCTATCTGGGCTCACATTCACAAAATTCAAAGCTGAACATTCTATTAAAAACTCAATCGAACTTATAGACAAAATTAAAGATATTAAAATTCCTAATAATGCGAAGCTTCTATCCTTAGATATCACGAGCCTTTTCACTAATATACCGCCAAACGAAACAAAACAGTTAGTAGACAAAATTATTTTCAGGTCAGTTGGCCTAAACAACCTGGAAAAAATGGATCTAAGCAGTCTGGTCCACACATGTATCAACCACAATTTCTTTCAATTTGGGACAAAATTTTATGAACAAAGGGAGGGATTATCAATAGGATCTCCATTGTCCCCGTTATTAGCAGAAATATTCTTAAATGATTTTGAAAATAAATTCCTTGACAATGAAAAATATTCAAAAAACATTATATACTATTATCGATACGTAGATGATATAATTTTACTATGGGGAGGAACAAATAGACAATTAGACACATTTATAGAATATATAAATAATCTTCATGAGAAAATTAAATTCACAGTAGAGAAAGAAAAAGAGAAAATACTAAATTTTTTAGATTTAAAAATAAACATCTCCGGAAATAAGCACACCTTTGAAATTTATAGAAAACCCACAGCTACTGACATTGTAATACATAAAAATTCTTGTAGACCAATGTCACATAAACACGCAGCCTTCCATTCAATGATACATAGACTAATAAATATACCTTTATCAGAAAAAGCATATTCACAGGAATTAGAGACAATTAAAGAAATCGCGGTAAATAATGGGTACGAAGCAAGCCTTATAGACCAAATGTTAAATAAAAAAATTGAAAAATTAACCCTGGAATCAGTATATTCACAAAAGAATGAAAAAGAAAAAGAAAATCCTAGAATAGTTCTTCCATATTATGGACAAATTTCGGAAAAATTAAAACAAAAAATGAAAAAATTAGGGTTCAAAACAGTATTCAAAACTCCAATTACTCTAGGAAAAGATTTAGGTTCAAATAAAAAAGACAAATTACCAAATATAGAAAAAGAAGGGGTTTATAGTTTGAAATGCAAAGATTGCGAAGCAATATATGTGGGAAAAACCGAGAGAAATCTGAAAATTCGACTAAATGAACACATAAGAGATTATAAAAATAAAAAGTACGAAAATTCTTTTGCAGAACATTTAAATTCAAACAATCACTCCTTCCCAGAAGGTATTAGATTAATAAAAGGAGAAAAGAACCCGAAATTGATTAGCGCAATCGAATCTTTAGAAATTTTGAAGTCATTCAATAGAAATTCCGAACTCTGTTTAAACAATCAAATTGAACTATCCAATAGTAATCTACTTAAGATGTTTGCTAACAAAAGATAAAAAGGAAAAAAAAAGGAAAAATTCCTCCTTTCTAAGAAGAAAGGAGAAAGGGAAACATATTGTTATATTTGAATGTGAGCCCAGATAGAGTGTCTTTATTGGTTCCTAGCCCTCCAGCAGTGACGAAAGAACACCAAGTTTTCAATATCCATATGATATTGACTCCATGAAAAACATTTATAATTGAAGAAAGACTGATGATGAAGACCAAGTCTTCGAAACTATAGTCTCAAACAAATAAATAATATATATACAGATATATCATCTTGAGATATATGTGTATATGTTTATTTGCATCAAGCAGAGGACAACCTCTTTGTTTCTCTTTGTGAATCAACAACTCTGCTACTCTCGGCAAAACAAAAACTTTTCAATTAAATTTATTGAAGGTTGAAATTTTGTTTTTAAATCACACATTAATTAATTATAACTATATTAATTGAACACTATAAATAAATAAATAAATAGTTATAATTAATTAATATAATCTGTGATTTGAACAAAATTTCCACCTTCAATAAATTTATGTATTTTTATTTAAAGCGTACTATTAATGTGGTTGTCTTCTGCTTGATGGAAATAAACATTTATATATATATATATATAATTTATTTCACTTTATGAATCAATAATTCAGCTACGTTTGACAAAATAATAGTATTTATTCAAGCATTCAAGTGAGTGGCTGGCTGGTTTACGTGTATGTATTGGGCGGGAAGGTCAGGAAGGGAATTAATGAATTAATCCGATAATTGAATTAGCATTATGGTCCATCCAACAGCCATCTCTGTGGATGTTTGTGGGTGGTGGCTTACCACTTACCACTTTGAGATGAAAGAGGCTGGGCAGAAGCCGTTTGACAATTGTGGCAGTTTTGACGAAGACATCGAGTCCGTCGACGAGGTCGGGGTTGTCGACGTGCCCTCCGCCTGGCGAAGGGTACGTCCCCTCCTCGACATCCCCGTTGATGGACTGGCCATCGGGGATAATGCCCGCGATGTGGAGGTCCACCTCCCCCCCATTGTGCGTGTAATAATCCGCCATCTCACTTACACTTACACACTGCACTTACACTTACACTTACACTTACACAGACACATCACACATTAAAGGGCCTTCCTAATAACAAGAGCAAGCCAGCTTAGAGCTTAGCTGTCAGTTCAGTTGGTTGGTAGTCTTCGAGTGAGTCGAGGCTGACGAAGCGCCATCTGGACCGACCACCAAGCAACCTCGCTCGCTCAACAGGAGAGAAAGAAATGGACAAACAAGCCAAACCAAAATTCCCAGCAGAGAGAGAGAGATGGGTGACGCACTTTTTGGGCGTGTTGCCGCCTTTGTTTCAACTTCTTCAGAGCCAATTATGTTACCTTCAGACCTGATCAGAAATCTTCGTCTTTTTTTTCCGTTTTCTGTTTCACTCCATGCCGGAATCAAGGTCAAATTTGGCCCGCTTAGATAGTAATATTTACTTATTTATACATATATGACACACATTTCTATCTTCTTTATGATTAAACTCATCTGATCTTAAAAATGTATTTAAAAAATAGCGAATTCTTTTTAACCGACTTCAAAAAAGGAGGAGGTTATCAATTCGACTGAATTTTTGTGTGTCTATGTTACCTGATTTCTTCGCCAATTATGAACCGATTTTGATGATTTTTTTGAATTGAGTTCAGTGTTTTCATTGGTATGGACTTTTTTTGATATGTTTGTTCTGGCATAACTTCTTTGTTTATGAACCGATTTTGATGATTCTTTTTAAATTGGAAAGAGGGTACCTTAGGGGTGGTCTCATATTAATTTGGTCAACCTCTGATGATATGATCAATGACGAAATAACGTAAATTTCCAATCGAATTTATAATAATAAATAAAATCTTTTATAAAAAAAATCTTAAAACATTCATTTAAAACCCGCAAACGTTTCGAAAAATGTCTATATTTATGAATTGAATTTTATTATCATTTTCTGATTCATTCCCCGACGCTTTCTCTTACGAGATGCATGCAAGGTATTATAATAAGTCACTATTTATAACATCACTAAAAAGAGAAAAATAAAAATAATTTTTATAAAAAAAAATAAAAATAAAACCGACTTCAAAAAAATTAAATGCAACAAATAAAATAATAAGAACTCAAAAATCAAATAAAATACACTAAAAGGTATAAAATAATAATCTAATTTAGTTAAAACTAAACGACGAAATATTAACATGAAATTACTTTTTGAAGTCGGTGCTAAACAAACTATATAAGCGAGCGTACCCGCCAAACGTACTAAGTAAGATCCGTCAAGTGCAATTCATAGAATGTATGTTTGGCACCGACTTCAAAAAGTGATTTCATGTAATAATTTCAACGTTTAGTTGTAAATAAATAAGATAATTATTTTATTTATAAGAATTTTGCTGGCTTGGTGTGTACTGGATATATTAATTTTTTATTGTTAGGATAAATAAACTGAATTTGCTTCTTTCCAGTAATTTATTTTGATTTTCAAATGGTTATTCCAAATATTTCGAGAGCTTTCTCAGCATCTCTTCCTCAGTGGAAACTGTGAAACCACACAATAGGCAAGTCAGTGAGTTGTTATAATTACAGGTGTCAAAAAAGTACTCACCCACTCCCCCACCAATGTGCCGACTCCATCAGTTTGTACAGAACATTGATAAAAAGCTCGATCACACAACACACACATACATATATATATACAAATTTAAAATGAGACAACATACGAATATACAATTATTTACATCTCCTTATAATAAAGTCTAATGAAATTTAAAAAATTGAAAAATGGTCAAACACCAGAGCTAGTTTAAATTTAACCAACTAATTACTGTTAATGACCAGTTGAGCGGAAGGTCAACGACCACAAAATTGTCTACACTTTATGGCACGCGCAATTAATTAATAAAAAAGCATAAATGTTTATTTATTTGTCATTTCAATTAAAATTTTGTATTCCCTCATTAAAAAGCCCGTGTCTACCTTGTAATTTACCGTGTTTTTTAGGCTTTGTTGGATGAAACACGATTCCTTGAAAAAACGTTTTGTTTTATTTTTTTCATAGTCAATTATATTAAAATTTTCAAAATCAAAATTATGAGCCCTCAATCCGCGCATGTTGTGCCAATGCTGTTTGGTTGTTGTTCTCTTTTTTAAGCACAGATCTTTTGTGTCCATATAATCTTTTTTCCATAGGTCTACCTGTAGTGCCTATATAAATTTTATTACAATCAATGCAAGATATTTTATAAACTACATTACATTGATTGATTTTTTCTATTTTGTCTTTGTTATTGAACAGGAAAGACAAATTATTGCCTATTTTTGGCACTAGATCTATTTTATATTTGGAGAACAACAACTTTAGCTTATGATACGCGGGTGTGAAAGTCATAACCTGTAGCCTCCCTGGATGAGAATTGTTTGAATAACCATTTGAAAATCAAAATAAATTACTGGAAAGAAGCAAATTCAGTTTATTTATCCTAACAATAAAAAAATAATTATTTTATACCTTTTAATGCATTTTATTTTATTTTTGAGTTCTTATTATTTGATTTGTTGCATTTAGTTTTTTTGAAGTCAGTTTTATTTTTTTTTTTATATAAATTATTTTTTACAAGTAACCATACATTATTGAAATTATTGCTTAATTGAAGTGCAATTGCCAGTTGTTGACTTAGCCCTTGATTAATTAGGCACACAATTTGAACTGCTTGGTCTAGTTTCCGATCGGTAAAAATATAAATTTCATTGGTGTTTTTGTTATGTCTGTTCAGGCATAACTTCTTTGTTTATGAACCGATTTTAATGATTCTTTCTGCGTTTGGATCAGCATAGCCCAATTCAAGATACCTAACTATTTATTTATTTTATATATGTTCCATTCCATATTCCATTTGGATAATATTGATCTTATTATTGTATATATATATTGTTAAGTGAGGAATTATATTTGTTAAATATTTTCCTAAAGTGTGCTTTAAGTATGTGAATAACAAATCTTTTGTCAATTATGAAATAATTGGTTAAGATAAATAAATAAATAAAAAAAAAAAAAAAATATATATGTTCAGCGAGAACTTTTGCCACGTGGGCCGATTTCGATGATTCTTTTTTGATTGAAAAGGAGATTATCCTATATTAATTTGGCCAAGTTCTGATGATATGATCAATGACGAAATAACCTAAATCTTCAATTCTTATGAGCAAATAATCGAAATTATATTAAATACAATTTTTTTCAATTATGAACAGATTTTGATTTTTTTTTTTGCATTGGGTTCAGTATAGTTTCCGATTGGTACCATATTAATTTCATTGGTATTGGACCTTTTTTAACCGACTTCAAAAAAGGAGGAGGTTCTCTATTCGACTGAATTTTTTTTTTTTTTTTTGTGCCTATGTTACCTCATATCTCCGCCAATTCTCAACCGATTTTGAAAATTTTTTTTGCATTGGTTCCAGTCTAGCTTCCGATTGGTCCCATTTTTTTCCGTATTTTTTTCATAGGTATTAGACCTTTTTTATTAGGTTTGTTTAGACCTAACCTCTTTGTTTATGAACCGATTTCGATGGTTCTTTTTTTATCCGAAAGGGGGTGTCTTAGGGATGGTGTCATATTAATTTGGTCAAGTTCTGATGATATGATCACTATTAATAACATCACTAAAAAGAGAAAAATAAAAATAATTTTAAGAAAAAAATAAAAACCGACTTCAAAAAATTAAATGCAACAAATAAAATACACTAAAAGGTATAAAATAATTATTATCTTATTTAGTTACAACTAAACGACGAAATATTAACATGAAATTACTTTTTAAGTCGGTGCCAAACAAATACCTTTTATGAATCGCACTCGACGGATCTTACTTAGTACGTTTGGAGGGTATGCTTGCTTATAGGTATAGTTTGTTTGGTACCGACTTCAAAAAGTAATTTCATGTTAATATTTCGTCGTTTATTTGTAACCAAATAAGATAATAATTATTTTATACCTTTTAGTGTATTTTATTTGTTGCATTTAATTTTTTGAAGTCGGTTTTTATTTTTTTCTTAAAAATTATTTTTATTGTTATGTTTGTTCATCCATAACTTCTTTGTTTGTGAACTGATTTTAATGACCCTAATTGATCTCCTCTTTTATGTATCATCAACTGATCTGCTTCTGTTTACAAACTAAGATCTTTTCAATTAAAATTTAATCAATTATGATTTTTTAATAATAATTTTTATTCTTCAATTGTTGTCAAATTATTATTATTTTTAATTAATTACCTAATAATTATTTAACAATTAATTCTTTTTCTCTACTAAATTCAAATTTTATTTCAATTTGATCAATTTTCTTGCTTATAAATTGTGAGAGATGAAAAATAAAATTTTACAGACACTTGATAAAATGGTATATTTGAATAAGTGATTTGAATAAAGCCCCAACGCTGCTGCGCTGGATCGAAAATATTTTATGAGCATTTTGAGAATTCACTGAGAATTTCTTTGAGCCAAATATCAACGGATTAATATATCCCCAAAACAATGACAAACTTCTCATTTTAATGTTGCTGATTTGTCTTTTACTTTTTAACCGACTTCAAAAAAGGAGGAGGTTCTCAATTCGACTGAATTTTTTTGTGTCTATGTTACTTGATATCTTCGCCAATTGTGAACCGATTTTGATGATTTTTTTTTCATTGGGTCCAGTATAGTTTCCGATTGGTCCCGCTTTTTTCATTGGTATTGGACCATTTATGTTATGTTTCTTCAGGCATAACTTCTTTGTTTATGAACCGATTTTAATGATTCTTTCTGCATTTGAATCAGTATATCTCCAAGAGGGTTAAGACACCTAACTATTTATTAAGTTATTTTTTTTATATGTTCAGCAAGAACTTTTTGCCACATGGACCAATTTCGATGATTCTTTTTTTATTGAAAAGGGGATAACTTAGGGGTGGTCCCATATTAATTTGGTCAAGTTCTGATGATATGATCAATGACAAAATAACCTAAATATATAATACAATTCTTATGAGCATATAATCAAAATTATAATGAATAAAATCTTTTATATATAAAAAAACAATCTTAAAACGTTCATTTAAAGCCCGCTAACGTTTCGAGAGAATTTCTATATTAATGAATTGAATTTTATTATCAATTTCTGATTCATTCGCCCGACGCTTTCTTTTATGAGATGCATGCAAGGTATTTTATTAAGTCACTATTAATAACATCACTAAAAAGAGAAAAATAAAAATAATTTTTATAAAAAAAAAAATAAAACCGACTTCAAAAAATTAAATGCAACAAATAAAATAATAATAACTTAAAAATAAAATAAAATGCACTAAAAGGTATAAAATAATTATCTTATTTAGTTACAACTAAACGACGAAATATTAACATGAAATTACTTTTTGAAGTCGGTGCCAAACAAACTATATAAGCGAGCGTACCCGCCAAACGTACTAAGATCCATCGAGTGCGATTCATAAAATGACTATATGTTTGGCACCGACTTCAAAAAGTGATTTCATGTAACAATTTCATTGTTTAGTTGTAACTAAATTAGATCATTATTTTATACCTTTTAATGCATTTTATTTGATTTTTAAGTTCTTATTATTTTATTTGTTCCATTTAATTTTTTTGAAGTCGGTTTTTTCTGAAAATTATTTTTATTTTTAATAAAGAATAAAATTTAGATAGTTAAATGTTTGTAATGAATGGAATTCGTAGGCGGAAATCGAGTAGCCTTGGCTCTGGGAACGGAGGCATCGAATAGCCAGTCAGTCAGAGGAATCGACATACTCGGTCGGCTATTTTTAAACTGTTTACTAATATCAGTCAGAATGACAAGGAAAAAATCGAGGTCCCTCATCAAGGGACGAATTTACATTATAAAATGCATTGATTTTGGACTATTCATTATTATCATTTGAATTTATTAGATATGTAGCAGTTTAACATTGTATTTTTGTGATTAAATTTATTAAGGGTTGAAATTTTGTTTAAATCACACATAATTAATTAGTACCTGGAGCCACCGAGCGATGCACGGTAACCAAATTAAAAAAATACAAATATATATAGAACACGCCCCTGGACCCCCCCCCCCCCCGAAACCACGCACCTCTCTCCCACCACTACACCCCCACCCCACCCGCGCCTCCCACCCCCGGATCCCCCCACAACTGCACCCCACCTCGTGCACCTCCCACATCCACCCCACTCCGCACCCAGTTTTTGCATTTCTAGCTTTCTAGTGGTCCACATATATATTATGTGTATAATATTTGTTTACTCCTATACCAATTTGCCCACATTCGTTCATATTGATAAACATTATAAAAAAATAAATAGGAAAATAATAATAAAAAAAATAATCGTTAAGGATCTGAAATAAAAACATAAAATTAAATAAGATTTGTTTCCAAGTTATATAAAAAAAATCCACTTCAACCACTTTATTTGTAAACACACCTGTAATGTTATGATTTAGACACCTGTTAATTAAAAACAAACAAAAAATTTCTAATTTTAATATAATATATTATTACTTGCTATAACCTATTAGTGGGTTTTAAAATTAAAAAAACAATTAATAAATAAAAGATAATTGAAAAAAAAATGTAAACAAACTTTTTTATTAAGATTTTCATCTATCATTAATTACTTTAATTAAGAAAAGATCAATTAAGATGAAATTTGTCGAGGTCCAGACCTAGCCAGATTGTTTTCTCATCCTCAAAACTTGTTAATAGATTTTGTTTCATCAAAATCGGTTAGAGCCGTTTTCAAAATATATAACTAATATACAAATATATAAATATATAAATAAATATATGTATATCAAAATCAGAACAAGTTGCACATATTTGAGCTGAGTTTTTCATCAAAGGAGGAAATTTTATCAAATGACTAAAAGTTTCAGTGCGATTTCCTCCATCCAACGAAGGTAGGTAGTAGTATCCCCCAAAACATGTGAATACCTATATATGGAGTAATGAACAACTGGAAGGGAAAGAGCAACAAGCCGAGCATTTTGTTACTTAAATGGCAACCACCTGTTCACCTTGAATCATTTTTTCCTGTCTGATGTAAAGGACATGAGCAAAGATTTTCAGATCTATTGATTTATTAATTTTCATCGAGTGAACTGAGAAGAAAATCTCGATATGATTAATCAACCAATCAAAGGAAACGACAGGATTCAGGGATTGATTAATTTACCACTGACTTTTCCATACGTGGTAGCCAGTAATGGAAATAATATATAGTAAACTTAAATCTTATTATATTAAACGAGCAATTCTTGTATATATAAATTTAGAATGGGATTCTAGAAAACGGCTCTAATAGTCCAAGAGCTGGTGACACACTTTTGAGTACGGATTTGACCCAACTAGAAAAATAATGCGTAATAGTACCGTCTATGATAGTTGTACCGGGTGATTCAATAAGGGTGACGAGGCACCGTATCTCAGGAACCAATAATCGTAGAAGTTTGGGAAAAAATCCTTCAGAGGAAATCGGCCAAGAAAAATTGCTGGAAATATTTTTTAAGTTCATACGTCCACCGCTAGGTGGCTAAATAGCTTCGATCGTATAAAAAATGCAATTTTCTCGAAAATTTTCCAATATAAGTTTAGAAATGAATACTCTCACGTTAATGCCACCATAATAGTCCATCTTTTTGATAAATGACTTTTTATTGTAGGACGTAAAATAAAGGCGGGAGGGGATGCTAAACTTTTATGGACTCTAGTGTCTATAACTTAAGTTTGACTTAACGGAAATTTGTTAACAAGGTCTGGTTCAAGAAAGGAAGGTTTGGTGAATAAAATAAAAAAACATCCATGCCATTCTAGTTCTTGCCGCCCTCGCTAAGGGGCGTGTTTTATAAAGTTAAACGTTTTATTAATTTTGCTCCGAAATCTTAAATGGAACTGTATAATTATTTTATTAGATTCAGAAAGTAGATCAAATTTGCAACAAAATATGTCCAAACCGCATGTCGATATCTTTATTCGTTTAACAGTTATTGCTTAAAGAATATTTTATTAAAGAATTTATTAAAGAAACAAAATAGGTAATTGAGTTTTCAATTTTTTTTAAGTTTCGTAGTCAAGCATGCCATGGACAAATAAAAAAACAGTTTAAAACCTTGTTCTTATTTTCATTTAATCACAACAATATTGATAATAACGCTTTTTTCCTAATGCTTTTCTGTGTCACCTGTGAGTAGGTATTAAATTTCAAAAATGTCTAATTTCTTAGAAGGCCGTGAAAGACTTGGTTGACAGTTTCTATGGAAACGGCGATTTTTCACAAATAGATGTTAATGTTGTAATTGTTATTTTATTGTTTGTTATGTTATATCATTATTGTTGTGATTAAATGAAAATAAGAACAAAGTTTTAAACTGTTTTTTTATTTGTCCATGGCATGCTTGACTACGAAACTTAAAAAAAATTGAAAACTCAATTACCTATTTTGTTTCTTTAATAAATTCTTTAATAAAATATTCTTTAAGCAATAACTGTTAAACGAATAGAAGATATCGACATGCGGTTTGGACATATTTTGTTGCAAATCTGATCTACTTTCTGAATCTAATAAAACAATTATACAGTTCCATTTAAGATTTCGGAGCAAAATTAATAAAACGTTTAACTTTATAAAACACGCCCCTTAGCGAGGGCGGCAAGAGCTAGAATGGCATGGATGTTTCTTTATTTTATTCACCAAACCTTCCTTTCTTGAACCAGACCTTGTTAACAAATTTCCGTTAAGTCAAACTTAAGTTATAGACACTAGAGTCCATAAAAGTTTAGCATCCCCTCCCGCCTTTAATTTACGTCCTACAATAAAAAGTCAATTATCAAAAAGATGGACTATTATGGTGGCATTAGCGTGAGAGTATTCATTTCTAAACTTATATTGGAAAATTTTCGAGAAAATTGCATTTTTTATACGATCGAAGCTATTTAGCCACCTAGCGGTGGACGTATGAACTTAAAAAATATTTCCAGCAATTTTTCTTGGCCGATTTCCTCTGAAGGTTTTCTTTCCCAAACTTCTACGATTATTAGTTCCTGAGATACGGTACCTCTGTACAAGTGTTGTGCCGCCGACAATATTTTCCTTGAATATAAATATAATTATTCTTAAGGGTAATATTTTGGCAACCTTTTATTTTTCGAATGTGACCATTTCACAATGGATAAGGGAGTTTACAACTTCCTGGACCTAAAAGTCAGATGGCTCTTAACACGAGTCGTAAATAAATGTCAATGGCTTTTGGTTCCAGATGTTGATTTATAAATTCATTGGCTTTTTGGGAAATTTCCAGAGGCAGGCTGAGTCAGTTGAGAGAGTTGGTCAGTTCTAATTTGCAGTTGAGAGAGGACAGTTCTATTTTGGAATCCACTTGGAGAAGAGATGAATTCAAGCCCTCCGGCCATCAGCTGGAGACAAGTGTATTTATAATTAACTAATAAAAATAATCAAAAGTAAATAATGCTCTTTCTTTGAACAATCTCTCCTACTTCAATTAAATCATCAATCGGCATCAGGCTTAAACAGGTCGAATCGCTTGGGCGCGTTACCAGACCATTCACGGAGAGCTATCTTCGAGATAAATCAACAAATCGCCAACCTTTCTCTGGTCAAGAAGGGTTGCAACCAAAAACTTAGTGTTGTCGTAACACAATGGCCAGTCTGGCTGGTCTAAGCAGGTGGACCAGGTACTGCGCATGGTGGGAGTGCAATAAAAATACATATGTGTTAAAAAATATTTTGACCCACAATGAAATTATAAAAATTATAATTTATAGTCAATTATAAACAATATATTCACTCCAGACCATTTGAGTGGTGGAACGTGGAACCAGACCACCCAAAGTGTTTTTACAACATGAAATAAATAGCATCGAATATTTTTTCATGTTGTAAATATACACTTTGGGTGGTCTTGTTCCACGTCCCACCACTCAAATGGTCTGAGTGAATATATTATGTTTATAATTGACTATAAATTATAATTTTTATAATTTCATTGTGGGTCAAAAATATTTTTTAACACATATGCATTTTTTACCGCACTCCCACCATGCGCAGTACCTGGTCCACCAGCCGAGACTGGCCATTCCCTGTACAACTATCATAGACGGTACTATTACGCATTATTTCTAGTTGGGTCAAATCCGTAGTCAAAATGTGTCACCAGCTCTTGGACCATAACGATTTGGATGAAATTAGCGTGTTAAGGGGTTTTTGGGGGATTCTACGGTAACTGTTGCGCCGCGATCTGACAATGGATTCTTATAATAGTACTCACCAAAATAAGACGAAAATGAAGAATACCATTTTTTGGGATTTCGCTTAGTTTTCGAGATATCTAGTTTAAAAAATACTGTTTTTTTTTATTTATTTTATTTTATTTTTTTAACCGACTTTGAAAAAATGAGGTTATCAATTCAACGGAATGTCATTTTTTTTTGTGTTTGAATATTTATTTCTCTTTACCATGTGGACTAATTTGGATGATTTTTTTGCATTTGGTCCAGTCTCGTACACGATTGGTCCCGTTTTTACTTTACCATACAGGGGGTATGGTCAAGTATTGTAATCGTGCATGAAAAAAGTGGTTTTTTCCTTCTTTTTTTTTCGAAATATCTCAAAAACGGCTAAAACTATTTCGATTAAAAAAATTGAGCGAAACCATGACATTTCGGTCTACAAAAAAGCCCTAATAAGTGAACATCGAAAAAATTATATTTTTCGAGATAATAATTTGTTTTGTCAAAATGTCTGTTAGTCAGTCTGTGCGTTACCAAATTTTCTGGACGAGCTAGCTCAAAAACTAGTCTGAATATCGAAACCAAATTTCACACGTAGTTTTGGTCCATTGAGATTAAGAGCTGATAAGATTTTTGTGGATATCGACCCAAGGTGGAGGGGGGTTAAAAATTAAAAATCTAGGCCATTTGACCAAACTCAACCAAATTTTGTATTCATAATCAGTGGGATCTCAGAAGTCTAAAAAGCAAAAACTAACCCCCTCCCTCCCCTACATGATTATAAATAATTTTATTAAATATTAAATATAAGTGAGGGGCCAGGTTGTATGGTAAAGTCAAGTGGATGGCCACATCAGAACAAGTCAGATTATTTTTCATTGGTATTGGACCTTTTTTGTTATGTATGTTCAGGCATAACTTCTTTGTTTATGAACCGATTTCGATTATTCTTTTTTTATTGGAAATGGGGTACCTTAGGGGTGGTCCCATATTAATTTGGTCAAGTTCTGATGATATGATCAATGACAAAATAACGGAAATCTCCAATTCTTATGAGCAAATAATCGAAATTATCTAGATATATTAAATTAAGGTTTTGTCTGTAGATTGCTCTAAATCACGTCAAATTTTGGTTGCACACGTTTCAAGCAAAGTTATGAACGAAAACACGCTCAACAAAATTCCTGTCTGTCTGTCTGTCTGTATGTCTGTTTCAGTGGTTTCCGAAAAGTTGCTCACGATTCACGTAAAAACGGCTGAAGGCATTTTTATGAAATTTCATATTTACATCAGATGTCTTCCAACTTACGTTTTTAGCTAAATTACGTTTTGATATTTGGATCCCAAAAGTGGGTTTGGGAGGAGGTGCACGAATGAAAATTATCAAATAACTCCTAAACTATTAACTCTACAGCAAATTTTATTATGAGCAAAGTTGTAGGGGATGTGATTTCTGACAACTTTTGTCCAAAAAACCACCCAAAAAGAGGGGAGGGTCAAAATATGAAAATTCTTGCTCTTTGACCAAACTCAACCAAATTTTGTATACATAATCTGTGGGCCTCTAGAGAGCTAGAAATGCAAAAACTAACCCAAAATGGGGGGGGGAATCAAAAAATGAAAATTCTAACTCTTAGAGCCAACTTAACAAAATTTTGTATACATATTCTGTCGGCCACTAGAAGGCTAGAAATGAAAAAAAATGGGTGCGGGGGTGGAGGGCACGGGATGGGGTCCGGGGGGTGCAGGGTGGTGTAGAGGATTTAGGTGAGGGTCCAAAGGAGTACTGGTGTGGTGCGGGGTCTGGGGTGCGGGATGGTGGGTTGGGGGCGGTGGTTGGGCATGGGTGCATAGTGCGGGGGATGGAAAGTGCTGGGTGGGATTCGGGGGGTGTGGTGGGTGGGAGTGGGGTATGAGGGTGGGGTTCGTGGGTTGGGGGTCCAGGCGGCGTGCCTTGCAGCTAGTAATAAATAAAAAATTTTATAAAAAAAAAATCAATCTTAAAATGTTCATTTAAAACCCGCTAACGTGTTTCGAGAGAATTTCTCTATTTATGAATTGAATGTTTATAGCATTTTCTGATCATTCGCCTGACGCTTTCTCTTACGTGATACATGCAAGGTATTATATTAAGTCACTATTAATAACATCACTAAAATGAGAAAAATAAAAATAATTTTTAGAAAAAAAAATAAAACCGACTTCAAAAAAATTAAATGAAACAAATAAAATAATAATAATTTTAAAAATAATATAAAATACACTAAAAGATATAAAACAATTATTCTATTATTTAGTTACAACTAAACGACGAAATATTAACATGAAATTACTTTTTGAAGTCGGTGCCAAACAAACTATATAAGCGAGATTACGCGATGTTTTCTTCATTACCCGCCAATCGTACTAAGTAAAATCCGTCGAGTGCGATTCATAAAAGGTATTTGTTTGGCACCGACTTCAAAAAGTAATTTCATGTTAATATTTCGTCGTTTAGTTGTAACTAAATAAGATAATAATTATTTTATACCTTTTAGTGCATTTTATTTGATTTTTAAGTTCTTTTTATTTTATTTGTTGTATTGAATTTTTTTGAAGTCGGTTTTTTTTGTTATACCTCATCTTGAAAATGTGGGGTGGTTCTTTATCTTCCACCCTGTATTCTGTTTAATTTTAAATTCAGGTTAAAAGTTCAATTTTTTTTTATTTTGCCAAAAAAGTTTCCGAAAAGTCGGAAATTGAATAAAATTCAAATAATTTATGGACTGCCTTTCATTATAACGTATTTATTTCGCTTACCAGTCCGTTTTTGTAAGAAAATAAATAAAATTTATGTATTGCTTTTAACTTTAGTAAAAAAATCGGTTCACAAGGTATGTAGGTAGTTAATAGAGTAAAGGGTGTGTAGTTTCACAGTGAATGAAATAAAACTCAAAGAGGTTTATACAAACTCAATATATTTCGGATTATTAGTCCATCATCAGGAGTTTACAAGTTAATACTAATAATAATTGAACGAGCGGTCGCCACTCTTGACATCCAAATCATGGTTACCAATATAACAAAATATAACATTCAAATCTTACATACCAACCTAACACAAGAAAAACACCAATGAAAATTTAAAATTTAAAAAATTGTTTTACAAAGATTTTTCTTTTTTTAATTAAAAAAAGAAAAATCTTTTTTAATTAAAATTTTCTTTTTTTAGTTTTAGTTTTTTAGTAAATTTTCTTTTTTAATTAAAAAAAGAAAAATCTTTTTAATTAAAATTTTCTTTTTTTAGTTTTAGTTTTTTAGTAAATTTTCTTCTTAATTAAAAAGAGAAAATCTTTTAATTAAAATTTTCTTTTTTTAGTTTTAGTTTTTTAGTAAATTTTCTCTTTTAATTAAAAGAAAATCTTTTTAATTAAAATTTTCTTTTTTTAGTTTTAGTTTTTTAGTAAATTTTCTCTTTTTAATTAAAAAAAGAAAAATCTTTTTAATTAAAATTTTCTTTTTTTAGTTTTTAGTTTTTTAGTAAATTTTCTCTTTTAATTAAAAAAGAAAAATCTTTGTAAAACAATTTTTAAATTTTAAATTTTCATTGGTGTTTTTCTTGTGTTAGGTTGGTATGTAAGATTTGAATGTTATATTTTGTTATATTGGTAACCATGATTTGAATGTCAAGAATGGCGACCACTCGTTCAATTATTATTAGTATTAACTTGTAAACTCCTGATGATGGACTAATAATCCGAAATATATTGAGTTTGTATAAACCTCTTTGAGTTTTATTTCATTCACTGTGAAACTACACACCCTTTACTCTATTAACTAACATCATGTTTCACCTAAAACCTACACCACTTTCCATAAGTAAAAAAGTACGTAGGTAGGTAGGTATTTATGTATAAATGTAAGAGTAAAAATACCCTTTATAAATATTATTGGATTAAGAAGAAGAATTGAGTAGTTTGTGTTCTTGAGAGAGAGTAGAAAGTGAAAGCGTCTGCGTGGGCGTCGGCGTCGTCGCATTTCTTGACACCACCAAGGAAGAGATACGATAATCTAGTTCTATTTATATTATTTTCTCCTGGTCTGAGTCACCAGTGGATGATCAATATTTAATATTTGGTTTTCGATATATCAAGTCCGCCTCGCCCCCTGGACCCCCACCCCACCCCACCCCCGACTCCCACTCTGAGCTGTGTCTTTGAAGTTACCGTTGATGGAATTAAACTTGGATTAACAAAAAGTTTCATTTGAAGTTCTAAAACCACACTTCCTCCGGATTTTCTTTTATTTATTTATTTGTTTGTTTTTACCCCCACCGTTGTTCATTCAATCCACTACACAAAAATTTATTAAATAAAAATAAAACCGACTTCAAAAAAATAAAATGCAACAAATAAAATAATAGGAACTCAAAGGTATAAAATAATTATCTTATTTAGTTACAACATGCATTTCTAGCCTTCTGGGGGTCCACAGCATATGTATACAAAATTTTGTTGAGTTAGGTGGAAAGGACTAGAATTTTTATTTTTGACCCCCCCCCCTTTTTATTGTCTGATATCTACTCGTATTAAACGAGCAAAAATTGTTTATATATATTTGTATCTTTGTTCTATTTTGAAAACGGCTTTACCGATTTTGCAGAAACCAACTTTATTAACAAGTTTTGAGAATGAGAAAACAATCTAATTAATTAAATTAATCTTAAGAAATTCAAAGATGTTTTTATAAAGCGAAAGTTAATAATTTATTAAATAACTAAAATTTAAAAATTTGAAAACAATCTGGCTAGGTCTGGACCTAGACAAATTTCATCTTAATTGATCTTTTCTTAATTAAAGTAATTATTGATAG